>NQLW01000043.1:2333111-2356344 GCA_002312845.1 Kalanchoe fedtschenkoi | reverse complement strand
CAATATTTTTGTGCATTTTTATTGTTGATATGGAGCCCTAATTATTCATCTTATGAACAAAAAAGAAATATAGATGAATCCAAATTGGGGATTGATTTGAAAATAATAAAAATATAGTGGATGTAATTGAAGTTAGTGTTATTACAAATGGGGGGCAAAAATGAAATACCTTAGAATTGCAAATTGAGGATAGTAATGCCTTAAATTTGCAAGTGGTGATAGTACACACCCTTTTTTCGTACTTTTCCCTAAAATTTATATAATGTGTTAATGGGCCGTTGAAATGGGTGTTAATCTCATTTTTTAGGTGACACAGCTGCCTAAACATATCATTACTTTGCATACCAATTTAAATTAGTCAACAGATTATTCATTACCGGATCATTCGATCTACAGTTCGAAAAAAATAAGATAAAAATCAATCTCCATTTTTTTCATCATCGGGCCAGTCTGTAAACCCAAACTATTTTCGCAATGAAGAGCACTTGAAAGACAATCAAAATGGACTTAAGACATCTTTAATGTTTTAATCTCCTTATTTGATATGCTGATGGTCGACCACGGATTGACGCGTTTCAAAAGTTTTTGTATTCTTTTTTCAAGAACATTTTTTTAAAATTGGTGTCTCCAGAGGAAGTATTGTGAACTAGTTTCTCATGTGTTTAATGTTGAATTTCAGTTGGAAGGATGGATTTTTTAGGGTGGTTGATGTCGTTTGGTTCGTTTTTACATTCACTAGTGGGGTGGATAATTCACGGTCTGGGCATGAACAAACTTTTTTTTTTTTTTTGAGTTATCAAATTTGGTTTCACTGAAATGCAATCCCCTCATTATTTCTAATTTTCTTGTGGTTAGGTAATACCTCAATTAGTTGAAAGCTTACTTTTAAAAATATAATGAACTGGATTCCTTTTTATGTTGTTGCCAGTGTGTGTTCCTTCACAACATGAACTGGTTTGTAACTCACTTTTTTTTTAAAAAAAAAAATTTCACGCATCCAATCACCAATGAAATTTGAACCGAAGATTACAAGGATAACAGATTACTACCTTACCATAACAACAAAGTACCTCCGTTAAAATATGTTGCTTGTATTGAACTCCATTTACACTTAATAGAAGCCCAACACTCTCCAAAATAGTTTTTTGTCTCTTAGTTTCAATTTTGTTTCCTGCTATAAAACCATGTTAGCATTAGAACTAATTCTTTCTCTCTTTACCATTCCTCGCTTCAGGAGTATATTCAATCTCTAACATTCCATTCCATGACAGTATTTTAATGGTTGTTTTCCGTGCTGGAAATATCGAATTTTTTTAAATCTTTTAGAACTTGAAAATTATACTATCTTCATCACCATCAAAAGAAATGTCTAATAACTTTGCTATGTCAACTATTTTTTGGCAAATGATTGGCTAGGTTTCATCTTTTCATTGCTTTTAATAATCTTATTTTGAGATATCCTTTGGACAGGCTGTCTCTTTTTTCTTGTTAATATCGAAGCAAATTTATCATCAATTTTGAAAGATAACGACATTGAATGTTTAGATTTCTATTTGTCGCTGATTAAATCCTTGCCTCTATATTCTCCCTCTTGAGTTAATTGTGCAAGCCATCAAGTGGTATTGTTTTTAGGCACCAAATGATTGGAGAAACTAAACCAATTGAGCAATTCAGATATTTTGCCCCATAATTGAGCAAACGTTTACAACTGAGAATTTTTTCCCCACAAATTTCAAAAATATTTTAAATCTCATTTTCTCACAGAATTTATTTTTTCTCAAATTTTCTCTAAACCAACCACAACCTTAATTGATTTGAAATCGATCTGGGTAGAGTATGGTTCGTACGGAAACGCAGGAAACTCCATCTCGGACACGCTGGGCCCTGTTGGGCTGGTCGATGCTAAACGAATCTCAAACAGTGTGTTTTCAAATTTATTGAGCTCGGCCCAATTAAGTCAAAGCTTGACCACCAATATGACGATAAAACCCTTCGCTGGCTTCGCAAGTGTCAGATTTCGCTGAAAGCGCTGAACTAGGGTTTTCAGCAACTGCTTCTGCGGCCATGGTACTCTCCCATCTCTCTGCTCAATTTCATCTCACATTTTACGATTCCGATTCTCTGTTGCGTACGCACTGATTCGGCACCTTGAGTGCTGTATAGTTTTGATTTGTTGACTTTTTTTTTTGGTAACAGGGGAAGGGAACTGGCAGTTTCGGTAAGAGGAGAAACAAGACCCACACACTCTGCGTGCGATGTGGAAGACGCAGTTTCCATCTGCAGAAGAGCCGCTGCTCCGCTTGCGCTTATCCAGCTGCTCGCACCAGAAAGTGTGAGTTTTTTGAGATGGTTGGTGTATTTACTTTAAATAAGGTGACTTTGGCTGTTGGTTTTGATGAGGTGGTTTCGGCTAAACAGATAATTGGAGCCAAAAGGCAATCAGAAGAAAGACCACTGGAACAGGAAGGATGAGGTACATGCGTCACTTGCCTCGTAGGTTCAAGAGTAACTTCCGAGAAGGTATTGTTACGTTTCTACAAGTAGTGTTGTTAAGGATTATATTACATTATATTATTGGACTGTACTTATTTTGCTCTGTTCTTCTTGCCTCATTGTAAGGTGTCCTGCTTATCATAGCTGTTATTGGAGGTATCAATTAGAAGTTAGAACTAGGCAAATGACATATTGTCAATGAAATGCCTTTGAGGGAACCTGGTTTGCAAATATATTAATGCTGATTGAGTTCCGTTGCGGTCAATTAGAATTTCGTAGACCATGTCTTTCCTTTCTAATTCAGCTTATTAAGTCGAAGTTAAGTGAATGGTTTGTACACGAAATTATGTTACACTTACATGGTAGCTTGGCAATGTGTCATATTATTTTTATTGCATGTATAAATATATTACCTTTCTACATTCTTGTTGTTAAAGAATAATATTATTCCATAACCTATGCTATTTACTTAGTGTAAAGATTTGTTGGCCATTCCTTGAGTTGGTAAATATTGGAGATAAGAGTGGAGAATGTGTAATGTGATTATGATGAGGTAGGCAGATTACGTCTTGCTTGGTGGTGCACTGTTGGCTCCTATTGTATGTGTCTGTTTAGTTTTTGTAATGCCTTTGAGAGAACCAGGTGTGCAAATGTATTAATGCTGCTTGTGTTCCGTTGCGGGCAAAAAGAAACTTAAATGCAAACTCTTTCTTTATAATTCCACTGACTGAGTGGTGGACAATGAAGGGCTTTGTACACTCGATTTTTTATTTTGCTAGCAGTTGATGGGGTGGCAATTTGTTTTTAGTGTATAAGGTCCTTTTGATGGTTGCTTATTAATCTGCAACTCTGAAACTATATAAGATGGCTGGTAAGTCACTGAAGTGGACATGAAACTTGCATAACTTATGCATTTTGCAACCTTTTTTAGTTGAATTCTTTAGTAACTCGGTTCAGTTGTCTAAATGTGTATTGGTGTTCAACTGTTTGGTGTTAGTATGATTATTTTAAGCAAGTTTTTATTTTGATTAATGGGTTGTCACTGCTTTACTGAATTAATATTTTTAGTTCTTAAAGTGTTACTGATGACTTTGTTTCTATTGGCCTAGGCACACAAGCAACTCCAAGGAATAAGGGTGCAGCAGCTTCATCATAATTTATGGTTTGATCAGGATGCTCAGTTTCATGTTTTGCAGACCGATGGAGCTTTCATTGTTTGAGAGAATACTCAATAGAACTTGTTTTAATGAATTTTTGCTTTGAACTTACCTGTGCATGTATTTTACATTTAATCAGAGTTTATATGGTGATCATATATTCCCATTCTCCTCTGCCTTCATTTATTATCGACTTTTTTATTCAAGAGTTGCAGCATTTATATGCTTTTTATGTTGCTACATCAATTTGTTTGTGGGCTCTCTTTTTTTTCTTTTAATCCCTTGGCTTGCCAACATTTCTAGTCTAATTGGTGGTGATTATACTTTTGCTGATAATTGGTCAACGTATGTGAAAGCCAGTAAGGCTTTAATTTTGCTATCATAACTGGATTCAAATGGTTGGTACAACTATCTTAATTCATCGGCATGATAGTGAAAATCAAAATGTGTTTTAGCAACAACATTTATTTTATGGAAGTGAATCGCAGGTTTGTGCTCCCCATTAGAATTGCCCTGTTCACTTTCAGTTAAACAAGTTGTCTCACCATGCGTGGAGATAGTCTTTCCATGTCACTTTGTTCGGTATTTTTATTTTAATTTATCATGTAACCACAATGTCGTACACGCTGATTACGATATTAAGCTAGTAGTTCTTGATATGGATGATTATGAGATCTTTCCGTAAAATGTGTGGGCCATTTCTTGATTGCTTAACCACGATCACGATGACTAATGGTGATGCATATGGGGCGAAATTTCACTAACAACTCTTCACCAAATTGATGATGTTGAGCTTGCCAAATAATACTAACTCTTGGTTGATTAATTTGTTGTCATCGCTAATGAATTAGACAACTCAGAAGCCTAGTTTTTCAGTACTATTTCTTTCCTTAGTGTATTCTGGTTCGTATATTTCATTTCTTGCACTTACATTATGTGCGAACATGACTTTGTTTTGATTTGTTTTTCCTTTGTTAACTATGGAAAGATTAATATAATGCCACACGTGTTAATTATTGTGATTAGTGAATTCTAACCACAGTTAGCCATCAGGGTAATTCAAATTCGCTTGCAAACCTTGTTTTTTTTTTTTATAAAATATTTTAACTCTGAAGAGAAGTTTGAGTATGAGTCTCAAATCTTGAGGACGGATCAATTCCAAGAAAAACTCTATAAGGTAGATACACAGAGCTGATTGGCATTAGTCAACATTGTGTAAGCACATGCTTAGACAACAATTCCGGGCAACAAAACTAAGTAAGTCACAAGGAACTTGGATCTATACACATCCACTTTAGGTGCACCTAATTCGAACCGCTACCATCTCTTCCTCCCCCACTGGGATGTACGTTCATGATTAAATTTTGCACAAGTCAATCCACAACCTAATGGTTATAGCTAATATAGGCTCAAATGTAAGAGTGATGCAAGCTGGCCACATGAACTTGAGCAAATAATTAAATCTATGTTCAGTCCTCACATGTCCACCTCTCTTTTACTGACCATTAAAAGGATACAATACTACCCAGCCAGTGTCGGCCGATGCTTACTTTTTTTTTTAAGTTTCATCTTTCTATCATGAGGTGTGCTGTAGAGTCAGCTTGAGCTTGTTGTATGAAAACATAGGAGAATTTGTAAATGATTTATTGCATTATGGTTTTGACTTAAAAATTTAGTATAATGTTATTTTAGAGAAAATATAAATTCTAAATGGATTCGGTAGGATTATCGGAGAGCTCGAC
The DNA here is from genome assembly GCA_002312845.1 of Kalanchoe fedtschenkoi. Classification (NCBI taxonomy): domain Eukaryota; kingdom Viridiplantae; phylum Streptophyta; class Magnoliopsida; order Saxifragales; family Crassulaceae; genus Kalanchoe; species Kalanchoe fedtschenkoi. The sequence continues at coordinate 2,350,952 of NQLW01000043.1, read as the reverse complement.
AAATGTTTTGGTGCAACAAATATAAAAGAAAGCGACAGAGTGACACGAAAAAGATGAGCCAATATGCTCATATTTCTCACTAGTCACGTATATCAGCTGGAGATGAACATGAACAGTGGCAAAGCCAGTAGTTAACTTAATACTGGCTTTTAATTTATTCCAAAATATTAGCCGGCTGCTAAGGCGGGCGCCATTAAAGAGAAGCTCAGGACTTGCTGGAGCATGACAACTAAGCAGAGGAGCTCATACATCTTATCACACCCCCATTGTCCATTGCTATACATATACACTTCACACTTGCTGCTCCTCGCACCACTTCAGTTCCACGCATATTCATATGTTCTATACATTTTTTGCGCTGTTTATGGACAAATAGAGGTTTTTCCTTTTTTAGTTCAGAGTTTGGTTCTTGGTTGAGTTTTGGATTTCTGGGGTTTTGGTTGGGTGGATCAATGGCTTTGATTGGATCTTCCAGTTTATGGGGTTTTAGGTTAGTGATTGGGGTTTTGTTAGGTTTTGTTGTCATTGCCTCCTTGTTGGACTCTGCTGATGGAAGCTTGAAAAGGAAATTCCATACCCACAACCACAACAAGACTCGCGAGCCTGAATCAAGCTTCGCTTTTCAAGCTCTGCATTTCATATGGCAGCCGAAGATGCTTGGCTACACTCATGTCTGGCCTGTAAGTCAATGCGTGTCTGATTATTGTGTCAATACGTATGTTTGTGTTCAAATGCCATTGCAAGTTTGGTTTACTCTTTTCAATTGTCATATGAATATTTCCAGGCTATGAAATTTGGGTGGAAAATTGTGGTGGGCACCGTCATCGGCTTCTTTGGATCAGCTTTTGGGAGCGTTGGAGGCGTTGGTGGGGGTGGCATATTTGTTCCAATGCTTACACTCATCATCGGGTTTGATGCAAAATCTTCAACAGCCATATCCAAATGTATGTCACTCTCATTTACTTATTTGCGAGGAGTTACATCCATGGTAGAGCGGCTGGCAATAGTCTGCTGATGTTAATAAGTATCTGTCTCACAGTGGGAAGAAAGTTCCAGTAGGGTATTTTTGTGTATAACTGGGGAGGAAACTTCACTCTCAGTTGTGTGGAAAAACATGAGGATTCGAGAGTAGTAGCTTGTTGCTGAAATGTTTGTTTTTGGAGGCAGGTATGATCATGGGCGGAGCGGGTGCTACTGTTTACTTCAACCTGAGACAGAGACACCCGACATTAGATCTTCCCATTATTGACTACGACCTCGCTCTTCTCTTCCAGCCTATGCTGGTTTTGGGTATCAGCATTGGAGTTGCCTTCAATGTAATTTTTGCGGACTGGATGGTCACAGTTCTCCTCATTATTCTGTTTCTGGGTAAGCTCAGTTCTGAGCCAACGACACGACTGATGTGTTTCATTTTCAGACAAAGTTAATGGATGTAATATACTTCAGGTACTTCCACTAGAGCTTTCTTGAAAGGGTTGGAGACTTGGAAAAAGGAAACAATGCTGAGAAAGGTTCTAATTATCTTCAGCACATAAGACCATGCAATGCCGCTTCAGTTCACAATATTCCTTTTAACCATTCACTTGTTTCGGATTTCAGGAAGCAGCACGGCGCTTGGAACCAAATGGTGAGTTAGTAAATACTAAATAGTGTACGACCCTTCTATCTATGGGTAAAAATAACGCAGGAAAAAAGGTAATGGAAATGATTCTGCGAGTCATATGTACATAATGATGAATTTGCTTGTTGATCAGGTAGCTCGACCGAGGAAGCAGACTACACCCCTTTGCCGGGAGCACCAGCCACTGCTCCTCCTGAAGAGCCTATAAAAAAGGCGAGCATCTGGAAAGCTGACATAACAAAATTTGTTTGTTCAGACTTGAGAGTATGATATCCAGTTCGACTGTTTTCAGGTATCTATTGTTGAGAATGTGTGCTGGAAGGAAACTGGTATCCTGTTTGGTGTTTGGGTTGCAATCCTTGCACTAGAAATTGGAAAAGTAGGTGACTTATGATTTGATAATCCCTTTCAAACCATCATAAACTTGTAATCATTTCACAAACTTATTCTAATTGAAAACAGAACTACGTGACTACTTGCTCAGTGGCATATTGGGCTCTCAACTTGTTGCAGGTAATTTATTCTGGATTTTGGGATGCCTATGAATTTCACTCATCTTAACTCTTCTTTTTCCTTTTTGTTTTCCTCGAATGTGCGTTCACTCTCTGTTCGCCAATCTTATTTATGTAGATCCCAGTGGCTTTTGGAGCCTCAGGATTTCAGGCCGTGAACCTTTACAAAGGGCGTCGAGTGATTGCTTCCAAAGGAGATGAAGGGACTGACTGGAAGGTGCGCCAACTAGTTCTCTATTGTGCCTTTGGCATTTTAGCCGGTATGGTCGGTGGGCTGCTTGGCCTCGGTGGAGGTTTCATTTTAGGCCCGCTGTTCTTGGAGCTTGGAATCCCACCTCAGGTTCCTGCCCATCCTTCTGTATCTCCGATAGTTTGTCCCTTCTGATACAAGTTGACGATCTCTGTCTCACCATCATACAGGTTGCGAGCGCTACAGCAACATTTGCCATGACATTTTCCTCATCCATGTCGGTGGTCGAATACTATCTCCTCAAACGGTTTCCAGTTCCATACGGTAATTCATGGAGCCACCCAAAAAGGCTAGCTAAGATGCATACTTCCATTCCCGTCTCATTTCTTGTTTTTTTGGCGCTTTGCAGCTGCCTACTTCACAGCAGTGGCTCTTGTTGCTGCCTTGGTTGGGCAACATATCGTAAGAAAACTGATCATCATTCTCAGACGGGCATCTCTGATCATCTTCATTCTGGCCTTCATGATTTTCGTCAGCGCCATCTCATTAGGTACCCCATTAGACACATGGCCATTGCAAATGTTAACATGGCAGAGTGACATATTCTTCGAAAACATGCTACATTCTTGTATGGATGTGCTGAAGATGAAGTCATTTAATGATGTTTTGTTTCATCATTTTTGACAGGTGGGGTTGGGATAAAGGACATGGTCGAGGACATAGAGGAGAAGGCATACATGGGTTTTGAGAACATATGCACCTACAAAGATTAGCTTGCTGCTTGCCTCTCAAACCCACGTGAGGCTATTTATCTACTGAGCAGCTTAATCAGACGACTCAGTCTGGAGTGAGCATATGCTGAGAATAACTGCGTGATCCTGCCTAAGTTTGTCACCTTAGCTACGCAACTCAATAAGACTTCATAGAAAGAAATTCGGCTGCATAGATACTTCATACCTTGATCAAATTATGCTTAAAAAGAAGATTCTGCATCTCATATATCTTACAAAACTTTTATTAACTCCTCAACTTTGAGTTCCGCCAGAATAACAAACTTATCAACCAGACTTAACTAGGGACTCCAACAGCAGGAACACCAATGCAATCAAATTTCTATCAATAGTGTCTCATCTGAAAACCACTCACTCTGATTAACTATGTGCATATATTGGAAGTAACTTCTGGCACACCTGATATATCAAACTAATGTCGGTGAGAGCAAGATAGGTGCAGAAGTTTGGGCTGAGACTAGACCGGACCCTCAATGGTAGGTGCAATTTTGCTTGAGCTTAATTGGCTTAGAGCTTTTGATGTCGATAGTTAGAGGGCACGAAACTTGCCTCCTGTGCTTGGTTCTCACTAGCTTTCCCACTACATTCCCTCTTGAGCGCAATTCAAACTGCAGTGTTACTGGAACATGTGTATCAGATTCCGAGACCATCAGGCCAGCTCCAGCTCCATACAAAGGTACCATGCTGCCAACTAAGCTAACCGACACCAGCCGGTGGCTATTTCGTGGTTGATAATATTTTTTCAGCTGCAATTAAAAATGATGCCATTGCAAGAAGAATGTGGTCAAGCAATGCCACCAGGCAAAAAATAAAATAAAATTCTAAAGTGAATTTTATCATCCTATGTGTGGGAATTGTGTCAGCTAAAATCAAGGGCAATAGATGAATGGTGTAATAGTAATTGTGGAAAAATTAAAGTTCTTACATGGCCAGTTGCAACAGGGATCTGTGAGTATATCAGATCGATTGGCGTGGCACTGACTTGAATTCCAAAAAATGTTGCTGGATTGTACACATTCATCTTCAATGTGCCGTTCACAGTCATCATCTTTGTCGGAACTCCAGATTGATCAGTTCCCTTACCAATGTTCATGTAATTCATAGTCAAGGACTGCCACATCATTTAGACAACGATCAGGGCAAGCAACAAGAAGTAATAATAACTACAGTTGAGAACTTCTGTCTCAAGAATTGTGTTGGTTGATACCTTCACCGTGATCTCAGCTTTGTAAGGTCGGCTGGCACCCCATATGATGAGACAAAACACAGAAAACAGAATGATGAAACTGCAGAGCGCAACCAGAACTTGGGTACGGCGGGAAAGGGACTTGTCTTCAAGATCATCATAAGAGCCCTCTTCCATGATCACATTCGACTCGGGCCAGCCCTTCTCATTTCCTTTCCCTCTCAACTTCCTACCCGATGTTGACTGAAAAATCCCTGAGAACCTACTGGCTGAAGAATTCCTCGAGTGCCGTCCGGATGACGGGTGTGAAGGTGACTCCATCGGACTATTGTTGGAAACTGGAGTTGCGTGCATAGAGGACAACTTGTCCCCATCATGAGAGTCGCGGGATGGGCTCTGGACGTAGTACACAGGTTGTTTGGGAGACCGTGGTGGCGATGACGGGGCTAAACTGGTTACATCTGACTCAGACTTTGTGTGAATCATCTTGCACAGCCTCTGCAAGAGCCAACAAAGCTTTGTTTCCAACACAGAAAACGAAAGCCCAAAATTCACATACGCCTTCAGGACAACAAAGCTTCAAATCATCTTGCTCAGCCTCTGCAAGAGACAACAAAGCTTTGTTCATCAAACACACCACAATCACAAAATTCACGTACACCTACCTCGGAGACAATTGAGTTAAAATCGAAACCCTAAACAAAGAACATTATTAAACTGCATGATGAAACTGCAAAAAGCTTCAAATGCAACCTCAAAATTCAGCAAGACCCATCAAATACAGAAAAATTTAGGATCAATTTTTAAGTCCACCGCTCTGAGCATCAACAAAATCACATACTTTCCAGAAAACCATGACAAAATGCAACCTCAATTGACATGTCCTTCACACTGGACATCAATTCAATCAATCATTTCCACATACCCATCAAAACCCCCCAAATGAGTCCATCAAAGATTCCATTAACACAAAACAAAACAAAAGGCCAGCTCAAAATCATCAAAAAGATCTCACGAATGTCATCCTTGATACCTGATTTCCCAGCAAAGAAGCACGAAACCCACTAGACCCTCGGGAGAATATCTACTGAATTTCTTGGAGAAGGAAAAGAAACCAACTTTTTCTTCTTTCTCAAGAGAAGCCAGATCTCTAAGAGCTGGGTTTCTGTCCTGGTGGGGATAGCTGACGATCACGAGCTTTATTACTTGTATGGGAAAGGAGACGCTGGAGCCACTAGTGACAGTTACAGTGTAGGCTTGGAACTCCGAGGCTGACCTCCGAGCCTACTCTATGTTGTAGCAACGGGAATATGTGTCGGCAGCTTGTTTATTTATTATAATTTGACGAGCTTAAGGCCCACACAGTTTTTTTTATTGTATTTAATTTATTTATTTGTATAATAAGTAAACATGTTTTTTTTTTGTAAGTGAAAATTCATAAAAATGATCATGAACTATCTCGCTTCTTAACCGGTTACACTTTAAATTATCAAGATTCCTTTAACATCTTCACCTCTCTAGCAGATGATGTAGAATTCTAATGGCATTAACCGAGGATTGATATTTATTGCATTCCCAAACTCAGAAGAGGCCTCCAGGGAGCTTGCAGAAATGAACGGAAAGATGGTAATAAATAAGTTGCATGTTGTTATGGTGCGCCTCTGGCTCCGCGCCCAGCCTGCCAGCCAGGCCTCAGCCCCTGCGCATAGTTGTTCTAGGCTCCTGAGCCCCCTACCTAAGCTACTACTCGAACAATCTCCCTCGAGCCAGCCTCCAGCGCAAGCCTGGCGCGGGGCCAGGTCTGTCAAAGTGCCTGGAGGCATCCTCCTCTATATAGACATCTCCTCTATATAGGTCTTTCAAACTCACAAACATGTTCTAGGTTTCAAACGGTGCACTGCATTTTTGACAAACTCAAACAGGGTTAGGTTATGTTTCCCAAATTAAAATAACTTTCTCAAGTAAAAAAAAAAATTATCAGACTTCGATTGGTTGGGGATGTCACTTGTCATCTTCACCATTGTCGTCCTCAATTGATTTGAACTGTTGGAAATGAAAACGGGAAAAGGAACAAAATCCGTAGGAAGTGAATTTGCATGTTGGAGTCATAAAAACAAGGGTGTTGAGTGTTGACGGCATCGGTGGGATGCGCAATCTGCGGAGGGTTGTCGTCAATTGTTCTGGGGAAAATATGGTGAATGGACGTGAGTAGGGTGCGTGTATGTTGTTCGGCCGAGAGAGAATTTGAATTGAGAGGGATTCGATTGTTAAGTGCATGTGTTAATTAAGGAATATTATAGATATACGTTGGATTTTACATGTGTTTTGATTTCTTAGAGAAATGAATTATTTATTTGAATATTGTTTGATTAGTAATTACTATTGATTAATAATAATCAATGATCGAAAGTGGTTCACAGTTTATATAGTTTTCACTGATCCGTCCATATGAGTGCATAGATTATATGTACATAGACATACATTTATTGAATATAGGTATTCATTTAAAAAACCTATCTATTCATCTCATGAACATAAATATAACTTATGAATATAGCTATCCATTTTATGAAATAGCCGGTTTTCATGTAATTATGTAAATATTATGTCTTTTATTGCTTTTTCAAATATAATGATTTAATAAATAGAATTATTTATCAGATGAAAATTCATACTTATTTGAAGAATTGTTCTTGTGATGAATGTATTTTGTACAACTAATGAATATTTATCAACAATTAGTGAATAAAATGTATAATTGATGAATATAAAATATAAAATTTAATTTTTAATTATATTTTTATTTGAATATTTCATAATTAAAATAATTTATTTATTTATTTTTAAACTGTTTATATTAAGTTTGGATAAACTGAATAGACCGAACTACTCCCTCCGTCATCTAATACATGTCGTTTAAGGTTAATTTGAGTATATTAAGGTGATGTTAATGCTAGCGGTTGAAAAAATTTAATGAGTGGGTGGTTGGTGTTTTTTTTTTAAATTCGTGCAAAAAGTAAAATTGATAGATTATTACTGGTGATGAATGATTTTTTTATTGATTATGATAAAGAAGTGATTAATGTTTGACGTTTTAAGGTAGTTGTTGACATTAAATACACATTTAAAATTATTAAGTGACAAATAAAAATGGATAAGAAAATTCGATTAAGTGACATGTAAAGAGGACAGAGGGAGTATAACACAAAACAATTTTCATTTTCGATAGAGAGAGTGCATCTACATGAGTGTGGTTTTTTTGAAACAATACATGAGTGTGGTGGTCATTGCCCCGCATCAAGGCTCCAGCCCTGCGTCTTCTCCAGCTTCTCACTTCAAAGGCCCCGCCTTGCCTCCGGGATAGTCCAACCTTCCTTGCCTCGAGCCCGGGTCGTCCCGCGCGGGGAGTGACCCCGGCCCCCAGCCCGGGGCTGCCCCAGGCCTTTGCTTTTGCAGCACTTTGCGTCCCTTTTGTAGCGTCTTGTGCCTTTCTGACTTTTGCTCGGCGCCGCGGCGTCTTGAGCCCTTTTGTAGCGTTTTTCGCGTTATTGTTCATTAATATATCTTGCTTTTAAAAATTAAAAAATAAAAAAAATAAATACATGAGTGTGGTTGATACATAGAAGAATTGCGCATTTTAATCTATGAGAACAAGATTTTTTTTTTTTTGTTTCTGAGAGAACTTGAGTGTAGAAATAAAAATGGTTGTTCTCGAATTTAAGGGGAAGTTGGCGAGATAAGAATAAGTAGATGACACATTTATTAAAATATCTTTGCATATTAAAAATTAAATTTTAATTATTGTATTATGAAAGAGTAAAATAGTCTTTTTGTAGTTTGAAATTAATATGACTCTGAATTTCTCGGACTCAGTAAAGTAATTTTTCACTCACTCTACTTCCAAACCCTTCCATTTCCATTAAGTAAATTTTGTTTAGGTTGACCTCCAATTATGCTAATTGCTAAAGCTAAACAATCTAACAGACAAGTGATACCGTATAGTTTTGAATTTTTATAATTAGTGTTAATGTGTCATTTGTATGATAATTACAAATTAAATTATTATTTAAATAATCACCTTTGTTTTTAATAAAACCAACCTTGTTTTAACCAAAACAAAAAACAAAAAAAAACCAATGTATTTTGTTTGAAGTATTATTCATCAAACAAAAAAATTAGGGCAGGATGGTGTAATTGTGTAAAGAGCGTCAACAAAATCAGTAGACCCTCGTTTCACTGAACGTAGGAATTTGTTCACTTCTCGACTAGTAAAGTTTCAATCTTTGGATGGCCTGATCAACACCCTTTCACGAGCGAGCTCCTTTACAGGCGGTGGAACCCAGAAAACGAGTTTGCAGTTCTAATCATAAGAAACCATTTTATCGTTCTTGAGCAATGTCGACAGCATCATACGATGAAGAAACTTCTAACAAAATACTGCGACAGGTTCGTGCGCAGAAACTTCGATTCTCTTTACCATTTTCTGACTTCCAAGATCAAATCTTTAGTTGTGTTGTAACCAAGCCCGCTGTGCTGTGCTGTGCTTTGCTGTGTTGTGTGTGGTTCAGGTTGAGTTTTACTTCAGCGACAGTAATCTACCAAGAGATGCATTCCTGAGTAATTTGGTGCAAAGGAATAAAGACGGGCGTATCCTTTAGCTTGGGATTATCATTGGAGTACATAGGTTGTTGGTTCATCAGTGTCCTTGTGGTTTTGTTGTTCCTGACATTTGACCTAGTGGTTAATTTGGATGTGGTGTGTTCCTTCGCTCGCATGAGAATTTACCTTGGATTGGGTAAGAAAGCTAAGGATGTCCCGGATCGAATTCTTAATGGGGTGGCTGAGATTTTGCGTAAATCTGGTGTTTTGAAAGTTTCAGAGGATGGTTAGTTTTCTTGTGTCGTTTCTCTGACTGATTTTGTTTGAAGTGATTTACGTTTCAGTAGCTTGCCACTCTGGATTTTTTGTTTTTATTGTTAACTTTGAATTTTTACATTCGAATTGCTTACTTCCCAGTCCTGAAACTTCTGTCACATAATACTAGTGCGCTGACTAATTTGTTCTTTCATGGTCATTGTTGTTGTCTTTATTATGTATAGGGAGGAAAATCGGTAGGCTGCATAAGCTGGCTAATCCGGAAAAAGTGCTAAGTGAAGTGGATGGTCGAACCGTTGCTGCCTCGCCTTTGCCGTATGATGTTAAAATTGAAGATGTTCATGCATTCTTTGGGAAGTGTGGCAAGGTATTGAGTTAGTTCTTTTACGTCAATAGGATTTGTTTTTCCTCCTGTAGAACTATTTGGGTTGGTTCAGTTGTTGAAGGTAGATTTCATGGTGAAATGCTATTTTACGGTGGTTGCTAGTTCTCTTTATCTGTATGTTCAAATTGATGATCTTGTGCCAGGACACCTTGGGAAGATTGATGTGCGGTGTTCATTTTACATTGGTCATGTAGGTAAACAGCGTAAGACTACCTAATCATGTTTCAGATAACAAATGCTTTTGCGGCACAGCCCTGATTGAGTTTTCGACGGAGGAGGAAGCTGAGGATATCTTGAAGCTAAAATTAGTATATGATGGCATGGAATTGGAGCTTAAACCAAAGTAAGAATGGTTATTTTTGCACGCAATTATGATCTTTAGATTTTAGATTTTCCCATGGGCATATTCAACTATCGCAGTATAGTGGCCGGTTGGATTTGTGCACTGGCAGAAGTTTCTAGACAAGGTTTAAATGATTTGTACTGAGTGAGAACAAAGTTTGGCATGGATCTCATTAATTTCTATCGTTGTCCGATATGTTCAGGAAAGGGTTTGACGCTGAGAGAAAAAGAAGCATAAAAGAGTTTGAGAGATCTTATACCATTTTCAAAGAAAAGATCATGGCCAGTAAAGATTCCAGGTTAGGCTTATACTCCTCTGCAGTGAACTCATGGAGGGCAATGACAATTCACTGTATCTGTATTTAGTTCATTCTTATTTCCATGACACGCAGTTATGAAAAAGGCCTAGTTGTTGCTTTTAAAGTAAAGCGAAGAATGAGCGGAGGCACTGCGGGGCAAAAGATTAGCCCTGTTCTAGCCAGTGGCGGGTTAGGTTCTGATAAAATACAAACTCCGGCCCACAATGATGAAAACAGTGATGATGGCTTGATGGTTATTGAAGGCACTGCCGTAGGTGATGATCTTGCAAATACGAAAAGTAGGAAGAAGAAGAAGAAGGGTAAAAGAAAGAATGAGGACATGCCTGTAGAAGAACATTTACAAATCAACACAAATAGTAAAAGGAAGCATTCTGAAAATGTTTCTGAAGAAATAAGAAGTGAGACAGCTGTTGAGTGTAATGCGGCTGCTGATCAAAGTGCTCCAGCAGCTTTGTTTAAGGACAAAGATGATATCACGCTTCAGGATCTGAAGGATGTTTTTGTAAGATTCGGGTCTATCAAGGTAAGCGTAGGGTTCTATAATTGCAAGATATTCGGTGGGCTTACAATGAGCATCAACCATAATTTCATAGTCATATTCAATTACAATATACCATCAGCTAAGTCACTTTTGAATATACACAATTCATATTGCAGTTTTTTGACTTTGATGACAAAGTGGACAGTGGCAATGTGTGCTTTGAGGAATCAGATTCTGCTATTAAAGCGCGTGCTGCAGCAGATCTTCTTGGTGAAAGAGGAATAATGGTGAAGAATTGCATTGTTTTTTTGGAAGCAGTTACAGGTTAGTAGCTTCTACAATTTTTTGCAAATGCCTTCACACTTTGGGTTGCTCACTAATCAGATAGTTGAGAATAATTACGATATCATTTTGCATTCGTTGGACCAACCCCATATACCTGATAACCTGATTTTAGTGTAAATGTCTTTGAAATGTTAAATTTAAATGAGCCTTGACTGTATTATTGCTCTTTTAAAACTTAAAAGATACATCATCTGTTTCGTCTCAGGAGTAGCTGAGAAGAACTATTGGAAACTTCATGTCGGTGAAGCTTGAATTGAAGGTGAGAAACCATTATATATTATTGTGTATGTGGGTGTTTTTCATAGGCCTATTTGTTTTTGCTTCTGTGGCGATTTTGCATGTGAACAGCCTCGGTGCAATGCAGAGTTTCATGTTCCATCCAGTTAGTGTTATATCTGCCACCACAATTTCAAGCCGGGCTTACTCCACTAGAATAAAAACTTCCAAGGATAAATGTACCTGTGAAATGTTTTCACTTGAAAAAAAAAGAGAGAAGAAGCTTGGATATTTGTCTTTTTCATGCTTGATGTTTCATGAAGTTTACAATTACCCTTGGATAAACAGCATCTTGTTTTCTTCCTATCTGGATGTAAATTTGTCGAAACGCTACACATCAATTTGTTCTTTCTTGTGAACTGAATCTCAAATTTCATCAGTAGATAGTCATCGTATACAATAAAACTTCAGAAAATCTTAAAGCTTGGACCACTTTGTGTTGTGATATTGCATTTGATGTCCAACTATGCAATAAAGCCAACATGAATTGATTTTCACTTTTTCCTATACTGACAGGGCATAGCATTACGAAACAGGCCAGCCCTGTTGCTGGATGGTGGTTGAGATGCCTAGCGAATTCGAGTTTCTTTGATGGGAATGCGGCTGCCCCTCTTCCCCATAGAAGATGACTCCTGGCCTAATTTGAAAGATACATTTCCTATGACTTATTTAATGCCAAATTCCATTTTCGCTTTTGGCTCCCCCTTTCGCGCGTATGTGTGAAATGTAAGATATCATTGTCAGTTTTGCTTCCAGAAGAAATTATTCAAGCTTCCATGATGAATCCACCTGATTCTGAAGATGTTCAGTGCCAATAACATGCGTCCGCATTTGTGGTGTAATTTTCATTCAACTGTCACTCGCAGAAGCTCTACAGCTTTGAATTAGCCATCATTTCAAATGCTCTAGTTAAGTTCAAACAAATGAACTGGTTGCACAAGGCTTATTCCTACAGGGTCCATTTTGTCCTCTTTTCTCACCAATCAGATTCATCATAAGCTTGGCTTACTGAAGACATCAATCAGTAAGAAATTTCGGCCTCAAATGGCTCCTAGCTTCCAAGAACCACGTGAAACATAACCTGAAATACTGAAGTTTAGGAAGGCCATGCAGGTTGTTCTGATGCAGAACATTCCACTTCAAAATCGGCAGAAGCTGAGTCATTTCTGATTGTCGGAGGACAATGAGCTGTCCAATTTGTTCATCCCAGATTTGACACTTGAACAATAATCCAAATTTAGCTCTAATATCCACCACACCATGTCTATCCACAGTCGAGTATATAGTAATAAAAAAAAAACCCCTTTTTGTTTTCGTAGGGAAATATTTTCATATCTGCATTGAAATCCATTTTCTGCCGTATTTAGTAAATGTGGACCCTTAAAAAGGTGAGAAGAAAATACAATAAATCTCAGAAGGAAACAAAAAATCAATGGGTAAAAACTGAGAAATCTGGTGAGTTCCTTGGCGTTGGGAAAATGCAAGAGATCTTTTATATAAAAGGCTGACCCATCCCAGACAAATCTCTGCACTTTAGGTTTCTGTGAAGAGTTCCAAACTGGGGTTTTGAAGATAAGTATCAAATTCACAAAACCCATATCCCATTCAAATTCTTATCCATCCATCGGCTGATAAATAGATAGGGAGAGAGGCGGAGAGAAGGTTGGATTGGTTTTTCTTATGTAAAGGAAGATGCTGGAAGGGAAGGCTTTGGTGCAGGACACAGACATGCCATGGAAGATGCAGGTTCAAGCCACAGCTGCTGCCTCTGAGGCTCTGGATCTGTATGATGTGTTTGACTGCAAATCCATTGCAGCTCACATAAAAAAGGTAAACAAACAAACACCTTGTCCTCTTCCCAGAATGGGATTGGATTGATTTCTGCATGCGAGATTTGTCTTCTGAACTGTGAAATGTTGGGTCAGGATTTCGATAAGAAGTACGGAGGTGGATGGCAATGTGTGGTGGGATCAAACTTTGGGTGTTTCTTCACACACTCCAAAGGTAGCTTCATCTACTTTACTCTGGAAACTCTCAACTTTCTCATCTTCAAAGGTGCTGCAGCTGCTTCCTCATCTCCCCCGCCTTCTCCCTAGTCCATGTAATGCAAGACCCATGTTGTCTTTAAATCCTGTGAAAAGAAGATATGGATGTGGTGGTGGTCTGTAGGGTTTTCTTCCTTTTTCAATTGTCTGACTTCCCATGAAAACTCAGTTCACAACTTCCTTATGTGCCGGAGTAGTAGTAGTAGTAGATGGTGAGATAGAAATGGAAGATGAGATTTCAAAAGAAACTAAATGAAGCAAGTTTTGATGCTTCTGCTCAACCCCAAATGCAAGATAAAAAAATATTTCTTCCATTGAATTATAACAATAATCAGTATCATCAATGTCTCTGATTCAGAAACAATACATGAACAACTTAGGAAAGTGGGAGGTCAAGAAGATGGAAGAGTTGATTCTGAACTAGTATGATCTTCTTATAGTATACTTTTTTGAACGCTTGAATCTTATCTTTGTTGATTTTTGAAATCAAAGCAGTTTCTCTCATCCATTGCTTGGCGATTGCCGCAAGTTCGCCATTGTCTTTCCTTCTAACATAAACCACAACTGATGCCGGTTGTCACAAATCAAACTTGTTCTATGGCCTGATACTACCTCAGTAAAATTTAGTATGTTACATTAGTCATATTTCTTTCTATATGAATGGAAAAAATGTCATTAGCTCTTTACGGCATAGGTGTCAATGGATTCAGTCCAGACCAATTTGGAAGGACTCATATCCATTTCATTTGGGTCCAGATCCAGACTCAATAATTTAGTAAATTTTGGATCCAAACTCAAGACCCATTATTAGGACTCATTAGACCCATTAGACTCAAAATAAATTTTCTAAAACTTAACTATCAAATAAAATACATAAATACCAGTTTACGAAAATAATAAATTATGAAAAATATACGTTTATATTCAAATTTATTTTAAAATGAAATTAATTTTTTAAAACATTAAACAATTCAAAAAAAAATTCAATAAAAAATTTTGAAAATTATTTTTTAAATAAATATTTTTTATTTTTTAAAATTTATTTCTTACTTTTTTAGAATTTATGTTCTATTTTTTAAAAAATATTTTTAAATTTTTATAAAAATTTATTTTATTTCAGATCTAAACAAATAATTGTCAAAAAAAACCCAAAGAAATCCATTATAAGAATCCAAATGGTAAAACCTAATGGGTACAAATAAATCCAAGACCCGAATGAGTTCAAATGGATAAACCCTAACGGATCCATAGAGCCAAATGAATAGACTCATACCTTAAAAAAATGGGGTTGGGTCTATCCTACCCGATTGGCAGCCATACTTTACAGAAAAGGAATAATTTAGCGTTGTAGTTGGACTATTCCACACGGATTAGATACGTCATTCGAGTCCCTAATTTTTACATATGTTTGCTTTCATGTGAATTTGCGTGGTAAGTTTTAGTGATATCCAAACCCCCTCATTGGCCCGGGCTTGCCCCTGGCCTTTGAGAATTTATGGAAGGACTTCCTCTATGAGGGTAAAGCCCTATTTTTTTAAAAAAAAGTTTTTGTGATATAAGTGAATCATGTGTTTTAATCGATGCTCCGACTCTTTCGATTTACATGATACCATACATAATTTATATGATCCTTTTGCTATCTTAAAGATACTCAAGTTGCGCGAGAAAATATTTTAGAAGAGTTTATGATCATTGTATTGGTTTAAGATAAAGTCTGAGATTTATAGCTCACAACCTTTAGTTCTTACGATATTTTTGAGATTTAAAAGTCACAAATTTAGTTCTTAGCATATAAATTGTTTATAGATCGCAAAATTTGGCTCAAATGAAGTTTGAATTAATTATAAAAAGCCCAAACTTAAGAATTAGGTTAAGGAATTAGCTTAAATCAAAATTATTGAATTGGTTGAGTTCAAAATTACGAGTATAATTTTTGAGTTCCTATAGTTGGTAAATAGTGAAACTAACTATGGATTTAGTTCATATAGGCCGTAACTAGTGAAAGCAAAATTTTGAATTTAGTTCTAATGTTGTTAGAATTAATTTTAGGCCAAACTATGGATTTAAATACGCAAACATGTATTTTAGGTTATTTTTGAGGTTTTGGAACCAAATTTGGTTCAAAAAAATTTTTTATGAACCAAATATATAAGAAAACAAAAAAAAGAGAGGCAGAAACCTGCAACCAAGTAGCTCAGGGAGCCTCAAATCAAAGGGCGCACCAACAGCTTATCCCGATCGAGAAGCAGAGCTGTAGAGAGAGGAAGCATGGCAGACCAACTTCAAATCAAGGGGATAGCATTCCGGTTTAAGGATGACTCCAAGAGGTCGTAAGCAACGCCATTACAGCGTCGGGGAATCTTCTTGTGGCTCCAGATGGCTCTTCTATCCGTGGAGGACTTGATGCTCCAATGAATATTCAGTGGGTGACCGAGACTGCTATCCCATTGCAGCTGTAGCTGTGGCACAAAGAGGTCAGCTGTGAAATCATGGAGGAGGGACAAGAAATCTGGAATTCCGTCGAGGAAGGAGTGCAGTTGGATTCTAGTGGCGAATGCTATGATGAGGCCGCTGAGGCAGTCTCTGACGATGGCTGCGCCTTATTGGCCTAATCGAGTAAGATTTGAAAAGGCTCCAGTGATGACAGGAACCCAGACGATGCTACTACGGGGCCTGGAGGATGGATAGCAACATCCTCTGGCGGGGTGAGAGTTTTTGAGGTGAACCCATCCATTCTGGCACGCAGGATAATTTTGGTTCTCCAGAGCTCTACCTCGATTAGAGGAAGGTCCTCTCCATGCACGATCCTAAGAATCCCCAGTTTCGACATGCGGCTGAGCTTTATGAACCAATTCAAGGTCAGACATTAGAAATCATGATTGGGCGGCAACCCAACCAACTCCTCGTGGATACTTTAAATATCTCTACCCATATGACCCTGCGCGGAAACGTGTTCAAAAGTTTTGGAAGCTCCCTCAGTGTAGCATCGGCATATGGAAGCGATATGGATCCCAAACTTCATTAGGCAATCATCTAAATTCTAAAGGTAGCGTATTATGTCTGATCTTCCAGAGCAGTCAGCTAACCTTCTTAGGTTGATGCTTGATCCAAATATGGCTCCATGTTCTGCGGTGTTAGGACGGTGGATCCTTGAATTGTCTAAAGACTTTTACTGTGATTAAGCCCCTCGTTGACCGTGTCCAGACTAGTTTGTCATCATCTGTCAAGAGGGAGATGCTACTTAACTTTGCTCTGTCATGAGGAGGCAGTAATGTCACGACCCTACAAAAAATGGGGATCGTGATGACGTTTGACTTGTTGGTTAATTTTTTGTTAAATCAAATAACATTTAAAATTTAGACTATTCAAAACCAAGTGAGGATCCTGTCCAAATACATCGGAACAACTATTAACGAAATGAAGAAGTAAATAATTGACGACTCCCCTGGATAAAATGATTGAACATTGGATGACACCGTACTAACTGAATGATTACTGATCTGAAAATGAGAGTGTGTCAAAAGACTCCGTGAGTAAATAACTCATTAAGTATTTGGCTTGCCGAACGAGGGATTTTTTTAAATTAAATTTAATATCTTATTTATGACATGCGGTTCGATCACCGTTCGTACATATGTTGTATACGTGTTGGGGGGGGGGTTATTTAACATTTCCCATGTATCAATGAAGAATTGGCCCGAGAAGCCGTCAGGCCCTAGGGCGCCTAGGGGTTCATGCTCTTAATCGCCGAAAAGATTTCCTGCTCAGAAGGCTGCACATAGATCGAGAGGTTCTGTTCTGGTGTCACAGAGGAAGAGATGATATCACAGAACGAGAGGGGATCATCATGATACTGCCCTATTAAGATTTCATGAAAGTGTGCGACATCTTTTTCTGTAGTCTCCTTTTTGTTTAAGGGAGATCCATCTGCAGCTTTAATGGTGATATTCCCATGGATAGCCTTTTTCTTAAGAGAAAAACTCCTAAATGGTCATGAACTACCATCGTTTACCTAATTGCAGTCTGAACTATCATGATTTTCAAAAAGGATGCGATGAAAAAAAATGGAATGATTTTCTAAAATAAAATTTAATATTACATTCCTAAACTAATATTATTTTAAGATTTAGATTTGTGTGCGCAAATTACGTTGTTTGGTTATCAAAAAAGGTCGTATTCTTTATGTGCGCAAAACGATATAATTTAGATTTTTTTTGCATGAGAAAGCTGGAGCTCCTCGGCTATTGCGTCTTCCCAGCTTCAAATTTTGTAATTTTAAGAGAAAAGTCGTTTGAGACTGTTCTATAATAGATTAAATTATAATTCAACTCGATAAATTTTAAAATAATTATGGTTCGATCTCTAATAATATAAACTAACACAATATAATTAAAAATAAATAAAAATGTCATTTTTATATTGATACAAACCGATACCTTAGATAAAAACGATGAAGTTTTGTAATTTTGTTG
>NQLW01000043.1:2286751-2300205 GCA_002312845.1 Kalanchoe fedtschenkoi | reverse complement strand
AGAACTTAATTGTGGTTCACAGGGAGGAGGATCCAATTGATTATGATATGAATGAATGAGTGTTGTTGCTCAACATATCATAATCCATATATAGTTGCAGTTTTTCTTATTGAATCTCAGTAGAAACACTCCTGACTGAGCAAGTCATCTAACAGGAGTCTCAGCAGTTCATCTATCATTTTATCTGACAGGTCCCAAATTTTGATAGTAACTATAAAACAGGTGAAAATCATGACCTATGATAAATTCCTACACTCTTTGATTGTCCCTTTAATTGTTTCCTCTGCATGCTCAAGTGTAGTTAAGCTGCAGAATTGAATGTGTGTCACTCAAAAAAACTCGTCTCCTTGATGGGTACATCACTCGCCTAGATCATTTCCTAACATTTAACCGAGAGTAGCTGATTGGAACCACTCTCGGTTACCCTTTTTTTTCACTTCAAGACCTGAACAAATCTGAGACTGAGATCACCAAAATGAAAATATAGTCAAGTGGATAGCATTTACTCTACATTAGAATGGTTAATTACCACATTGTCAAAAGAACAGAATACAACAAAAGGTAAAAGTCTCAGTCAATATATAGAGATAAAATTGTAGAATTATTGGATCCACACTCAAAATCAATTGGCAATGAGTGGGGGAGCCCAACTATATATAAGGATCAATTTAGAGCCTCCACTGGGCGATGTGAGATAATATCATTTAATATGCTCAATAAGACTTAGGTGGACATGGCGGTGGACACGGCCAATGAGAGGGTTACACGTGGCAATTTGTTATTGGTTGAACACTTTTTTTTTTTTTTTTTTTTTTGAATAAGAGATGCTTCTTGACATTAATGGGCATGAGGACATTTCAGTTATGTCCAAAAAGACAGCTAATGTTGTTGTACATACAACGTAAAGCCCTCATCTTCTCATTGGATGCTCCGATTCATGAAATAATTCTACGTGTTTGTTTTTTTCCTCTCTACCCATCACTCAGGTAGCCACCATGTTTGATTCAACAATAAGCTATAACCCAACTCTCCTATCAGTCCCTTCGATTTTGAAACAAGCCGGATTTAATAAATCGCGTTTGGCTGCCAAGTATTTAGATGGTTGGTCTAGCCAAAATGTGAGAGAACTGAAAATTTGGAAAAAGAAATCTCTTATTTGATTTAGGAAAAGTTAGGGGAGGAAAAATTAGGTGAATTTTTTTTAATAAAACAAAGAGTGTTTCAATATTTTTTAATAAAGTCCGTTAACATTTGATTTTTTTTTCCACAAATGAGTTGAAGATGATGAGGGAAATTTCATGCACAAGCCTCTAAGACGTTATTTTTCAAATTGCTCCTAGAATACGCACTCAAAATTAATTATCGACAACTGGAAAGTCCAATTATATTTGAAGATCAAGTTAAATGAGAGTTAAGGCACTCGGACTATGTTTAATTTAGGAAAAATTTGAGATAAAAAAAGTTCGACAAAAAATAGGAATAAATCCCTTATCTGGTTTAGGGAAAGTTAGTATAGGTGAAAATTAGATAGAAAAATGAGATGAAAACTTTTAACAAAATAAAGAGTGTTTGACCATTTTCATGATTTTTTCACTACTAACCAAATAAAGAAAAATGAAACAAAGTCCATCTCTCTCATTTTTTCTCTCCTTAGTTTTCCTTAACCAAACACAATATTGTTCAAAATTCAACTGGTCTTGATCCACATATTTTGAACTTATTAACTGGTCCTGGTCATTGGTTACCGTCATTCAGCTACGTCAGCTGCCATCTAGCTAACCAGACTTGAATGTGGTTCCGTGCTATAAATATGCATGAAGTAATTGTGTAAAGCGCATATCTTCATCTGCACATTATTCCTTCCGAGTGTCACAGATCCATTTACAGATTCTGGACCTGAAATTTTTCTATACCAGCAAGCAGGATGATGAAGATTGCAGTAGGAAGCTTCAAAGACTCAATGTGCTCAGAAGTTGTCAAAGCCTATCTGGTCGAGTTCATCTCCACATTTATGTTCGTCTTTGCTTCTGTTGGCTCCGCCATAGCTTATGGTTAGTATTTCCAGCTCATAAGAATTTCCGTGGAGCTGACTTTATTAAAATGAGCTCCTGGCGAAACATATCATTCAATCACTTTGTGTGCCCGCAGGTAAGTTGACATCTGATGCAGCTCTTGATCCAGCGGGTCTGGTGGCCGTAGCAGTTTGTCACGCTTTCGCTCTATTTGTGGCTGTGGCCGTTGGAGCCAACATCTCCGGTGGGCATGTCAATCCAGCTGTTACCGTCGGACTCGCACTGGGTGGGCAGATCACTCTCGTTACGGCCTTCATGTATGCGCATTTCCAAGTTGGGGGAGCCATACTTGCCTGCTATGCCCTCAAGTTTGTCACGGGAGAATTGGTACGTATGTTAGGCAGCATCATAGCACCAAATAGCGATCACATGCATGATTTTTTTGTCTGATGGCGCATGTTGTAGGCTATCCCGGTACACGCTCTGGGAGCAGGCGTAGGACCTCTTCAAGGGCTAGTTCTCGAAATCATCATCACCTTCGTGCTAGTCTACACTGTTTACGCCACAGCAGCTGATCCCAGAAAGGGATCTATCGGAACCATCGCCCCGATCGCCATTGGGTTCATAGTGGGTGCCAACATTTTGGCAGCGGGTCCGTTTTCGGGAGGATCCATGAACCCAGCAAGGTCAGTTGGGCCTGCCTTTGTCACCGGTAACTTTCAGAATCTGTGGGTGTACATGGCCGGACCCCTTATAGGTGGTGGCCTTGCCGGACTTTTCTATGGAAATGTCCTACTGCCGTCTACCCACATCCCTCTCAACGACGAGTATTGCTAAGCTAATTAGTAGAACATACCATTTCGATTGCTCGTGTTTGTGGTTTGTTTTTATGAAACAACCTCGTGGACAAATTTCGATATCCAAGTTTTTGCTCCCACACTGCAAATCTACACTTATGTTTTCTGTGTATTCGTTTGAAGGATCAACATATTCATTTGTACAAGTTATTATAAATTTCACAGACTTTCTTAGCATTTTCTTTTGCAACGAATTTCATTTTTTTCTGGCATTACAAAATTTGGATAATCAGTGATGGATGCATGAGGGGTATTAGTCGCTTCCCAAATTCATAATTATATTCATAATCAAAAAAAAAAAAAAAAACTGTTACTGATAATTGGATTTCCAGGACTTGACAATCAAGGGGAGCGGATCCAAAAATAAAGCCTCTCACACAATTATGTAAATCTAAAAATTATAAATATATATCTTTATAACTAATCTCATTGGAAAGAGCTAAATAAGTCAATTTGTAAGCAACTATAGATTTAAAATAATTTATTTCTCAACAATCTAATATTAAACTCATTTGTTATTTTATGAACTAGAAATCAATGTCCGTGCTGACACACAAACTTATTATTATATGAATATTAGTAGAAATATTAGTATAGCATTGCGAAAAATGAAACTAAATAATATACTTATGAATTTCTGAAAAACTTTTTTATTTGTATTTTTTTCTAGTATTGGACAATTGAATATGATAGTTGCATAAAATAAATTTCAATCTCTGTCTACTTATGACTCTTAATACTATAACATAGACGGATTTATATCTAGTATAGCCAAACTAGTTTACAGCTAGGCTATTATCGCAAAACAGAGGTGGTTTTACACAAAACATGATGGATGGTTTTGTACAAAACAAAAAGATTTTATCTAAAAAAAGATATGTGTTAGCTTGTGATTAGTGAATAAATTTTAAAATTACGTCGTTTTTAAGTGGCTGCCAATTGCTTGGCAGCACTAGAATTTATTCCAACATAGACTTGATTGTAGTTTAAAATCGGTCTCGGTAAATATCCCCGAGATGAATATTTGTTTTTGCAATTTTCCTCCCCTATCTATATATATTATATTTTTGTGATATTTAAAAATTATACTTCACATTCATATAACATAATTTTCAATCACACTTTATTTCTGACTCTCAAAGTGTAGTTGAATACTGGTCTTGCTAAATATAACCATACAAAGGAAAAAAGGTTGACCCTCATGAAATTGTATTATGTGGAACTTGAACATAAGGTTGACCCTCATGAAATTGTTAGACACTGTACTGTGAGGCACACTCCACAACAAAATGGAGTTGCAGAACGGATGAATAGAACGCTGATTGAGAGAGCTGGATGCATGCTCTCCAATGTTGGTTTGGTCAAATAATTTTGGGCAGAAACGGTCAATACAGCATGTCACTTGGTGAATATGTCTCCTTATACTGCTATTGAATGTAAGACACCTAATGAGGTGTGGCCAAGTACACTTTCTCATTATTCTGACTTAAAAGCATTCGGTTGTTTGGTGTATTATCATGTTAGTGATGGAAAGCTTGAGCCGAGAGCTCGGAAAGCTATCCATTTGGGACATGCTAGTGGATTTAATGGCTACAAGTTATGTGATCCTACTTCCAGAAAGACGGTGATCAGTAGGGATGTTACTTTTGATTAATATGTTTTGTTTAAACATGTTGTGATGCAGGCGGAAGTTAGCAGTGAAGTAGATTAAGGCTCGTCTTAAGGTGGAACTTGAAGTTGAAGCATTAACAAAGGCTCTAGAGATAGTTGGTGATCAATCTGTGACTAATGAATCTGTCATTACTTACAGAAGTTCAGAGACTAGATGGGTTCGCATTATTGCTCTTGATCGTGAAAGAAGAGAAATTAGAGCTCCATAGAAATGCGGATACTTTAACTTTGTTGCGTATGCTTTGACAGTTGCTGAGGAGATAGGAGACCCGTCTACCTATTCAGAAGCTACTAAGTGCGCTGATTCTGCCTGATGGTCAGTTGCTATGGCTGAAGAGATTGAAGCTCTTCATAAGAACCAAACCTGGGAGTTGGTACCTTTACCTCACGGTAAACAAGCAGACATATTGACAAAGTCAGTTCCTCTTAACAAGTTCAAGCATTGCTTAGACTTGGTCAGCATTCAGAAGTTCTGAAGGCCCTACAGGGTCAGTTGGCAAAGGCTTGGAGAAGGATCTTTTGAAGTTGGCATGATGCAAGCCAAGGTGGAATTTGTTGAGCTATGTCTTGTATCGTTATTAAGGAACTCTTGAGTTTATGGAAACTTTGTTTAATTAGGATTTTCTAATATTTAGAAATCTTAATCTTGTTAGGATTAGAAATCCTAATCATATTAGATTAGAAATTCTGTTTATTTTAAGATTTCATTGTAGCCTATATAAACCTAGTCAGGGCTTATTTGAAAGGTAGATTAGAAAAGCACAAACTCTCTCTTGTATTCTCTTATGTGAAGTAATAAGATCTTTGCCTTTGCCTGTGGACGTAGGTCACTACGACCGAACCATGTAACTCTTGTGTCTTCGTTTATTCTTGTTCGTTGTTCTAGTCAATATTCCACTGCCCTACTCCAACATTCTACCATCTATCGGTATCCACACACACACGCAGGAGGAGTACTATCAGTGTTGGAATAGTAAAGAGTGTCACGCCTGCTTGGGAATTAGTCAAATATATTGCATAAATTCTTCGTACAAAGAACACAAATCTAAATATGCAATGTCATGTATCGAATAAATAATATGAAATATATCTCTAGTGACTAATAAAGGTTGTAAATCATTCTTTTTAACCTTGCATGTTACACTCTACCATCTATCAGTATCCACACATACAAGCAGGAGGAGTACTATCACTTTTGGAAGACGTCAAACGATCTTTTACCTCACTGCTTCTCATATGGATTGAATTTTGGGCCTAGTAGTCCATTCAAATAAGATGCATTGAATCCCTTATCATATAAATATGGTTCAATTCGACCGTATAATGTAATGGCTAAAACCCTAAAAAGTGATTTGAACTAAACCTAGCTTCCCCACTTACGTTGAACTATGAAATTTGACAGATATGGTGTAAATCTGTTAACTTCATCAACTCCGTTAGCACAAAATTTACATTAACGCTGCATGTTACAGTCTACCATCTATCGGTATCCACACACACAAACAGGAGGAGTGTTATCACTGTTGGAAGACATCAAACAATCTTTTGCCTCACTACTTCTCATATGGATTGGATTTTGGGCCTAGTAATCTATTCAAATAAGATGCATTGAATCCCTTATCATACAAGTATGGTTAAATCTGACTGTATAATGTAATGGCTAAAAACCCAAAAAAAGGATTTGAACTAAATCTAGCTTCCCCACTTACGTTGAACTATGAAGTTTGACAAATATGGTGCAAATATGTTAACTTCATCAACTCCGTTAGCCTAAAATTTACGTCGTCAAAAGACATTACCTGTCCATTATGATTCCCTCTCACTGTGACTCTTTTTCACTCTCTTAGACTCTCAAAAATACAGAAACATTAAGCAACCAAGTCACTCCATCAAACACGGCACAAGGAACTCCCCTGATGCGTTAGAAACCCCAAATCAATTCAAGAAACTTTAGAACCCCGATCGAGTAGAAAGAGTAGTGAATAACATCGTATAGAAATCGGCATATTGTATCAGATGGAAGAGAAAATTCCCCTGACATATATAAGCAAAAAAACATTAACTAGAAAGACTATTAAAATAACATTGTACTAATTGATGGCTCGGTCTCACTCTAATTAAGAATGAATCACAAATTATGTTTCTTCAGCAATGTCATTTACTTTCAAACCTTCTTTGTAAGTTGGCAGGAATGTGTTCTCATATCGAAACTCTTTCATCAAGTTACTGATGATTTAATCATCATTCTTATTCTCCAAGTCCTTTTCAACACCTCCAGCACTATCTTCATAAGCAAGTTGTGCTGGCTTCGTAAGAAAAGCTTCAAAATCAGATAATTTCACAGATTGTGAAGTGAAGACATCCAGCAAGACATTTTGCAACGAGTCCCAGTTATCCTCTTGCACATCAGGATCTAAAACAAGGCACATCAAGATCTAAAAAAAGCGCAACCATTGAACAAATTTCAACTTATAGTGAATAAAATGTATAATTACTGAATGTAAAATATAAGTTTATTAATATTTTAATTTATTTTTTATTTGAACTGTTTTGAACAAAATATTATTTTCTTCCAATTTTTTCTAATTTTTCTATATATTTTTTTACAACTTTTTTACGATTTATATGATATGTTGTTTTTTAACGAGAGATAACGTAAAACGATCGTTTTCGAACGAAAACATCCATCTTATCTCATCTCAATGCACTCAAAAATTTATGCAATCCTCCCAAAATCCTTCCAACCTCTCTTTAAAAAAACTTGAATTTATATTCTTAAATCTTTGAATTTCCTTCTCTTACTCCTCCAAAGTCGAAGGTAAAAAAACAAAAGCGCAACATCGGACGATGCAAATTAGACCAAAACCCAACCAAAGAAGACATCAGTCAACGACACCAAAACACTGCGTTTTGACCCGTCAACGTCCACCTCCACCTCCACCTCCACCTGATCGTCGTGGTCAATGTCATAACTCTCTTTCAGAAGGCTCGATAGCTTTTTCTTCTTCCAAATCCTGCCACATCGTCCAACGTCTCCGCCACGATCCCCAAATTCGCCCATCAGATCGGCTCTCCGACCAGCCAAATCAATCTGTGCGATTAGATTTTTCAATTTGTTCTGAGTTGTTTTTGTCTATCTAGGGTTTGGATTTGAGGCGGTGGGTCAGTGATGGATTCGAGTAGGAGGGCGGTGGAGTCGTACTGGAGGTCCAGGATGATCGACGCGGCTACGTCCGATGAGGATAAGGTGACACCGGTGTATAAGCTGGAGGAGATTTGTGAGCTTCTGAGATCTTCGCACGTCAGTATAGTTAAGGAAATTTCGGAGTTTGTGTTGAAGCGGCTGGACCATAAGAGTCCGATTGTTAAACAAAAGGTAGCGTTTTAAGCTTAGTATCTTGCTGAATTGTTAATCTGAATTGGTGAATTGGTTTCGTGTTTATGATTGGTGAGGAGTTTAAGGCAAGGCCTTTGAGATCGAGGCTGGGACTCAGTTGGATGAAGTCATAAAGTTTTCAGCTTGAAGTTTAGCTACTGATAAATTAGTGGTTGTGTGCTAATGAATGATCTATCAAAGCATGTGTTGGATTTTAATGGACAAGTGCTTGATGATTTATGTCAATGAAGGGTGATATAAGCCCTTTAAATTGTAGTATTTGATTTTTCTAGTGTGACTAGATTGCATCATGTCATATATGCAACGAATGAGTAAAATAGTGGTCACTTCATGTTGTTGAGTGGCGTATATTGTTGATTTGATTGTACTGTGAAATATTCCGGACTCATTTTTTGATGAGTATCTGTTGTTTATTAGCTTACTGATGAGCTGTTATGACAATGCAGGCTTTGAGACTGATCAAGTACTCAGTAAGCAAAGCTGGTGTCGAATTCAGGAGGGAAATGCAGAGGCATTCAGTTGCTATACGTCAATTATTTCATTACAAGGGTCACCCTGATCCCCTTAAGGGGGATGCCCCAAATAAGGCTGTCCGTGACATGGCTCATGAAGCTATCTCCGCTCTCTTTGCCGCCGAGGATGATAAGCCAGCCCCCACCGAAGGTCTGACTAGACGTATTGAAGGATTCGGGAACACAAGCTATGATAGGCCATCCGAAGATAAGAAATCGTTTCTTAGTGAGGTTGTCGATTTCGGAAGTGCATCAATAAAGCAAGGGTTGAGTTCTTTTACACAAACTCACATGTCAAAGCAAAATGACGTGAGTAATTACAAAAGTCCTCATCTCCGGAGATCTCTGACAACAGATAATTACAGACCGGATAGCTATGAGCCTTCTGAATTCAACAGGGATGAACAGGGTAGCTACAGGATGTCCAAGAATGACATCAATGGGCCCTGGGGACAGGATTCCAATCAACTAAAGACAGAGATCACAAACAGTGAATCGAGTTCTCAACACAGTAAGACTCGCGAGGAAAGATTGTTGGAAACGATTGTCAGCTCTGGCGGTGTGCGTCTACAGCCGACCCGGGATGCTATTCAGGTATTCCTGGTAGAGGCTTCAAAGCTAAATATGATAGCTTTGAGTCATGCAATTGAGGGAAAGCTCGCCTCTCCTTCTTGGCAGGTTGGCTGCTTGTCTTGCATTAGTAACTGAGACACATGGAAGAATTTACTTGTGCATCAAACTGTTCCATGACCTTATTTCTTCTTGATGCCGTGTTTCAGATTCGAGTAAAAGCTGTATGTGTCCTCGATTCAATTTTGAGGAGAAAGGATGATGACCAATTTTCTACTGTAGCATCATACTTTGAGGACAACATTGATGTTGTTGTGCAATGTTCAGAGTCTCCTCAAGCATCTCTGCGTGAAAAGGCACGCAAGGTTAGTGTAACAATGTGTAGAAACATTTGCGCTTAATATGCTAAGGAAGTCATGACATAACTCAAGTCCCTAAAAGTTAAAAGGGTTTCAGTTTGTGTTTTTGGGGTTAAGTCCATGTCCTAGATCGTCATTGAGTCCCATTTCAAGTTTGCCATTCACTGATGAAGCTTCTAATGGTATAAAGAACTGAAGGATTCATGGAATAGTTATTTTTAGATCTCTTTTTTTTCGTTGTGTAAGCCCTAGTGAGTAGTAACTAGCCCACATATGTTTCAAATTGTGATTGTAAAACAAAAATCAAATTTTTTTGTTGGGAATATTTCAAAAAGGACTGCGATGCAATACATAAACTAGAACATTGGAGTTTGATAATGAGCTCTTGGACAACTTCCCACAGGTTTTGACCCTCTTAAATGGCAGTGAGATAACTAAGACCACAACATTTACTGAAAAGCAGTTGAAAGTGGAAACAACCAATTCTCAGCTTCCTGACTTGATAGAAACTGATTACATCGACCCATTTCATGAGAGGGAAGAGCCACGAGATGAGAACCACAGGCATGATGAAAAATCATCTGCACCATTTATAGATGATTTATTTGGAGGCAGTCCTGTCAAAGATATATCAAGCAGTGATGAGAAGACCGCTGATGACCCCTTCGCAGATGTTTCATTTCACACTAATGAAGGCAAAAATAATGCTAATGATCTATTCCAGGGAATGACAATTGGTGAGACTAGTGTAGATGGTGAAGCAAGTAGTCATTCTTCTGGAGTCTTTGATATATTTGGGTCCAACCTCGACGGTAAAAAAGAGGAAGTGACCCTGAAAAGGGATGTTCTGGATTTGATGGCTGATTTATCGTTCAATGAAAAGGAGTCCGTTAAAAAACAGTCAGCAATTTCTACGGGGACTACTCCTGAAGACATCTTCTCAAGCTTCAGTAACAGTAAACCTAGCAATCAGATCCCCTCAGTTGCTTTTAATAATTTTCTTGGATCTCAGGCTGCTTCAACAAATCTAGATAATTCAATACCTATTGCTCCAGTGATGTATGGTATGCCTCCTGGTGTCATGTTTAACCAACCTATTCCTTCTCAGATGATGAATTATGGGGCCATGGGGAACTTGTTAGCTCAGCAGCAGCAACTGCTTGCTACAATGGCCAACTTCCAACAGCTTGGGAACATGGGTTCCCAACATCCAGTCGGAGGTCTCAGTGGTGGACCTATGGATGGGGGATATAATTCTGCTCTTCCTGACATTTTCCATGCAAAGAATCAAGCTCCCATTACGTTGATGGGGAACTCAAAGAAAGAGGACACAAAAGCTTTTGATTTCATAACGGTAAGCTCCTTTTTGCTAAAGCCAGCTACTATATGAAAGAATAAAAGTAATGTCATATTGATGATTAAAAAGTAGAGCTGCACTTCAATTAGGCACATTCAGCTGAGGCTATCCCATGACATTATGTTTGTTAACAACCTAAAGCTGCATGAAAGTGTGAAACAGTTTCTGATACTTAGTTGTCTGCAGGAACATGTTGCTGCTGCTCGAGGTCCAAAAAGAGTCTTGTAGACAGAAACACTTAGCTTAGTGTACCTCAGCATGGGTCTCAATGAATCTTTTTCAGCCTTCCATTATGGCCCTGTTCAGCTGAAGAGGTACATTACTCCACTGCAAGCATGTTAGAAAAAACTATGCAGATTTCCCTGAAATCCTCATTTGCATTGCTGTGCTGCTGTGTGGGGTTCCATTACCAGAGAGAACAACTTTTTTTGCAATGTAATGAGTTACAGACAGATAAGCCTTCTCCGCAGCACTCATCTGCCCATTTGTTATTTTTGTTTGTTTGTTCCTACTATGACTTGTATTTAGTTTGAGTCCCCTTGTATTATAACTATAAGAAGTTGATGAGAAAGAATAAATGGATGCTTGGACTAAATTTAAACATTGGCTCAATGGGTTGTCGAATCACTGATTAAGATAATGTTAATCGTCATTTGTTTACTAGATCTTTTTGGTACTGTGCATGTGTGGCCATATATACAGCACTGGGGCAATATGGGCAACTGAAGCTGTGACTTGGATTTGTAAGCTCTAGTTTCGTTTCAGTACACACTTGGCATACATAAGTGGTAGATTTTCTGTTACTCAGTCAGTACTTGGACAGCCGAATTACATCAAGGATGGCAGTTACGGCAAGAAGAAAGCAGCCAAGAAAAGTGAAGGAAATGGACACAGCAACGCGATCACAGAAGCTATGAAGGGTGTTACAGAACTTGGGAAAGGCCGTGTGCTTGACTCCAGTTCGGTTCAGGTTTGTGACCCCAGAAGCAGCAGATCCAGCACTCATCAATGCGTAGGCAAAAACCTATTGAAAGTCGGATCATAAAAGTGCATCTCTCATTTCTTTTTGAGTTTTAGCTGTATAGTTGGTGTTTCTTAGTAGTACCTGATCTCCTGCAAACATGAGCCAGGCATGGACTCTAGAGGGGATCAGCGGAGATCTACGGAACAACCTCAGCAATCCAATAAGCAACTGAACCAAGGAGTGAGCAGCAACTGCGGCTGAGACACCAACTAGATACCTGTTAGCAAGAAGTGAGACGAGAGATGAATGGTAAAATAGCAACTCAAAGTAACTTCAAGAATGTAAAAGCGTGGGTCACTTTCTACTAGAATGCACCAAGCTCAACCGCATGAGAGGCTCAACTTTTCAATGAGAAACACTTTAACACTAACAGTGGGGAGCAGTGCAATCTTACCACAGTAAAGGCCAATCAAGAGTTAGATAGGTAGAAATTATAGCAGAGCACAAAGCTCTAAAAAGCAGAAAAGAGGTACTCACGGGCTGCCCAACCTTAAATATATTCATCTACTGTACAGATGAAAACTGCATAAAACTCCAACACAAGATTCTTCATCATCCCCAGAATTCGGCAACCCAAGTCTCATGACCATTTGATTTAAGAAAAATTTGGTGAAAAGGAAAGTTTAAAGGAAAATTAAAAGGAAATGGAATTTTTGGAGAATTTCATCTAATTTTTTCTTATTTAGTTTCATAAAAAAAATATTAAGAGAAATTGTTAAGAATTCATTTCATTTTCTATGATCATAGAAAATTTTATTGTAAATATTTAAAAAAATATCAATCTTTCATTATTTTATATATTGAATTGATGAAATATATTGAATTTGTTCAAAAAGTGATTATTTATTTGAGATACATTGAATTTGATTGGACTGATTTGTTGAAAATAAGAATCACATTTTTCACCCATTTTCCACCTAATTTTCTTTTCCTTTTATTTTTCATATAAACTAACCAAAAAATTTTACTAATTTTCCATCAAATTTTCATTTTCAATATATTTTCCATAAACCAAACAGAGTCTTAAAGTAAAGTAGTAGTAAAATTTGAACAATTATTATATGGTGAGTTTGCAAGAAGTGCTTACTCGAAGGAGTTGGAGAGGGACCATTTGGAGCGCACTGGGAGCTGAAACCCGTAAACATTAATCTCAGCATCTTGCTTAGCCAGCAGCATCATCGTCAGCGCCACGACTGCCGTGAGCACGGACATGAGTCGCAGCGCCACCTGCGCGCATTCCACTCTACGGAGCAGCAGCAGCAGCACTGTTGACCTCCCTTCACTTGCCCCCTCCACCGTCTCTGTGGCGGCAGGAGGAGGCTCCATCTTTTTGTCTGCTACTTCGACCGCTGTTGCTTTCTTCCCGTTCATGTTTGTTGGGTTGGTGTTTTTTTTTGGAGTGAGAACGGCCACCACACAGCAGCAGAGGTTTTTAATCTAATACTATACAAAAAATAGTATCCACGCTCACGAGCGTTTCAGTTCGTTTGAAATTGGTGGGTTCGGTTCGAAATGTAGTGGTTTGATTCGGTTTTAAATTTTAAAAAATTATTCGGTTTGAAACGGATCATTTCGATCCGGTTTGAAATGTTAGTTATTTGATTACAGTTTCATATTTTAAAAATAAATAATTAATAATTAATTCGATTTTTAATTTTTTTCGAACCTAATCGTCGATCAACCAATACTTTTACT
>NQLW01000043.1:2193195-2263084 GCA_002312845.1 Kalanchoe fedtschenkoi | reverse complement strand
CAATTACCATACTTCAGAAAAGAAACGTGGTAATAGATCACCTAATTTATTGCTTCAAAGCGTGGTAATAAGAGTACTCTATTACCACGCTTCGTACTATGACTATTTAGGACGTCCGTATTCACCACGCTTCACAAGCGTGGTAAATACCATTAAATGAGTCATAATCTGTAGTAGTGTATTACCACGCTTTAAAGCGTGGTAATAGACTGATCACCTATTACCACGCTCTGTACTTTACCAATTACGACGGTCGTATTCACCACGCTTGTCAAACGTGGTGAAAGCCTTAGAATAAGCGTGGTAATAAGCCTCGATCTGTAGTAGTGTGAATACAACAATTTACCAAAAGGTTATGTATCGACTAAAGAAGATTTTGATGAGTATAGATGAGGATTTGGTGGCTCAAGATTTCTTTTGTATTAAGGTTTCTTTGAAGGACGTCATCTTCGCAAGAGGTTCTGCCCCGAAGCGTCAACATCAAATCATATTTGGCGGACAATTGTTTCAATGAGATTTTATGGTGGATCAATGAAAAAATAATTTTCAAGGCCTTTTGAGAAGGGATCCTAGCAAATGATTTCTCAAGAGTGATTTGTAAGGCCACCACCTTTGCTACGTCTCACAAGAACATTAAACTAGGTCTTTTCGGGAAGTAATCCGCTCTTTAAGTATTTTTCTTTTCTTAGTTTTTATGTTAGTACTAGGCAGAGTACCCGTCGAATCGACGGGTTCGGTTCGGTTCGATTCGGTTCGTAAAAATTGAATTCTGAATCAAATTATTAGTCATCGGTTTTTTAAAATTTGAAACCGCAATCAAACTATTAACATTTCAAACCGGACCGAACCTACCCGTTTCAAACCGAATAATTTTTTAAAATTTCAAATCGAACCGAACTGACTGATTTCAAACCGAACCAACCGATTTTGAACCGAACCGGTTCGATTCGGGAGGGGGAGCATAACCGCCGGAAGCGCGACATCCTATAATGTTATTATAGTAGATTCATTGCATGAGAATTTTAATCGCTCAATGTATTTTTATGTGAACTTAAAGTAAGGAGCAGTTACTATCCTCAAATTAATGTGTGTCTAAATTAAGATGACTGAGTGAATTTTGAGAACTAAAAAAGAGGTAAAAAAACACGAGGCATTAATATTGGCTGGAAACACCCCTGACTCGACCCGGCTCATGCCTGAAGAAATTTGGCTCGATCCAGGTCGTGCGTAGCCTTAGAGCTCGATCTGGATCGTTCCTGAAGGAATATGACTCGATCCGAATCGTTCTTCTCAACTATAAATTTACGAAAAATAGAATTTCTCTCCATTTTCCTTGTGTAGTTTATATTTCTAAAAAATGAAACTTCCTTTTTAACTCAACGCAAATACCACCCAAGACCTAGTTTTTCTGAGGCTTTCCAACCCTAGCCAACGCTCAACCTCCCGTCTTCACCACCCATTCAATGTTGAAACTTCTTTGAGTTCTATATCATCGCTCACTCGCCCTCCCTCTCTCTCATGTGAAGGCCAGCCGGATCTGTGTACCGTAGATCCCAACCGTACATGTTGTCTCGCAGCCTCCAGAGTTGGTCCGCAGCTGCACTAGATCTTGTGCTGCCTCGCATTCCGACAGCCATTGTAGTCGCGCCGCATCCTCACTGCTCCACCGCGGCTTCTCGGATTTGAAATCATATATCAGCTAGCAGCCATGAACCACCTCATTATCCAGATCTTACTTTCTGCTGCATTGTGTATTGTGGATAGATTTGGATAGTCTCCACTAACACACATCAATTTTGTGTATTGTGGAGCATGGTTCATCTACCATATGACCTGGCTGTTATAGTGTAATATACTAACCAGCTAAATTACAACTGATGCTCCAGCCAAGCCATGATCCTGCCATATATAAATAGTGCCCTAATCTCATCCATGCACAACCGTCCCTTAGGCCATGGGATGACTGCATCATCTTGCAGCTCTCATTACACAAATTTAGGTTTATGGATCTATATATGTTCTTGCATGTACGATTGTTATATTTGATTTTCGAAATTTGTTGGGGAATTTTTGAACTTGCTGATTATTGATGAATTTTTGTCTAATCTTAGACTGTTCCGTAATGGACTCATGAAATTCTTAAAATTTGCTTGGACTATTGTAATTTGATTAGATTAGGAGAAGTTAAATTGGCATGATAAAATGTAAATTCATCTTTCTTGATTTGGTGACACTGCTGGAATCAATTGAAAAGCACTCAGTAAGCTAGAGCAGATTTAGTGGAATTAATTGGGAATTTCTGAACATGATTTCCATTTTTCAGAATTCAGATTGGATTATTGGGAATAGACTAAAATTTTGTTGGTATTAATTGAAGCAACTTGAGTTGAATTTGGGTAGAATTTTACAGAGTTGATTGAATAGATTTTGTACATAATTCTTCCTTTATTCTGAGACTTGAATTTAGAAAATTGTAAGATTTAAAAATTTTAATGACATAAAATTTAAATCTTGCATACTATGATGTCATACATTTGTATAATTTTCATGCACTGTTTTTCTTGTTAGTCTTATAATTATCAAAAGTCACTCATACCGGCACAATTTAATGGAACATGAACTGTCTATCATATGAGGAAGTATTTATTATTTCGATATCATTATTCCTCATTGACTACACATATTCCATGTCATGACATGAATTACATGTATAAGCATATATTCTTGTTTTTTTATACATTTATGCTTAGAGACTACGCATCATTTAGTGAAGGAAAGGAGATTATGAATTTATATCTCTACAATTCCAGTGTTGTACAATTTCATCATGCATTTATGACATCTCTTTCTTGTTCTACTCTAAAAAATGTATATGTAGTTACTCATATTTTTATAACGTAAATAAATATTGAGATGGAAATTACCTATATGTGTAAGTTTAAGGGACGACAAAGAAGGGGGCTTTACCTAGGATTTTAATTGAATCCGGAACGACGAAGAAAACAACACCCTTTCTGACAGAGGCCGAGGCGAAGGCGGCATGGGGCGCCGATGGTGACAGAGTAGGCATGACGACGACAAACGACAGGGGGAGGCAGCACATGGAGGTGATAGGGGGAGAAGAGGGGGAGGAAAAAAAGAGAGAAAGAGAAAGAAGAAAAGGGGATATGGACTCGAATTTATTATTTTTTTTTTGGTCATTTATGAGCAAATATTAAGAGTGACGGAAACTGACCGAAAGTTTGGAGGTAAAATGAGGATATGAGCGGCCACTTGCAGCCCTTTTTTGTGGTCCGTTTTTATTTGACACCAACATTACACCGCAAGCTAAGTGGATGGCCGAAAATGACTAAAACATGGTCAAAATACTTGTCTAATTGTCAGTCACTTTCTGACCACCGTTGAGTTAAACATAATTTATAATAGATAGGCCTCAGACCTGAAATTAGGAGACATCTGAAAAGAGCCTATATTTTTTTGATAACTTTTCAACAACGTGTTTTTGACAGTGTTGGACCATTTTATTGTAATAACAAATATTTTATTTCCCATTAATTTTAAATATATCTAATTAATGCTTATTTGATATAAAATAAATATTTAGTTAGTGTCATAATGCTGAGTGCATCCAGCCAGGTTTTTTCGTATTAGACTACACTACACGTAAATTGGACTAGATCTGATGGGTCAATCGGTTGGATTGGGACCGGACTGGTTACGATCCGATTTGCATACGCTTACCGCTTTCCACATCAAACCAGGCTAAACCGAACATAACCGTTGGTTCAATGAAAAATCACTCAACCCGGTTGGTTTTAATTGTGAACCGGTTCAATGTACCTATTAAGTGATTAATTAAGTATTAAAGATATATTAATTAATAAATAATAAATAAATAATAAGTAGTGTATAACATAGATTGGACCATTTTATTGTAATAATAGATATTTTATTTCCCATTAATTTTAAATATATCTAATTAGTGCTTATGTAATGTAAAATAAATATTTAGTAAGTGTCAAATGACATTAGAACACATCCAAGTTTTTTATATTAGACTACACACAAACCATTATTATTAAAATCAGACTAGATCTGATATATCAATCGGTTGGATTGGGACCGGACCTGATTACGATATCCAATTTGCATTAGCTTAGCGATTTTCGATTTGCACATCAAATCAGATTAAAACGAACATAACCGCTAGTTCAATAAAAAACCACTCACTCTGGTTGGTTTAATTGTGAATTGGTTCATTATACGTTTTAAATGATAAATTAAGTATTAAAGATCTATTAATTAATAATTTATAACGAATAACTAGTGTAAAATTAACATAGAAGTGACTCGAAATAAAGCATTGTTGCTTAATAAGAACATACTTCTGTTCTCCACTATACTTGTTAATTAATTTGTTACTGTTTTCAAATTTAGAATATATAATCAGATATTTTCAAATTTGTTAAAGTTAATAGGAAGTTCAATAGTACAAAGTTTATATTTACCAAAGATTTACATTTTTAAAGTTGGAATGAAATTGAAATAAAAATAATAATAAGAAAAAAATTGATTGTAGAGATGAGTTTATGAGGAATTGACAAGTGGCAGGGGTGAGATAATCCTAGACAAAATACCCTCCTGCATATATGTAATAGGAGACATGGCAGGCTGACACTTTGCGATGTGAGGAAGAATCAAACTCTGAGAGGGTTGGTGCAGGTTTTGACATGTATATATGAGGGGTCGATCAATATAGAATTTTTTCTATACCGTTTTTCTTTATTTTATATAAAATATTTTAGCTTTTTATTTAGTTTCTGATTTACCTTAGTTTGAGTAAACTGTATACGGCTATACCTTGCCATCTTGCCACTCCTCAGTTGACCTGATAAACAAAAACAAACCGCAAATTTGATTCCCAATTTGGTTTCAACAAACTCTTTTCTCTAGGAGCGGTTTGCCATGGCAGCTGTTTATCAAATTATCCACACCTCCTGCCTTAGGAGAGAATATTCCTGCTTTGGTCAGTACCAGATAAGCGTTGTTTTGAACTCTCATCTCACTCTCCTCGTGGAAGTTCATCCCTTTAGTCGGTGTGGTTAAAGCTCAAGCCCTTGACGTGGCGTTCCAAAAGAATTAGCGAGTAATTAAATTTCTACATTAGTGATACCTGAGAGATAGAGAGTGAGCGAGCCAGAGGGGCCTGAGTGAGGCCCGTTGTTAGACTTCTGCGATTAGACTTCTGATGTAAAGCTCATCAATTTTTGAACTGTCATGTGCAGCTTCCCGTCCTCACCCACCTTCTCTTATATTTTCAAGGGAAAAAATCCAAAAGGGGCCATGAACTACCGTGTCTTCCCCAATTGCGGTCAGAACTACCGCGTTTTCCAAATAAGAGGCATGGACCGTCACTTTTGATGGTCCGTTCAATTCTGTTAACGAATCGTTCACTCCGTTAACAGCATATCAAACGGCGTATTAAAGTCAACTAAAAATGATCGGATTCCATGGCGGCGGTCCCGGCTGAGATTCGTTCCCGGCTGAGATTATCCGGCACCGCCGCCATGGAATCCGATCGTTTTTAGTTGACTTTAATACGCCGTTTGATATGCTGTTAACGGAGTGAACGATTCGTTAACAGAGTTGAACGGACCGTCAAAAGTGACGGTCCATGCCCCTTATTTGGAAAACACGTTAGTTCTGACCGCAATTGGAGAAGACGCGATAGTTCAGGACCTCTTTTGAATTTTTCCCCTATTTTCAATGACTCCTTTCCGTCTAGTGAAAGTACGTCATAGTTGACCTATATGGTGGAGCTAGACCGTTAAGTTAGGTTTCATAATTTTATTTAAATTATTTTGGATTTATGGCAAACCACGGCTAAAAAAGACAATTTGTTGGAACCAAACTTGAAACGAAACATGTGATTTGCTTTTGTGTAGGTTATGTCAGCTGCGGATGGATGAGAGAACTCAGAGAAGTAACGCAACATTAGTGAACCGCGGTCAGTGGCGCATTTAGGAAAATAAATCAGTGGAATTAAAATAAAATTTTATTAAGAATAATATAATCATATAAGTTGGTACATGAAGAGTTTTCATATATTGAAATTGATCATAAATAATATCATTAGAAATACATTTAAAAATATCTTTTAAGTAAAAAATCAATCATTTGCTTATATCCAATATTACTATGCAATTGATTTTTATAATATTCATCACAGAAAATGTCTTTTTAACTATTGTCACTGACACTAATTAAATCAATGACAGTTTCAAAACTTTTCAAGATATTTTTTAAAAAAGTGATAAAAATTAAGTACCTGAATTTTTTTAGTGAAACAAAACTCCTACAATCTAAATTGATTTATTTAATTTTTAATTTAAATATAGTAAAAAGAATAAATAATTTGACTTTAATTGGAGGAATTTAAATTTAATTAATATTTGTTACATATTATTTGAAATTACTCATGTTACAAATACCATTTACGGCTTCAATTGGAAGGAATCGGGCTTAGAACACTTTATATGAACATAAGATATGGGCTAAATTGTATTTGAGCTTAAACTTAAATTTTTTATAAGTTAGTTCCTACTTTCTATCCTCAAACCCTAAGTAATAGCTGCGAGAGAGGAAGTGTCGAGAGGTGCCGCAAGGGAAACAGGGGGCATCATTGCTCGAGAGACAAGCAGCTCGAGAGACAATTGATGCTGGCGCAAGAGACGAGGTCTAGTTTTCAGATGGTTTCGATCGTTAACTGAATTCTGTTTCTCTCCGGATTTAATTTCTATTACTATTTCAATTCTGGATCCAAGGGGGTCATCCTGCATAGCTAGATTTTTTTAATAAAATTACTTCAATATTTATGGTGGTAAAAAAAATTTCAATGGGGTCATCTGACCCCCCTGAATCGGGCGTGCATCCACCGCTGAATGCGGTTGGTGAATGTGGTAAGGTATGAGTAAACTGTATGGTAAATCAGTTATCAAATTAAAAACTAAGGTATTTTTAACACAAAAATAAGTGAAAAGGGTATATTAAAAAAAGTTCATAAATATATACCCTTCATCTCAAATTTATCATGTAGATTATATTAGAATCATGACCCACACAATAGTAATTAAAAGCGGATTGGAGTCTGAACCGGTCAGGGGTCCAATTTTTAGTTTTTCAACTGAACCGCGACATGTATTGGTTGAATCGCCGATTTAATAAAATTAATTAAATTTTTTTATATTATTAGTTTATAATTTAATAGTTTCTAACATAGTATAAAATATTATTAATTACTAGTTAGAATGCATTAATAACTTGTTAATAACAAAACAATTATAAATTAAAATTACACTGATTCAATAAAAAAACATATCAGTTTAAATGGTTTCATAGTGAACTTGTCGGTTCAACCGGCAAAATCAATCAATTTGGTTCAGTTTTAATATCTATGAACCACACCTGGTTAATTGAAATGGTAGAAAATAATATGATAATCAAACACATGTTGCCGGAGGGACCGCCATCCATACGCATGATTAACAAAGGGGACAATATCCATTGGGGGAGGTTGAAACATTATAAGTATGTCACAAACTTGCTTGTAATACTTTGAACAATCACCACTAGAAGGATACACACACACACGATCTACAATGGTTCATTCCCTAATTCTCTTGATGTGAATGACACACATATAGTATATAAATAAAGGGAAAAATTCAAAAGCGTTCTGAATTATTATCGCTTATCCAATTGCGTCAGAATTACCATGATTTTCAAAAAATGTGCAATGAAAAAAAAAATTGGACTGATTTTCTAAATTAAAGTTTATCATTACATTCCAAACCTAATATTATTATAAGACTTTCATTTGTGTGTGAATTATGTCATTTAGTTATCAAAAGACGTCATTTTCTTTATGTGTGTAAAATGATATAATTTATTTTGATAATCAAATGACGTAATTTTCGCACACACATCTAAGTCTCATAATAATATTAGGTTAGAAATGTAATGGTAAATTTTATTTTAGAAAATCAGTCAATTTTTTTTTCATCGCACTCTTTTTGGAAATCGTGGTAGTTCTGACCGCAATTGGGTAAGTGGTGATAGTTCAGAGCTCCTTTTGAGTTTTATCCCTATAAATAAAGAGTAATTTTTGGATGGAACGTGTCCATCACACGACGACGGACATAATTAATAAACAATTGTGAGTGTTCAGAATTTTAAAAATAATAATTTAATTAGTAATACATCACCCCATATCATTTTAATTTTTCAACACGCCACATAATAACTTCAAATTCGTAGTCCACCGTCGACAAAGTTCCCTCAAAAATTACTCATAAATAAATGCACAAGATACTGTGAGATACATTTCTGAATTCACACGTCTACACACCATACAGGTGGAGAAAGGACGGAGTTAATAAGGCTGGAAAAGTTTTGGGACGCATGCAAACGTAAATCATCATTTTGTCTACACAACACACTCTCGCAACTTATTAAATATTGTGTGTGACTACTCATTTCCACCCTCTGTATCTTAAATGCTCCCCTTTTAAGACTCATCATACCTTCTTTCTGCCCCCCTCTCTAAACCCATCGTCACTGCATCCAACTCCCATCTCACACCATTCATTCCTCATTTACAAGAATGCCCCTTCACCCAATATATTCATTCATACCATTTACAACCAATATTTTAATTAGAAACCACACTCATGAAATCTTACATAATAACAAAATATGATCTGTCGCACTTCCGGTCACGTGCCCGATCACGTGATCCATTTCTCCTACCCAACCCCACCACTCCCACCATGCAGTCGGATCGACGGGTGCGTAATATTTACTCCCTCC
Source organism: Kalanchoe fedtschenkoi (assembly GCA_002312845.1). Taxonomy (NCBI): domain Eukaryota; kingdom Viridiplantae; phylum Streptophyta; class Magnoliopsida; order Saxifragales; family Crassulaceae; genus Kalanchoe; species Kalanchoe fedtschenkoi. The sequence goes on along the minus strand of NQLW01000043.1, from coordinate 2,254,216 downwards.
GTCCTCTAATATATGTCGTTTAAGGTTAATTTGAGTAGATTAAGGTGAAGTTAATGCTAACGGTTGAACAAATTTAATGAGTGGTTGATTGATGTTTTTTAAAAAAAATGCGTGCAAAAAGTAAATTTGGTAGATTATTACTGGTGAGGAATGAACTTTTTATTGATTATGATAATGAAGTGATTAATATTTGACATTTTAAGGTAGTTGTAGATATTAAATACGCATTAAAAATGTTAAGTGACAAGTAAAAATGGACAAAAAAATTTGGTTAAGTAACATATAAAAGAGAATAGAGAGAGAGAGTATGTTTATAAAAATACTCCAAACAAATTTAATTTTTTCAATCGTGAATTTAATTTTTTGGTTGCATCATTTTTTCAAAAAGAAATGATTCAGACATTTATGTCTCATTAGAATTAATTTTTAAGATAATTATTCTAACTCTCTTATTTCTATCTCCATGTTTCTAACTGTCTAGGTCATCAAGCTTCAAAGGTTTTTCAATTATTAAAATTTTATTCCTTAAGAACTCAAAAACTAGAAATTTCTTTATTAAGCTTAAGGTTTGCAAAATTACAAGTTCGTTGTAAATCATCAAACTGAATTTCATTGAATAATAATATATATTTTTTGAGGTTTATTAAAAAAAACATTGTAAACGATCTTAAGATAAAATGCAGGGGTAGTTTTGTCCATCGAAATATTGGAAGTTTGAAATGTAGAGTTGATGATGAGGTGAGAAAAAAAACTGTACAGAGGAACAGCAGCTCTGAGCCGGAAAGCAAGAAAGTGCCACTGGGTAGCCAACCACACACACCACCACAATCCTCTCCTCCTCACAAATATTTGACAACACAGATGGCAACTATACTCTCTTTTGTTGCCTCGATTTAGGGTTTGGGTTGCTCTCAAACTTATCGCTTTATCCGCTCGACTTCTTAAAGATTCGCGTTCATGGCCTAGCTTACATATTTGGCTTCGTTCCATCTGCTTCGCTTCATGTAAGCAACTATGTTTCAGGGGAACTATCTGCCTAGATCTGGAAGAGTTGGAGGTACTGGGGTTTTGAGGGAAGAAGGAATCTTTCTGGGTAGCTGAGAGTACTGGGCTTAGTCTGCTTGGTGGGTTTGGAGAGTAGAAAGAGACTGAGTGAAAGACAAAAGGGTTTCAGTAAAGATCTAAGCTTTGGGCTTGCATGTGTTTGCCTTATGTTGCATTTGGCTTTTCGTGTTTTGAGGAAATGTTGCTGTGTTTCAAGTGTGTCCCGTGCATCGCTGTCTGTTACACTAAAAATATGATTGTTTCTCCGGGCTTGTCTTTTAGCTTGTTTGAGCTTAAAGTTGTTGTGTAGTGTAGTGTTGTTGTATGTGGCATTGACGAGAGGTGGAGTTTTGTTGCTTGATGTTGTCCTTGTATTCAGTTTGAAGCTTCAGACTTTTTTGGATTTGGGAGTGGTTCGTTGTGAGTTACGATTTGATCTTGAAGATGATGTCAATGTCCTGCAAGGATAGTAAGCATGTAATGGATAATGGCAAGTATGTTAGGTATACACCTGAGCAGGTTGAAGCCCTTGAGAGGCTCTACCATGAGTGCCCTAAGCCCAGTTCAATCAGGAGGCAACAGCTTGTTCGTGAGTGTCCAATTCTCTTCAACATTGAGCCGAAACAGATCAAAGTTTGGTTCCAGAACAGACGGTATAATGTTTCCGTTGATTCAATATGTCATTTAATTGCATTCAGTGGTCATACTTTGCACAATGAAAACTTAACTATAAATTTCTGTGATACTATCAAAAAACAAAATAAAACTTTAAATTTCTGTGCCAAGCTCTGTGTGGATATTAGAATGTGTGTAGTTTGAGTGGCATCTGAGTCTGTATGTTTTTTGTTTTCAGATGTAGAGAGAAGCAGCGGAAGGAGGCTTCACGTCTTCAAGCTGTGAATCGGAAGCTGAACGCAATGAACAAGCTGCTCATCGAGGAGAATGATAGGCTGCAAAAACAGGTGTCTCAGCTGGTCTGTGAGAATGGCTACTTCCGCCAACGTAATCAGAATGTCAGTATGCATCCTATCCTGTATACTTGCCAGAGGCATTTATACTTGTTGACTTAAAGAGTCTGAATGTTTGATAATTGAAAACATTGTGATATACCAGAGTAGTTAGACTTGACCTGGAATTTCCTTTTGCATTGTCTTGCAGCCAAAGTCTGCCACCAAGGATACCAGTTGTGAATCTGTGGTGACAAATGGTCAGCACCAATTGGTTCTTCAAAATCCCCCTAGGGATGCTAGTCCTGCTGGGTTAGTAAAAGCTCCGTACTTATTACCAATTTGTTTCCAGATCACATGTCAAGCACTATATTGCTCGTTGTTTAACTGGTATTTTTTTCAGACTTTTGTCCATTGCAGAAGAAACTTTAACAGAGTTTCTTTCAAAGGCTACTGGTACCGCCATTGAGTGGGTCCAAATGCCTGGAGTGAAGGTACCTTGGATTGCATTTAAGTTATCATCATCATATAGTTTCTTTAGTCTTCAAAATATAATTGTTTGCAAGTGCTTTTGTTGGTCTTAATTTCAAGTTATAGGCATCTATTGTTTCCTGTAATTTTATTTTTTTCTCCTGTTTTGTCGAGGGTATGTGAAACTAAATTTACTTTTTTCGTCTTTTTTTAGCCTGGTCCGGATTCCATTGGAATCATTGCTATTTCTCATGGTTGCACTGGTGTGGCAGCACGTGCCTGCGGCCTAGTCAGTCTCGAACCCACTAGAGTAAGTGGCTATATTATTCTAAGTTTGGTTCTTAACGTGCAATTTGTACCTCTCATAATCCATGCATGATTAATTAATGCACTTGTAGGTGGTTAAAACTCGTAAACGATTGGATGTTTTAAGTCTGGAAACTACCATGCATTATGAACCACTCTCATTACCCATATGATTGTAGGTGGTCGAAGTCCTCAAGGATAGACCTTCGTGGTTTCGTGATTGCCGGGCTGTGGATGTCGTCAATGTGCTGCCCACCGCTAATGGTGGAACCATTGAATTACTATATATGCAGGTGAATGAATGTGTAGTTAGTTTTTATCTTTACTTTTATCAAGTTAATCTGAACCTTCAAAATTAATGTAACTTAGATGCTCCGGATTGAGGTTAATTTGAAAATCATTTCGTATCTTTGAACATAGCTTTATGCACCAACTACATTGGCTCCTGCACGAGACTTTTGGTTGATGCGCTATACTTCCGTGATGGAGGATGGTAGTCTTGTGGTATGATATTCTTATCTAATTGAGATTTGGTCTTATGTTGAGATATATTTTGTTTAATTCTGTCCCCGAAAGCTAAGATGTCTGTGCCAGTGCATTATCTGAGCAGGTGTGTGAAAGGTCACTTAAGCATACACAGAATGGTCCTAATGTGCCAACTGTGCAGAGTTTTGTCAGAGCAGAGATACTGCCTAGTGGCTACCTCATAAGACCTTGTGATGGGGGTGGTTCAATAATCCACATTGTCGACCATGTTGACTTGGAGGTATTAGAGTACCTTTATTCCCAGCTTTGGCTAGTCATTGGAAAATTTCATCAAATGGTGGATGTAATATGTTTGGTAATCCTTGAACAGCCGCTGAGCGTTCCTGAAGTGCTCCGGCCTCTCTATGAATCCCCCACTATCCTCGCCCAGAAGATGACTATGGCGGTAAGAGAATTACTCAAACAATTCCGATTGATTATAGGAGATTATGGTGTTATCATTTAAAAGTTGACACTATCAATTACGATTTGAGTAGATTCTGATTTATTCCTTTCTATTACAGGCTCTTCGCCAGCTGAGGCAAATGGCATATGAAGTCTCTCCTCCAAATGCAACCAATTGGTCTCGTAAACCTGCTGCGTTACATGCTCTTAGCAATAGGTTAAGCAGGTTAGCGGCCAGCTCTTACTTGACTCATGTCACTTATCATTTAACTAGATGTCGTTAGCTGAATAATAAAATGATGCAGAGGCTTCAACGAGGCTCTTAATGGATTTTCTGACGAAGGCTGGATAGCGATGGGAAATGATGGAATGGATGATGTGGCAATCCTTGTCAACTCATCACCCAATAAACTTATGGGTTTGAATCTTTCATTTGGTAATGGATTTTCTCCTGTCTGCAACACAGTTCTATGTGCGAAAGCTTCAATGCTACTGCAGGTCAGAATGTAGAACGTATTGCATACATCCTATCGAATCGGGTAACATACACTCAGTGCATGAACTTCTTTTCCTATTTTTTTGCAGAATGTTCCTCCTGCAATACTACTCAGGTTCTTACGTGAGCATAGATCAGAATGGGCAGATAACAATATTGATGCCTACTCAGCCGCTGCTATAAAAGCTGGACCTTGTAACTTACCTGGGATACGAGTTGGAGGCTTTGGTGGTCAGGTGATACTTCCATTGGCTCATACCATAGAACATGAAGAGGTAAACAAGTTAACAGACTCGAGTTTCTTTTGGTCATAGCTTATTTGTATTCCTTTTCAGTATAGCGTTAGAGCACCTTGATAGCAATAACCTTTATATTATCAGCTCCTGGAGGTAATAAAGCTTGAGTGTGTAGGCCATTGCCCTGAGGATGCTATGATGCCAAGAGACATGTTTCTCTTGCAAGTAATCATCTTTAGCCCTTTTTTGAATGCCGTGGATAGAAGTTCGGTTGAGGGTTGTCTAAGATGTTTTGCTGTGCAGATGTGCAGTGGTGTGGATGAGCATGCTGTTGGAACTTGCTCGGAACTCATATTTGCACCAATAGATGCCTCGTTTACTGATGACACACCCCTTCTGCCATCTGGCTTTCGCATCATTCCTCTAGAATCTGTCAGGGTGGGTAAATTATGATGCAATCTTACTTATTGTCTTTCTTTATCCTCATTTTGTCATTACGTAGTTGTCCGTAACTAATGGATCTCTTTGAATTACTTCAGGATTCCTCGAGTCCAAACCGTACTCTAGATCTCGCTTCTGCTCTTGAAACTGGAACTAGAACTTCCAATGACTGTTCTTTAAAATCCGGGTCGACCCGATCTGTTATGAGTATAGCCTTTCAGTTTGCATGCGAGAGCCACATGCAGGAGAGTGTTGCTTCCATGGCTCGTCATTATGTTCGCAGCATTATATCTTCAGTTCAGAGGGTGGCATTAGCTCTATCTCCCAACTTAAGCTCCAATGGTTTGCTTCGGTCACCATCTCAAACCCCTGAGGCAAAGACTCTTTCTCGATGGATCTGTACAAGTTATAGGTTTGTCATGCTCCTGCCTCCAGCATTCAGATACAATGATGATATAATATCTGTTAGTCGTAATTTTTTTTTTTTGCTACAGGTACTCTCTCGGTGTGGAACTACTCAAAGCTAGCAGTAAATCTAATGAGTCCATGTTAGAAACCCTGTGGCACCATCCTGATGCAATCATGTGTTGCTCGCTTAAGGTGTGTGTGGCTTAACCCGTCCATCTTTTGTATCCTCTTTCTCATACCAGTGAACTGTTGAAACTGGTTTCAAGTGGGTCATACTCGTACTTGAACAATTTGGCACTCATAATTTGTTGATTTCTTTATGCTTGAATGATTGAATATTTAGGCGCTGCCAGTCTTTACCTTTGCGAATCAGGCTGGTCTTGACATGCTTGAGACCACGACGATTGCCCTTCAAGAGATGACCCTGGATAAGATATTTGATGAACAAGGACGCAGGACTCTATGCTCAGAGCTCCCCCAGATAATGCAACAGGTATGACTCCTAGCCTGGTTTAAAATCCATTATGACAATGCGATTTTTTTTATCCACTCAAGGCGTCTATGTTATGCAGGGCTTCTCTTGCCTTCCGGGCGGGATCTGTGTCTCAATCATGGGGCGACCAATCTCATATGAGAGAGCAGTGGCTTGGAAGGTGCTCAATGATGAAGACAAGGCCCACTGCATCTGCTTTATGTTTGTGAACTGGTCCTTTGTCTAGAACTTGAACTTCAACCAATGTGGCAGCTCGGGGCTCAGGAGTGGACGGACGGCTGATTGATTTCCAAAACATTGTTGTAGTGTTTTTTGGCTTGTACCCCATCTTCAGAACATGATACTTTGCACTGTTGCACTCTTCCATTTCCGCAAGCTTGAACTGTCTGAACTTCATGTCTAAGAAGACTTCGTACTTTGCAATCCTGCTCCTACCTTACTTCACCGTAGTTCACGCTACTTTGGTGCCATGTTCTGAAGTCGGTTGAATGGCTTTCAGATTTGGTATATCTGATCATATCAATCAGGTTCAGAGTTCAACCTCGGTAGTCTCAAATGTGATAGAAGTTTGTCGAGCTTGTGCATATCAAACTTTATATAAGAGTCTGAATCTACCCTTCACCATATCAAACTTTGAACCTAATACAAAGTGTTTGGTGAAGCCTGTATCATATCTTAAACTAATTACTCCCTCTGTATTCTTTTACATGTCACTTAACCGAATTTTTTTGTTCATTTTTACTTCTCACTTAACAATTTTCAATGCGTATTTAATGTCAACTACCTTAAAATGTCAAACATTAATCACTTCATTATCATATTCAATAAAAAATACATTCTCCACCGGTAATCATCTACCAATTTTACTTTTTGCACGAATTTTTTTATAAAAACATTAACCACCCATTCATTAAATTTGTTCAACCGCTAGCATTAACTTCACCTTAATCTATTCAAATTAACCGTAAACGACATGTAATAGAGGACGGAGGGAGTAATGAACGTGATAGGTAGGGCTTACCGTTTATGCAGGGCTTTATATCAACCACCTGCTAAGATGTACGGAATTACAAATAAATGAGCGAGACTAACTGCCTTAGAGGCTGAAAATCAAGACTTGAAACTTAAGAAAACAGCTTTAAGAAAAATCATAGCCAGGCCTAACTCTTTGCATGCCAAAAAAAGTTTCACATTTTAAGTTCGACAGCAGTCATTGCAAGACCAATGAAGTTAACTTAATCCTTCTAAGATGTGTCAAGGGAGAAACCTAGACAACAACCCTCAATCAGCCCTTTCAGACTCCAAACAAGTGTCCTTTGGGCTCAACAGGATTGGCCCTAGCTAAAACTCCTCCTAGACAAACTATATAAATGGTTAAGAAAATTTATAAGAAGGTTCTTTGCTAAAAGAACCCAGAAGAATCGTCTATAGCAACTATATCAAGTCATTGCAATGGCAGCAATGCAGCTTGAACTCCTCTATATGTCGCCCTACTTTGGCGCTTTGGGATTAAATGATTTGGTAGCTCTCATAACTTTCCTTTGCCATTTTCTTGAGTATCCCTCACGGCCTTGGCTTGGTACAAAGTAGGATACGCTCTTTCATATATGTTCTCCTGCTCATGTAATCAAGTCTTCATTTTTTATGAAAAACATTATGAATATTGTGTTGAACAGTAGCTTATGTCTCACATCGCCCATTACATGATGTATAACGATCCTAATATATAGTTGAGCTCCCTCACTCATAACCAATTGATTTTGAGTGTAGATCCAACTATACTAACACGGTATCAGAGCGGGTGTTCGTCGCACCCCTTATATACGCCTGTGACAGTTATCGTTCTCTGCACGAGGTCTCACCTGTTGCCCTTAACAAAGACTCTTGCAAGTGATTATGGGTGTTGAGTGGTGACTTATATCCCACATCGCCCATTACATGTGACAAGCGTATTTTTGACCCTATATATATGTCAATGTTATGTTTTAGGGATCAGTTGCAGTCAAATAAATTCGGGAAGTCCGAGTCGAACTTAGAGGAGCAAGTAAGGCTTCTCAGAGGCACTAATATCCTAACTAATGAATATTTAATCCTAGATGAAAAGTTTTGGTTGGAATTATGAACTACGCAAAACAAAAGTAGTTGTGAAAGGGAAAGTTGTGTTCAGATTATGGAAACATTCTAGGATTTCTACTTCACCTAAGTTGTATGCAAACTCTCATGTTATCTTTGAAGCATAAGTAATCATCCATAATGTATCATGCAATTTCAATAATACGACATATCACTCAATAATTCACATGCAAGTCCGACTTCTGGGTGTTCCTACGCAGTAAATTATAAACTACCATTGATTTCGTATTGTGTTGTTTCCCGATTCTGGTCTTCGTAGCTCACAAATACTAATCAAATGGTGATACACTAATATTTCCTAAACATGCAGCAAGATAAATAAACTACTCAATATTCCTAGATCAACTCCCAATTCTGGTCTTCGGTTGACTAGGGTCATTGACTACAACTAAGCGAAATATCCAACCCATCCCGATTCTGGTCTTCGTGGGATGGAATATTCTAACTTAGAGGGTAATAGATTATATCATAAACTCAGTTCTTAAAGCATGCATATTTAAACTCTGAATAAACACGTTCCTAGGCGTCCCTAGAATAATGGATGCAAGATAAATTCGTCAACAAATCATACACCGGTCATACGTAGTATATTCAAAGAGCACGAACAATTATGGATGAAAATACTTTTAAATAAATAACATGAATTTGAGTTTACAACAACTTAGGATCCGTAGGATCCTAGAGTAGGGAGTTTACTCACTACGCATCATAGTAATACAATCACAGTAATAATGAAAGTAAAACTAGAAAGATAGAAGAGGGCTTAGTCTCGTGGTGCTCCAACTCTGAACGGTAGAATCCCCGGGCTCCTGTGTGTGCGAAGATGTCTTGAAGAATGAGCCCTAGACTCATATTTATAAGTGATATGTCACCTTAGACTATTCTCCGTAGGATTTTTATTGCCAAAAGGGTTCCTAAAAGAGAATTAGAAACTGTCTTTTCTGGGCCCGCCACGTGTCAGCTCGATCTGGATCGAGTTTTGGGTTGTGCACCGACATGAGACACGGTTTGGATCGTGCTTGTTTTTGTGAAGCTCGATCTGCATCGAGCGTCGCCATATGACACGGTCTGGATCGTGCTGTTTTGTTCAGCTCGATCTGGATCGAGTCAGTAGTCTTCATATTTGCAGATTGACCCCTGCAGTTCCTTCATTTGACAGTTTGACCCCTGAACTTGGCTTTCTGTCCGAATTTAGTCCAATTTGCATTGTTTTCATCTTTTTCTTCTTCCAAAGCCAATATTCTTCATAATTAACCTGAAAGAGACAAAATCATCTATAAATCACCCATATTCACTAGGAAATGACTCAAATATACTAAGTATAGGCACCTAAAATAGGGTAAATTATTGCCCTATCAACATGATCTATAATGATCCTAATATATAGTTGGGTTCCGCCACTCATACCTAATTTAGTTTTGAGTGTAGACCCAACTACAGCCAAGTGGCACTGATACCATGTTATAAATAGCACTTGTGAGTCTCAAAAGCAATCTCATAAGTCTTACAGGACTCACAAGTGCTTGGTGAGAGTGGAGGACCAATAGAATCAAGCTTACGCCACACCTTAGACATTTGATAAAAAAATCACCAACTGCAACATCACCCTGTCGTACGTAGAGCAGCAATGTAAATAGACTCACCGGTAAGTTCATAACGATCATGAAGAAAAGTTCACATCTGATGTGCATGATTGAAGTTTATAATAGATGCAGAAAGACGCTCCTGATGATGTGGGGGGAAGGATACAAGATCCCATGTGCTAGTGCGCTCAAGTGCATCAATCTCATATGCATTGCATGCTGTCCTTCCTGATGATGAATGGTATCACGGTAAGTATTTGGCTCAGAAAGGACAATGCTAGCAAAACCAAGATGATTCGGAGGCCGAATCGACTGACGATCATGAAGAGCATATCATGGAGGTGGTTCAGGAGAAGAATCCTCATTAAAGGATGTAGTATCAGGAGGACAAGGTGCATCAAGTGGAGAAGGCACCTCAACACGCCGATTACGTGTGTAGACATGTGTGATGGGCGGTTTATGACCATAGATAGTACCCGTAGGAGTCGGTGGAGAGGACTCCGATAAAGAAGGCACCACAGGTGAAGGGGCCAAAGAAGAAGACATTTGACGGGGAAAATGCACATAGGCAATAGGAGTATCAGGAAACATCACGAAAAAAAGTGGCTCAACTAAAGTTGCATGAGACGCATAAGAAGGGCGAGGATAGAAAGGGCGAGACTCATCAAGAGTAACATCTAGAGAAATACTCATGTGACGCCCAACATGATTCCAACAACGATAGCCCTTATGCTCAGCATTATATTCTAGAAAAACACACTCAACAGACTGAGTGATCAGTTTAGTAAGCTCACGAGGTGCAAGAAGCACCTAGCACACACAACTAAAAAGACGAAGGCTATAATAGTTTGGCTTCTTGCCATAAAGACGCTCATACGAAATCCCAACCTGAAGAACTAATGAAGATTAAATATTAATCAAATAAGTTGTGTAGAGACCGCATCAGCCCAAAAATGAGGTGTAACAGAAGAAGCAATCATAAGAGCACAAGCAGTCTCAAGCAGATGACAATGCTTCCGCTCACCGACCATTCTAAGCATGAGCATCAGGATAAGAGAACTGAGCAAGACTGCTCTGCTAAAAAAGGAACTGTTGAAGAGCTTTAGAAAGATACTCTCCAGCAGAGTCAACATGAAAAACTCTAATGGCAGTTTCAAACTGAGTACTGATCATGGTATCAAAAGTCTCGTAGATAGATAAAGCCTGACAACTATGTTTCATAAAATAAATCCATGTGTGGTGAGAAAAATCATCTATAAAAATGTATAATATTGATGACTGTCTTGCGAGACGAAAGGAGTCGGACCCCATATATTAGAGTGAACAAGATCAAAAGGACGCTTCGACACTGACTCACTAGAATAATAAGGTCGTTATAACTGTTTGCCAAGCCTTCAACTTTGGCATGGATCCAAAGATACATCACTAGAGACGGATCTCAAGAGACCACAACGAACTGATGCAGATCGACGTGAACCACAAAGATGCCCAAAACGATGATGCCACTGAGCAAACAACGATGTAGATGATGTAGAAGAAGATAATCTCACAAGACTGGCTGAAGCAGAAGAAGGAAGATGAAGCTAGTTAAGCTCCCAAAGATGCTGAGAATAACGACGACGGGGGCCAGTTCTAACTAGGAGACCCGTGCTGTGATTTTGAACACAATGATAGTCCGAATCATGGAAAACACGACAACCATGATCAGTGAGCTGCCTAGCTGAGATAAGCTGCATGGTCAGTTTGGGAACATAAGAAACAATAGGAACATGAAAAGAGGAAGATAAAAGAAGCACCAGAATCAAGAATTCATAAAAAAGTAATTGAAGAAGAAATTTGAAAAACAGGAACAGAACCTGACGGTGTAGAAGGCTAAATAACAGAACCAGCAGCGCATATAGGTGTAGAGGTAGCTATATGACGAAGCAACATAAGCCTTCTCCTTATTGTAAGAGAATGCCTCCACATGATTATCTTTACGAAAATAGTCACAGTGAAGACCATTATCCCTTCCATTCCAAAAAGAGCCCCCGCCTAAAGGAGATGTTGTAGGTGGGTGGACGAGAATCTTAGGATAAGAAGAGCGAACAGCCAAGACCGAATGAGACTAAAAAAGGCCTGCAATACAAAGACACAACTCCTCATAACAAACAGCACCAAGAGCTTCCATCATAGACACACAAGTTTCATGAGCAATCAGCTAAGCACGAAGCTTCTCAAACTCATCACGAAGATGAGTCAAGAAATCATAGGTGTGACGAGTCTTCAGAGCAATATTTTGAGCCTTACAAGAGTCACAGGTGCTAGGTAACAATGGAGGACCAATAGAATCAAGCTGACGCCACACCGCAGACATCTGATCGAAGAACTCCATAACTGTAGCATCACCCTACTGTAACAGTTGCTCATGACGTAGAGCAACAATGTAAGTAGACTAGCATGTAGGCTCATTACGATCAAGAAGAGAAGTCTACATCTGATGTGCATGATCAAAGTCAACAATATTTGCAGAAAGACGCTTCACCATACTATCAGCAAGAATAGAAGCAGCACGAGCAGATTCATCTAACCATGTCCTATAGGCAACAAACTGAGACTCATACGATGCCACATCGTCATTATAATTAATTTCTTCTACACAGTCTCATCAATGTCATTAGAGATCACATGCATGGTAGAAGGATTCGGAGAAGCTGGACCAGATAAATCACCAGTAAGAACCTCCCAAAGACGAAGACTGCGCATATACAACTGCATGCGATGAACCCAATCGCGATAATTTGTGTCATTAAAAAGCACCGGACATCGCATAATCTACACACCACCTGAAAAAAAAGTTGGAGGAGTAGAAGACGCCATATTAAAACATCAACAACGAATGACAAGAAAAAATCAACGTGCAAGTGCAAATATGCAGGAACGACGATTATGAAAAATACCTAACCCTAATTTTGGCTCTTGATACCATGTTATAAATAGCACTTGTGAGTCTCAAGAGCATTCTTCTGAGCTCTACAAGACTCACCAGTGCTATTCATAACATATTGGAGTATTCAACAAGATATGTTATGTCTCTAGACTTCTAGGAATCATAGAGAAAGAGCACCAAAAGATGATAGTTCAAAAGTTGAATAAAAAGCAGTATGCCCAGATTATTAGGAGGAATGTGGATGTTCTTCAGTATCTTCATCAGGATTTGAGTAAGTCCTTCTACCCTTGTATTTTTGGGATTATAAAAACAAAAGGAACTTGAAATATTTTTAAACAAGAATTTCGAGGGAATGAGGAAGTCATTTACATGAGACTTCAAACTCTTTGAAATGAGTTTGATAATCTTAAAATGGAGGATAACGAATCAATTCAGAAGTACTTTCATGAGTTTCTGAAATTGCAAGTCAAATTAGGAGACACAGAATTGAAAATAAAAAGATAAACCAGAACATCTTAAGAAGCTTATTACAAAAGTTTAATCCTAGTGTTGCGACCATTGAAGAATCCAAAAACTTGTCAAAACTTTTAATTTTTAAACTAAAGGGTTCAGTTTAAGCTCATTCTACATATAAGTGGAAAAGGTCAAGTGTACCAAAGACAGAAAATGGAAAAAGAGTGTCTTGCACAGTGAGTAATAATAATTTCTAGCAGCATGTAGAAGATTGTCTCCAAGCTTCACTCCCTTTACTTCTGGTATGAACCTTATAGTCTATTCTCATATATTATTAGCATATAATTCTTACGTTTTTCTTTTAATTTTTATTTATTAGGTATTGAGAGTGGTAGATGGAGATGAAAAATCAGTTGTACCAGAAATATCAGCGGTTATGGAATATGCCAAAAGGAAAATAACGGCATCATTGGATAGAAAGCCAGCTTTACTTGAGAGGATGATCAAAAAGATTGATGAAAGATGGTACAATCAAATGGAGCAATCAATATACAAAGCCGGGCTGTTTCTAAATCCTGGTAAATATTTTGATATTTTAAATGTGAATGATGCCCGTGCTTCTAAATTGTGAGAAGATTTTAATGATGTTTTGGAGAAAATGACGTCTGATCGAACTTAAGAAATAAGATAAGTAATTCAGCTGACGACTATCGAAATTCTAGAGGAGGATTCGAGAGACCCATGGCAATAGAGCAAAGAAAGATAAAAAATCCTCTTAAGTATCACATTCATGTGACTTAATTTTACATACACGGTTGATAATTTATATATATTTACAAATTACTTAATTTTATATTAGGTGCTTGGTGGGATGCTTACGGTGGACGTGATCATGACCTTCAAAAATTTGCTAGAAGAATCATTAGCCTTTGTTGTTCATCTGCTGGATGTGAGCATAACTGGAGCACATTTAAAAATGTAAGTAATCTATTGATTAAAAATATAATATTAGAAAAATATTAATTTAACGTTCTAAATACTTAATACTTTTTTAATTGTATAGATCCATACAAAGAAGAGAAACCGCTTGGAGTATCAACGACTCAGTGATTTGATGTACATTCAATATAATCGTAAAATTGAATCTAGGTTCAAGAAGAGACATGAACTTGAAAAGTTATTTAGTCCTTTGGTGTTGGTGGACTTCCATTGGAGCAAAAAATGAATTGATAGCTTCATACAACAAAGGGAAGAAGAGGAGGCAATTCTTTGAGAGCTTGATGCCTTCACTACTCATTGAATATATCAAGAGACTACGCCCATAACATATTGTCACCGCGATCGTGTTAATATATCTTTTTCCTCTTCAAACCCAGCACCTGAATCTGATTCTATTGATGACGAAGATGTTGATGATGATTATGGATTGGAAACTGATAGAGCAAATGAAAGTACGTAGCACATCTGTAGTAGAAGAAGTAGGATACAATATAGACTTTAATGAGTTCGATTTATGAATGTTTGTTTTTCATTTTGTTAGTTTGACTTATTTTATTTAAATTTACTTCATATGTTTGGTTGTTAACGTGTTAATTAGATATTACAATGAGTTAATAAACTTCACTACATAGAACACTAATGTTTTTTATTATTTTACTTCATGTATGTAGATATATGGACTGGAACTATCCATACGGCTGCTTGCATTCTAAATCACTCGCCTACAAAATTTTTCCAAGAAAAAACTCCTTATGAAGCTTGCTTTAGAAGAAAGCTATTGGTGGATCATCTAAAAGCATTTAGTAGCATTGCTTATGCCCTAGTTTCAACGAGAAGAAGAGAAAAATTTGATGAAGGCTCCGGCATGGCAACTGAAGTGGACAGAATAGGAGATGGAGTCGTGAACCAAAGAGGCGGACTCTGAAGCTCTAGCTCCTCCTCCTGAAGCTCCCGGTATAGTGTTGAGTCACATTGATACCTCCATACAACTCATCCTCACAAACAGGCTCCGGTCAAAGAACGCCGACTTTGTAGTCTCTCTGTCTGTTCTTGGCTCGTGTTGCACTGCTACAACTCTACTAATAATGTCGTGATTACTCCTTCATAAACAACTATACCCCCTTGACTCTATTGACTCAAAATGAAGACACATGTAATAAGCTAGGTCAGGCACTCTACCCTATCTACAACACATGAGAATGAATAGCTTTGAGTGCTAAATCTTATCTCCAACCTTGTTCCAACAACACATGAGAGGCATGAAACTCGTCATCGATGTGATTTCAAAGAACGAGTTTTGATCAGAGATGGAAGCTTGATGGAGGTCTGGATGGTTCCTAGAGATTCACTGATCGTGAGCCAAACCAGTAAAGCAGGCTTTCTGCCTTGTCTTGTGAAGTGGCAGAAGTCGGAGGACGTAGTGTATAGATTTGGTTTTCGATTAAGTATTAGATGAGATGGTGTTCATGCACGTTATGTTGTTTTTTCTCCTTTTTTTTTTAGTGATGTTGCACTTGCGTATGTTAAGGCTTGATATGTCCTTGTTATGATATTATTAGACCAAAATCTCTTCTTATTAATAAATATCAAGTTTTAAAAAAGTTGTTGATATTTTATTAATTGGGAGGATGAGCTGACTCATCATTTCATATCTTTTAAAAGAGCTTGTAAGAGGATCTTATATCTTCAAGACGTTCTTCTCCTCGACATCTCTTTAGTAGATTGTTGAATGAGGTAGTGAAGTTCAAGAGAGTTGGAGCCTTCTCATGCAGCTTTAAAACATGGTTTATTTCTTATATGCTTTGTTAAGATGATATTCTTATCCTTATAAGTGGAGTTGGTTCTGAATTATTTTTGTAAGAGTTTAGGCCAGAATATTAATTGATCCACAATTGTCATCTTTTACCCTAATAAAATGTTAATGGCATGCGCAATATCATTCTTCAAAATATAGACTTTCAAGGGGGACAACAAGTATAAGTTTGGAAGCTCAGATTGACAGCCATCACCATTCCTTTAGTCTCTGGATCTACCTCAACATCCTCGCACAACATAGTGATGATCTGAACTTGATGCTAGCACATCCAGACTCCACTTCCACTCAGATTCAACATCACACTGGGCATAAGTCTAAATATGATCTCTAGCGCCTGCAGCGCAGGCTTCAAATCTGTATCATTACCCCATCTCATAAACTCTCAAAATTCTAGATCTTCTGGAGGCGAAGGTACGACTTGCACTAAAACACTAATGGCTCCGCCACTGACTTTTACAGCGAATGATAGTGCTGATTTAGATGAACGAAAGGCACTCAAATCAAATCTTAATTCTCATATATGGTTTACTTTAATTAAAATGTGAATCTTATGAACGGATCGACATGCTGGCAACGGTTGCTTCGTATGTCAAACTGCTTTGTGATTTTTTTAAAAAAAACATAATTAAATTTAAAATTTTCGACAAATAGAGTAAAACTGAAATGGAATATGGTGATAAGGTAGAATTGAAATGAAATAGCGGAAAGATTGATTAATTGATATATATATTTACATAAAATAAAAAACACCTTCCATCAATGACAAAATACAACGTGAGGGTCAATTTGGTAATTAAATGAGACGTCGGATGCCCTTTTAAGCCACGAGATCAAAATTCGACAAAATGAATTTCATCATCATCATCATAAACCTTCTCGCTGTTCAGATTTTTCCAAATCCAACTCGCGGCCGAAATCCGAGTTCGACTCGCCATGACTCGTCGTTGCTCTCATTGCAGCTTCGACGGCCACAACTCCCGCACCTGCCCATCCCGCGCCGCTTCCTCATCCTCCTCCGCCGCTATCTCTGGCAGCGCCTCCTGCGGCGGCGGCGGAGTCAAGCTGTTCGGCGTTCGCCTCACGGACGGCTCGATTATGAAGAAGAGCGCTAGTATGGGCAACCTCTCGTCCTTGGCGCATTACAACTCCTCTCCTTCCACTGCAGCCGCGTCTCCCAACCCTAGCTCGCCCTCATCCGATACGATTGGTAACGCTCTCCCCGCGCCGGACGGGTGTCTTTCTGATGATCCTGCTCACGTCAATCGCCGCTCCGACCGCAAGAAAGGTGACGTAAATTTGATTAATTTCATTATTTTTTTTGCCTGATGATCGGTGGTTGGAGTTGTGGGGATTGGTGACATCACGTATTTTTGGGGGTTTGGATTGATCTGATATTTATCCGGTTGGGCTTGATTTGGATAACTTTGATCAGAGTTCATGTGGAGTAGAATCTGAAAATGGACAAAGGAAACAAGTGGCTGTGGCATTTAATGTTTTTATTGTTTATCCAGTTTCTGAAGCATTGGCATGAAAGTTGGGAATTTGATTTTCTCACCACTCGTTTTCGATATCTAGTGGGGTTTTTTTGTCTAATTGTCTCTTTTTAGATTGTACTGGTCTGTGATGAAACTTCAATCCATTTTGAATGAGTTGATTTCTGTAGCTGCAAATTATGTATGTGTTAGAGCCTTTCTATATGATACTACTGTTTGGGACTTGATAGTATTGAGCAGAGTTGGATTGTTTGTTTCGCCTTGAGTCTGGCTTCTGCTTAACTTGTAGCATAAGCTGATGCTTTGGGCCTTTATTTGGCTAAAATGTTAGTATTTTAGGGGTAATGGATTGGGTGGTTAACACTCTGGTTAGTGTTATTAAATGTTGAGGCCATTATAACAGTAAGTTTGTTCATCATGTATTTGTTGCTCCGTTTTAATTGAAGACGGCAGCCTATTAGCATGTTCATATGCCACATTGTAATACCAAGTCTCGACCATGATATTTTTGTTTACTTGTTACTATATCAGTTTTGTGATCATGTGGAGGATAACACATGGGTGATGTGATTAGGAGTCCAGTTACACCTTGTATATAAATTATTCTTGTTACAGTTACGGAACTCTTACGAGCTTTATATCCATTCGAAAAAGCTAAAACTTGGTTTTCTGTTGCAGCGGGACTGAAAAAGCATGCCTTTAATAATATCTTGTAATGACCACATATTTCAGTTTATATGGCTGATTACTGCATCTGTCTGCAGGTACCCCGTGGACTGAAGAAGAGCATCGACTGTTTTTAATTGGTCTTCATAAGTTGGGAAAAGGAGATTGGCGCGGCATAGCTAGAAATTATGTCATTACAAGGACTCCTACTCAAGTTGCAAGCCATGCTCAAAAATACTTTATCAGGCAGAGTAATGCCAGTAGGAGGAAAAGACGTACGAGTCTATTTGACATGACTCCAGAAATGGTACGCTCTCCCTCCTGCTCCATTTTCACTATATTTACTCTATGTGATATTCTAGACTAAAGTTTTTAATAGATGAACTTGCCAAAGGTTAAAATGAGTCAAATGCTTTCCCCTGCTAGTTGTTTTATGTCATGATTTTTGATGAAGATACTTCACTCATGTATCAATGAAATATCACTTATTGAGTTCAGATACAGACTATATACCCCAACTTTGTCAGATTGATTTTCCTTTTATCTTTTTCTACAGTTGCTCAAATGCTTACCAAGTATCACTGTGTATTCAATTTAAGCTTTGTACTAAGAAACAGAAAGAAAGACTTTCATGAGAAGTATTTACATCAACAGTTCTTAAGCAGGTGGTTGTGTGATGGTTGGCTATGAATAATAAAAGTTTATGCAATAAAAATGCTGGCTTATTGTGAGTACATTTAGTTGCACTCATGTTAAAATGCTTTCTATGACAGTTGATTTCTGTGCTCAGATAGTGTTATTTATCGATGATAGAAGCCCATATGCTGTGTTATGATGCAGAATTGGTCATCTCCATATATACCCGAAAGAATTTGTTCGTTTGTTTTTGTTTATTTAGCAGCTATTGATTTCTTCCTTTCCTTTCTTCTTATGTATTAACTTGACTTAGGAGACGGAGATGCCTCCAGCACCAGAGCGCTTTTTACTGCCTCCTCCGTCATCCGAAATTGACCATGAGAATTCCGTATCCCTAACAAACCAAAATCCAGAATTGCATTCGATGGAATTGACTCCTGAGGAGACAGTCAAGGAATCTGACGACACTTCCATAGAAGAAGCAAATTACTTTCTCCCTGCCCCTGTGGTTCCTACATTTTATCCAGCTTATGTACCTGTCCCGTTTCGCTTCTGGTCACCAAATCTGGCGCCAACTGAAGAAGAGTACCCTGAGACATCAAATCACCAAGTTCTAAAGCCCATTCCAGTTATTCCCAAGGATCCCATTAATGTCGATGACCTAGTAGGCATGTCTCAGCTCAGTATAAAAGAAACAGTAAAAACCCGTGCAGATTCCCATCCTCTTTCGATGAGGCTACTGGGATCACCATCAAGGCAATCCGCCTTCAGGCCAAGAAGATCTGCCTCTGTACCAAATCTAACACAAGGCAGTGCAGATTCAAATCCAGGAGAGTGAATGGGTAAATGATCATTGCGCTTCTAATCTGTATGCGTGTACATTAGAAAAGATTGCCGCCGGTCATGTGATAGTATGCATGTAGATCTTGGATTTTTATGGCACAGCACTTTTAGAAACTCTATTTACCGTGGAAGGATCACATGTGGCCAGATTATCCATAAAGAGAGTTCCATGGCCCACAGTCTGTCAACATACCATCTCCTTTCATCCGACTACTTTATTTATCCATCTACCCATTGCTGAAACAGACAAGGAACTTCATTGTGGAACTCTTCAAAGTGAGTCATGGAGTTAGTCTCATAGCACGTACACATGGAACTGAAGTTTACCTTTACCCTGAAGGCCCTCTATTTGCAATGTTTTGGCATGGGTTCAGACTGGTTTTGCTCTTGCATGTAATGGTCACAGTTTATCAGAGTGGTTCCTATGATTTGTTGCAAACAGATTGCTCTGGTCCAGGTGATGCCAGAATATTATTCCGGATCAGCCTCTGTGATCCTTTTCGAGTACATTAAAACGCTGTGTTCAACATGTACACGTAACGCACGTACAAAGCCGATAATCCGTCCTGAGAGCTTTCCTTCAACTTCAGCGTCCGACCAAACACAACACATGATGGCGTCATCAGCGATCTTCGCCGAAGTTTCGACCCCTCAACAGCGACGCTACGGCTCGATCACCTTTCCAACTGTCCTCACTCTCAACCCTCAGCCTCCTCCCGACTTCGATCTCCCCGCCTCCATCAGCGCCCACAAGCCCTGGCTCCAGTCGTGCCTCCACCGCTCCGGAGCCGTGCTCTTCCGAGGCTTTCCGCTGCGCACGCCCTCGGACTTCAACGCCTTCGTAGAGGCGTTCGGTTTCCAGGAGCTTCCGTACGTCGGCGGCGCTGCGCCCAGGACGAATGTTGTCGGTCGGGTTTTCACGGCGAATGAGTCTCCGCCTGATCAGAAGATTCCGTTTCACCATGAGATGGCGCAGGTGAAGTTGCTGCTGCTGTAATTACTTTCAGTGGTTGTGTGCTTTCTCTTAAAGTCAGTTAATTTCACCTTGTTGCTGGTAGTTTGGTGGATATGGCTTCACTCCAGTTTGCTGTCAAGAAGGCTCTACTGTGCTCCATTTTCAATATCAGTATAAACAGCTTTAGTTTTCATCCAGCTGGATTAAGCCAGTTGTTGAATTCAAATGCAAATGAGTGTCCGGTTTTAAGATTATTTTGGAGATTCGCATTCAATGTATACCGGGTCATTGATGTTTTTCTTGCTTCGTTATGAAAATCATATTATGATGCCTGTAGGTGCCAGAGTTCCCATCCAAGTTGTTTTTCTTCTGTGAGGTAGAACCTGGAAGTGATGGAGAGACTCCCATTGTCCTCAGCCATGTCATTTACGAGCAGATGAAACTGAAGCACCCTGATTTTGTACAAAAGTTGGAAGATCATGGGTTGATTTACACTCGCGTACTTGGGGAAGACGATGACCCCTCATCACCAATCGGAAGGGGATGGAAGTCGACATTCTTGACTGCTGATAAGGCTGTCGCTGAGCAAAGGTTTGTTACAGTTCCTTAGCAGTTTGGTTTAGAACAAGTAATTTGTCATTTAATACCAACAAAGTGTTGGTCCAATGGGTTTAGGGTGTTGTCTAACATCCCCAGGTCATGTGCTGCATTTGCGCTTTGATATGCTGGAGGTGCGAGCTGGTCCGCAGTGAGTAAGGGCTCCACTGCGGAGGGGGTGTGCAGCGCCCTGACCACTAAAAAAAATTGTCATTTCTTGTTATGCACCCATTTGTATGTTTCTTGAGGTAGTAATTAGTACAGAAATTTACGTCCCTCTAGATTTTGCCTTTGGATTCATAAAAAAACTTCTTATTTGACTCCTATGACTATACTGGTTTGGAAAACTGCTGAATTCGCCCTCTCACGTTTCTTGGCAGGGCTGCTAAATTGGGGATGAAGTTAGAGTGGACTGAAGATGGAGCCAAAACAATAATGGGTCCTATCCCGGCCATAAAATATGACGATAGCAGGCAACGGAAGATATGGTTTAACAGTATGGTGGCCGCATATACTGGGTGGAAGGATGCCAGGAATGATCCTGTGAAGGCTGTTACTTTTGGGAATGGTGAGTCTTTGCCAGCTGAAATCATCTACGACTGTCTGAATATACTCGAGGCAGAATCTGTAGCTATTCCCTGGAAGATGGGCGATGTGTTATGGATAGACAACTTGGCTGTACTTCATGCCAGGCGACCATTCAACCCCCCTCGTCGTATTCTAGCGTCACTCTGCAAGTGAGATGTGGGCAGTGGATGCTCGTATTTCTACAAAGGCGTGCTAGATTCACAAACTGGGTGCTCCCTAAAGCGATGTTAATATATATTGCTTGTAAAAATGAGATGTGCAGACATTTGTTAACTAATTATTATGAGAACAAGAGTTGCATTCTTGTGTGTGAATAACGTATCTAGAATATATTCCTGAAGACCAAATAGTGGCAATATTCTTGTGCGTGTATGGTATTTTCCAACATAGATTTATCTTGTCATTGTATAGGTTTGCACTTGTTAATAGAGATGAAAAGACAGGTTTAGGACAATCACTCTTGGGTGCACTGAGAGCACCTGCTTTCGGTCCGAAACGACGTTGTTTTGTATCACGTTTCAAAATGACGTCGTTTTGGTATCCCGTAAAAAACAACTCATATAAATAGTAAATCATTCAAAAAAAAATTAAAAAATAGAAAAAATCAAAAAAATTAGTTTAAATTATAAATATTAAAATAATTAAAAAATTATAAATTCATATAATTTTTACTTTTTATCCATTAAAATAGTTATATGTGAATTTGATGAATGTAGTTGCGAATGTGATGAATATATATGTGTATCGATGAATATATGTATCTTTATACTGAATATTCATCAGACTGACATCAATATTCATCATAAAGATACATATATTTATTAGATACACATACATATTCATCAGATTCGCAACTATATTTATTATATGCAAAAAAAATTCTGAAAAAATAAAAAAAAATTAGAAACACTCCATGTTCACATGTTCATCACTTTCATACATATATTCATCACTTTTATGCAATTATTCAACATTTTCATACATATATTCATCACTCTCATATACATATATTCATCGATTTCATACACACATTCATTACTTTTATACATATATTCATCACCTTTATACATATATTCATCTATATCATATATATATTCATCGATGTCATACACAAAACTTGAAGTTACCAAGAAACCATGCATAGCACTAAATAGGGAGCCGCCGAATACACCAGCTACACCTAGCATGTGAAAATATTCATAAATTTCATACATATATTCAATACTTTCATATATATATGCATCACTTTCATACACACATTGATAAATTTCATACTGATATTCATCAATTTCATACATATTTTCATAATTTTCATACATATATTCATCACTTTAAAACACAAATTCATTACTCTCATACAATTATTCATCACTTTTATATAATTATTCATCGCTTTCAAACATATATTCATCACTTTGATACATAGATTCGTCAATTTCATGCATATATTCATCGAATTCATACACACATTTATCACTTTCATACATATATCTATCACTTTCGTACATATTTTCATCGAGTTCATAAAATTATTCATCACTTTGATACATATATTCATCACTAACATATATTAATTGATTTTCTCCAAGAGTTGTAATTCTTGGTCCCCGAAGAGAACATCACTCACAACTGTGGAACTTGTGTTCTCAATATGACTTATGAAAAGAGGATCATCAAAGTTAATCAACTCTCGAAGCACAAGATTGTTTAAGAATTTTCTTTCAAATATCCAAAAGAGCAACAGAAGGAGAACAATTACCAGTAGTTAAAAGGCGCTCGTTCTGATACCATGTCGGAAAGCTATTGTCCGAGCTTCTTATACGTATTGCTGAAGCAAGAAGAAGAAAATTATGAAAAAATCTCAAAGAAGATGAAGAAGCTATACTAGTATTTCACTTCTGAATCTATTTCACCAATTTAGTTATAAATGTTGCCAAAATTACAAGAAGGTCATTTCAGAAAGAACAAACTACTGACAAATCTATGACAACTATAACAACAAAACTTTATGCATATTCTTCTATCTTCTGTATTCAGCCATCATTTAGATACTAAACATATTTATATATTTATATATATACAGCAACTGCATCTATTGCACCGACATTCTTAATAAATTAATATATCAAGTACTAATAATTAACCAATCTCAGTCATTATATCAAGCAATTCCTACAATAAAAAAATTCACTGATTCTCAATTTGAAATTGATTGTCAATTGATCCATCCTCTTCGATTGGAATATTCAACCTATTTCAGCACTTTCCCCTTATTTATAAAATTCTCATTTTGTACTTGAATTCAAAATCAAATATCTTCAATTCGAATCATCTGAATACATTTATCTCACATTTATGAATATTTATTTGATCCTTCTAATAGTTTTATATTATTATTATTATTATTATTTTTTGTTGAAAACCAAAGACAACCTAAGTTTTGTGGAGAATCACTTCGGTGGTAAAAACTAAAATCACACACAGCTCGCAACGTGGGGGGAATGGTTCGACCTTCACGCTAAACTCCTCCTCCGCCGCCGCAGCCATATTCTCTGAATACAGCCACCGATGTCGTCCAACCACAAAACTATCTCCCTTGCCCCTTCAGCACCATGGACCGTAACGTGGGAGTCTCAGTCCCGCACGCCAATTCTCAGATTGCTCATCTTCGATTCGCGAACCAACCCCAAATTGGAATGCGAGGATCTACAAATCAGGTTGGTGTTAGAAGAATCATCTGTTCTGGTGACCTGGGTCGACGAGAACGAAGCCCAAGTCTTGCTAAGGGTTCCGCTTCCGAGACCTGTCTTGCTGGATGCTGAAGCTCCGTTGAGCTTCAAGGCTGCCGATGATCATATTGAGGTGAAACTTCTTCTTCTGCTGCCTGTCGATCATCCTATTGTGTTGAGTTTTAATGAGGGTGAGGATAGTGATTTGATGAAGCCGCTCACCATGGATTCAGGTCCGGATGCTTTAGCAACTCTCAGTATATGTCTGGGTTTTGTTTTCTTTTGTTTGAACTAAATGATTTGTGTCGTTGTTCAGATTTGAGTGCATTGACGTCCGGGGAAGCTCTTAGCTTTTACTGTAGAAATTGCTCCACCAAGCTAACTAGCAATCCTATAAGGTGAGTAATGGCTTCTGTTGACTCCTTTATGTCTCAAATCCTGTATTGAGAAATGTTTGGTATTCAGTAATTAGTTTGTTGTTTTGGGTATTTGGATGTGTAGTTGTTTTGTGGAAATGCCATCTACAGACTGGAGAGAGTCGGCTGACAACTGGTTTGGGGGTTGTTGTTGCTCATTTGGTGGTGTGAGTGAAAAGCTTGTGAACGGATATGCAATTTCTTATTCTTGTGTTACGGGCAAATGCTTGGTGAACTCAACAACTGTAGTTATCTGCAAGGATGATCTTGAAGAAAGTTTGGTTATGGAATGGGAAAGCAATGACAAGAAGGAGCATGACATGGATGGAACGTTTGGTAGACTGCACGAAAATCAGTATGGTGAGGATGTAAGTCCAATATCTAAGCATCTGAATGATAAATTTAGTTCTTTGAGCGTCGTAGATAAGACAACAAAAGCAGAACAAACTGGCGATAATACTTTCTGCCAGCTTCCATTGTTGAATGACAGTGAGAACTCAGCAGAAGTTCAGCCTTCCCAAGAGATTCACACGAATTGCTCGTGTAGCACTTCTGAAAGTTGTTCGGTTGGCGAAGGGTTGAATGATAATTTTACTCCTGATAAGAAGTTCCTCCTCAATGGCTTTTTAGAAAATATATTCATGATTAGATCTTCACATGTATCTAAAGCTGTCAAGTGGGTCGAAATTTTGTGTCCCAAATGTTCGTTCTTGCTGGGAGCTTACCCTTCATATGCCAGCGAAAATGAACCACTTGATGGCGGGATGCGGTTTTTCAAGTATTGCATCTCTTCCTGTTCACAACCCGATGGTCTGATGAATGTATTCAGGTACGCATCTTATATGAATGTCAGATAATCATGACTATTATTTGGTAAAATTTGACATACTACGAGACTGTTTATTTTTTACAGAGATTTTATTGATTTGGGTGATCATCTTTGACAGGAAGTATACGCTGGAAAGAATGTTTACCAGTCAGTTACTCGAGAATGCTAAAGATGAACTAATGTTCCGCACCTTGGTGAGGGATATAAAATCAAAAGCTCCTGCATTGCAAATTGTAATGTTAAATCCAAATTCATGGAGCTACAGCGGCTGCTGTTCAGGCATCGCAAATTCAGAGTCAAATATTGAATTGCGCCCTGTTATGAAAGCCCTTTTTTCTCACTCCAGCCATATCACTGAATTCCCTACCAGGTTTATATTTGTCTTGATTATATTGTCAAACATTGATCACTGGTTTGCTTGTTCATGTATATGAATATATATTGTGAACACAGTTTTCGCTGATTTGTTGCATGTTTCTCATTTTGTAGCCAGATGGAAAACTGGGTGAGAAATAACGATGCTGATGAAGTTTACATGTTCGCGGAACAAATAAAAGAACTGATTGATTTGCTTGAGGAGGGCAAGACCTCTATGCCATTGTCATACACTAACCTGCAGGGTTTACCTCTGTCCTCTCTGCGGAGATAACTAAGATCTTATCGGACCTTGCACCTTCATGTCCAAGGCTCACTGTATCTCTAGCTTAAATTGGAACTTCAGCATCAAAGTAGGGTACTGACTCAACTAGTATTTCATCTTGTTTTCTGTTTGTTGATTATCTCAGATGAATTGATACATATGACTCATCTCTAGGGCTGTTCTTTCCCAAAAAAAATAAAACCCAAATCACATGTTGTGTGTTTGTTGATTATCTCAGTTCGTGTTGCTCAAAAAATCATTGCAGACTCATCAGAAAAGAAATGGAAGCCTCAAATGTTGAAGGAAGGGTATAGATGAGGCAATGTGTGTATATATATATATATACATACAAACCATTCAAACACTTGATCACTTGTTGATCATCACACTGAAATTCAGTGACTAAGATATCACATCTTCTGACCATTTTCAGCCTGTAAATAATCGCCTGTCGCTCAGTTACAATTTCATCAACCCATCTCCCATAATCACAGAACAATAATAAAACTTCTCACTCTTTCATTTCTACAAACTCTACCCATGCTGTCTGCTTCATTATCTGGAATATTCATACTAATAACTTCTTTACACCCTGACCACTTAACCCAACTCCTCACTTTCATTTTGACTCTTTTAGAATGTAAATCAAACATCACATTTATCATTTGGTCTTTATCCAACGCTACAGACATTATGTAATATGAATTCTCATATCTGCATAAATTTCTCCAACACCAAATTTCCCACATAATTAAAGCAGCAAATAAAAAGATATGAAATCCTTATTCGCATTACATAACTCTCTCCGAGTGGTTCTTCCGTGCTCCGGGAGTAGGTACTCCTGATGTCGTTTTAAATTTATTCAAAACGGCGTCGTTTTATTTGATTCTCCTCATGCCTTCATTTTGTATTTTACAACAACTGCGTCATTTTTTGTGTTTTATAATAAAAACGTGTTAAACCTTTCTTCATAAGAATTTATTGCATATTCACCAGAATTGGTTATATATTCACCAGAGTTGCTCCTATATTTATCAGATTATTTTGTGGTCGTTATTCATTATTTTTGCTTCCATATTCTTCATAAATGTCTCGATATTCATCAGAATTACTTATATATTCACCAGAATTGCTCCTATATTTATCAGATTATTTTTTTATCTTTAGTCATTATTTTTACTTCCATATTCTTCAGAAATGTCTCGATATTCACCAGAATTGCTCCTATATTTATCAGATTATTTTTGGTCTTTATTCATTATTTTTGCTTCCATATTCTTCAGAAATGTCTTGATATTCACTAGAATTGCTTATATATTCATCAGAATTGCTCCTATATTTATCAGATTATTTTTTGGTTTTTGTTCTTTTTTTTTTGCTTCTATATTCTTCAGAAATGCATCGATATTCACCAGAATAGCTTATATATTCACCAGAATTGCTCTTATATTTATTAGATTATTTTATGGTGTATATTCATTATTTTTTCTTCCATATTCATCATAAATGCCTCGATATTCATTAGAATTGCTTATATATTCATCAGAATTGCTACTATATTTATCAGATTATTTTTTTATCTTTAGTCATTATTTTTGCTTCCATATTCTTCATAAATGTCTCGATATTCATCAGAATTGCTTATATATTCACCAGAATTGCTCCTATATTTATCAGATTATTTTTTGGTCTTTATTCATTATTTTTACTTCCATATTCTTCAGAAATGTCTTGATATTCACTAGAATTGCTTATATATTCATCAGAATTGCTCCTATATTTATCAGATTATTTTTTGGTTTTTGTTCTTTTTTTTTGCTTCTATATTCTTCAGAAATGCGTCGATATTCACCAGAATAGCTTATATATTCACCAGAATTGCTCTTATATTTATTAGATTATTTTATGGTGTATATTCATTATTTTTTCTTCCATATTCATCAGAAATGCCTCGATATTCACCATAATTGCTTCAATATTGATCAGATTATTTTATGGTGTATATTCATTATTTTTGCTTCCATATTCTTCAAAAATGTCTCGATATTCATCAGAAGCTGATCGTTATTCATCATAAATAACTGTATATTCTTCAGATTATTTACTGAAGAATATTCAACTATTTTCATTCACAAAACGACGTCGTTTTGTTTTAAATCAAAACGACGTCATCGGTGGAAGTAGGTACTCTCGGAGCATGTAAAAATTTGCGACCCTCTCTCTGCCACACAAAATTTGAGGATCCCTCTAAGACAACCTGGGACAGTCTGGAGTTGCAACAGACTAATTATTTTCCCCCAAACACAGCCAGCCGCTTCACTATTTCTAAACAAGTGATCCAAATCTTCACACGTATGGTTAACAGAACAGTTGCATCTAGAAACTAGGTGAATCCCTTATTTTTGATAATCACAGAATCAAGAGATAAAATATCATGATACATCTTCTAAAGAAAACAAATTATGTTAGGAGGTATCCATTTAGCCCAAAAATCAGCCTACCAATTACAAGTACCTCCTGTAGGTAATAGTGGTTTAATCAGATTAGTTGTAGACATCTTATCATTTTTATATTGAGTGTGTCATTTGGTAAATATCCCACATCAACTTATGAGGAGAATAAAATATGATTTTTATTGGATTGTTGAATCATAACTTACAAGATCTGTGAGATGTGGGACATGTGTGGAGGCCAAGGGAACGAGTAGCTGCACCCTAAATATGAAAGACGATGCAGGCTGTCGAGAGTGGCTCGCAGAAGTGCGGGTGAGCTGGTTGGGCCAGAGAGAGTCACAGGGCGACTAAGACGTGGGGCGGACCTCGAGAGAGGAGGGGGAGACGCAGAGGACAAACCTACGAAGATGATGCAACTTTTCCCAAATGAGGGAGAAATTATTGAGTATGTCACTCTGTAAATGTTTCATTCATTAAAATCTTATTGAGCAAAATTCTAGCATCAATGGGAGTAAACTGCTCAATTGATTTCAGAATTTTGGAATTGTTATGCAAATTGCTTAAATTTAAAAGACAAATCTGCATTAAGATGAGATTACCTTTATACCACTCCCCTTTTTGAAAGGAAAAATTACCATTACCCACTACCAAAATACTATTATCAATTAACTCTGAAATCCTATCTCTGACAGCATTCGAGACAGTGTGTACATTCAGCAAGTTGTTTCTCTTTTTGAGATGAGAGCTGGGTTTAACGAACCAAATTGAACTAATAATGTCTTCGTTGGGTTTTGGGTCTGGTTTGATTTTTGAATTGGCACAATCTGATTTCAAGGTTGATCTTGCTCCATTGACATGACACCTAAGATATATAGCTACAATTTGGATTTTTTTTTTGTGGTAGCCAAAGGCACTCATTCTACCTTGATAATGACGTTCAT
Source organism: Kalanchoe fedtschenkoi (assembly GCA_002312845.1). Lineage (NCBI taxonomy): Eukaryota > Viridiplantae > Streptophyta > Magnoliopsida > Saxifragales > Crassulaceae > Kalanchoe > Kalanchoe fedtschenkoi. The sequence continues at coordinate 2,224,745 of NQLW01000043.1, read as the reverse complement.
ACTTAATGTGGACCAGCTTACGCGCACCTCCAATGTATTTAAGAATGCAGTACCAACAGGGCTTGAACCCAAGACGTTGGGGTTGTTAGACGACACCAAAGACCACTAATTCAACACCTTGTTGATTATGATATGATCAATGATGTTGCAAGGCTACCGATATGTATATAGTTTTCTACTTGAAGATGATGGCAATAGGATCCCCCAACCCCAATCATGTAAAGGTCCTTTGTTTGTGGCTTGTGGGACATGAATCCTCAACTTAAAAACATCAGTTGAAGATGCTGATATTGTCTGCTGGCTCAGTAAGAAAAACTTTAAAATCTGCTGGATGAAGATTAGCAATCTGATCTTTTGGCTACCATGGCAACACGTAGTAAATTACATGATTTGTAAAATGCCTTTTTTCAATATCTCATCATGATTCATTTGGCCATCGAGTCCTCATACAGATCAAACATAAGGTGGAATTGATTTTTGACTTTACAATCCATGCTTCTACTCACTCGTTGCATCTTTAATATTGGATCTACTAGGAGCGGCTAAAAGGCTCTTCTAAGCATGCTTAAGGATCCGGACCTACCTAAACTACAATAATTACTTACGCACACCATACTCGTCGGCTATGATTGGAATGATTAATTAGATAGTTAAATATGATTATATATATTAATAATATATTTAATAAATAATATTAGAAAAATGCACAGATGTTAGGCTGAATATTTTAACAGCTAGGCAGCTAGACAAAGTCCTTTTTAAGACCATGGCTAATGGCTCATACTAGTTTTGATACCTTACAAGTGTGTTGAATATCAGGTTCATGGAAAAAAAGTGTTGGTCAAAAAAGCATATGATCGAATCACACTCTTAAACCAAACCCTACAATCATTGCAATACTCTATGGTTTAAAATCAAAAGTTGCTAAGAGAATATCAAACTAGCATGTGCTTGTATATAGAATAGACTTCATTCTTTATGCCTACATTAGTTGCTAACTCGAATCATTTAACCTGATTTTTATTTTGTGAAGATTGTGTGGAGCAAAAGGTATACACACATTCTTCACTCTTGATTCTTTCATATCATATCACCTCAACCACATAACATCTTCGAAAAATTGCCACTACTTTATTAAGAAGAAAAAAAAAGGAAGGTTCGTTCATATGTATATATGTAAGGAGGATCATGATATATACAATGTCGGAAAGTTGTTTTTTCTTTGCTTTTGCCAGCTTTATATATTACAATTGTGGAGCTATATACCTTCGTGTATATGCCTCCAAGGACCACATACCTTTGGTTTTTAGCCCAACGCATGCCTATTTATATATGTGTTTTGAATTTTGATTAGGGACAGAGAATCTATTTGACATCGCAGAAAGATTTTTTTTTTTGGAATTCGGGGAATCCATTCCTTTGTAGGTGGAGAAATTCTGAGAAGGAAAGTGATGCAAGCAACACAAGACTAGTGAAAGTTATTATATATATCACATATAATTGTTGAGATTTTTTATTATGGGGACATGAATTTTTAAAGGACAAGTGTAAATTAATCATTATCAACAAATAAAATCAAACAATACCCGGTGTAATAGTAGCTAGAGTAAATTAGTTATTATAAATCATTTACATATTTCTATATTTTTCTTTAATATTATAAAAAAAATTATGTATCATTCTTAAATATATAAGCATTAAGGAAGGTATTTGAGAAATTGTTTGTGTATGTTTAGAGTAACTTCCTTCTTTTTGAATCAGATTCTCTTTACCTTTTATTTTTGGGAAAAAATCTAAATGGGGCCATGAACAATCACTGCTTATCCAATTGCGGCCAAACTATCACGATTTTCAAAAATGGTGCGATGAAAAAAAATTGGAATAATTTTTGATTAACTTGTACTTTGTGGCTGGTTTTATTTCGTGTATGTGTATAAGAATAATTCTTTATAGATTATGAAACTTAACAATTCGATTATTAAATTTTAATGGCAATTGATGAAATAAATGCTTAATTAGGTCATAAATGTAGATAGATATTTAATTAATTAACAAAATTAATAGTGATTAAATATTCACCAAATTTGGCAAGTTTTTATCAAATCTCATAAAAATATTGTGATTAAATTCACCAAATTTATCATGCAATCATATTTATGGAAACTATCATCATGGGGCTAAATGTACACTAACCAAATGTAATGTGCACCACAAAAATTCATGCAAAAAGTAAAATTGTTAAATTATTATTAGTGATGAATAACTTTTTATCGATTATGATAATGAAGTGATTAATGTTTGAAGTTTTAAGATAGTTGTTGATATAAATACGCATTGAAAATTGTTAAGTGACAAGTAAAAATGGACAAAAAAATTCGGTTAAGTGACATGTAAAAGAGGACAGAGGAAGTACATTATAAAATCTAATGACTTCTTTATATGCGATTTTTTTAAAAGTGATTCTTTCTTAAAATTTATTTTTTCGATTAGTCTCTCAATCAAAAAAATTTCTGAAATGACCTTATTGAGGCTAACCGCAATTTGAAACCATGTATGACTCACTTTCAGTTAAGATCTCAAACCGTGTCTGTAGGTTGATTGAGCCTGCAACTGACTGTGCAGTCCAGTCAGTGCACACGTGACCGAATTGCTTTTTAATAGCGTGTCTAGAATAAGTCCAACCATCGCTTCAAACGGCGGTTGATATTTAAGATCCAGCCCCTCTTTGATATTGAAATGACGGTTGGATATAAAGAAAACTCGCAACTCTGTTTGAGACCGCGGTCTGGGCCGGACTGGTCTTAAAGCATATTTTCCATTCCAACTTACCTTTAAAATGACCATTGAATTAAAAACAGATCCGGTTTCAAATGATGTCTCAAAATATGTTTGAAATTTTTATTGACATTTTAAATTTTGAGATTTATTCATGACAGTCTAACATTTATTATTGGCAGTTTATCTTTTGTTAGTTAATGCTAAGGGGCATGAGAATTAAAAAATAAAATTTTAAATATAAGTAAATATTTCAAAACAAAATTCAAGTAGAAAATGTAAATGGTTCGGAGAATGTATATTGAACCTAGCACTTCTTCCACCGAGAATGTGATTTTTGCCCCTGCGGTGTCCAGCGGGAAGTGGTCATCCTAGGACGCTTCGACCAACGCAGTGCATACTCAGCATTTAGCTTTCCATACTCATGTGTCAACTGTGTGACTTGAGATGACCCCGCGCCGTCATATCCATAATACGCATCATCATTTGTTCTTTGTTCTGTTTTGGCTATAGGTGATAGTGCTTAAAAATCTAAAATATTTTTAAAAAGGTCAAAAACATTATTCAAGTGTTAGAAACTCATTGTAATTCAAGTTCAGAACGTATCTAAAGGGATTTGAATAATCTCAAGATCAGTCCTAACCCTAGCAGCCTCGTTGACGCCCTCCAACTCGCTAAGGCAAGTGTGAAAAAAATCATACATGATCCTCTTCACATCTCATTTGGCGTTGCTTATGAAAACTTTGACAGACGCCTTACAGTTTCGCAATAATGACTTCATCTACACATTCATGTAAATATTAGATCACAAACATATTTTAATTATTTAAAAGTAACTTGATTACATATTCCCATCTACCAACATATTGCGATCAGGTACATATGGCTAGTAAGTGGATACTTGGAAAACGGGTGGCTGGATGACACGGTGAATAATCCTCTCATACTAGTTAGTGTACTTCTTAAGAGATATACAATCATACTCCTCAATGTCCAAAATGATGAACTGAATCCCACAAGGCAATCGACGAGGCATGCTCCCTAGTCTAATCCAATTTCCCTTTATTCCGAGAAATTGTGTGCATCCCTCTATGGCCATGACAAGGTCTGTCCGGTATCTGAGGCTGCTAGTCAAACTATGCGACTCGGATAATGCCACTCCAAGACCATGAAACACATAACGGGGATCCTAGCTGCCCAGATGTGGTTCCCAAGTAAACGAAATGAGCTCAGATCCTACAGTCGCTCTGACGCGTATGACATCTAACGCAACTCAGTCGGACTCAATCGGTCAAACTGATCTTGATTGAAAATCAGCACCTGGTGGGGCGTCCGTCTATATGCGCGTGTACCTCCTCAACAATTGTCTAATATCTAGGATGTTAAACAAACAAGTGTCTGTAAAACCATGCTATCATTCACAGTATGTAGGCTCATGCGTATCGCTCCAGTGTATCCCAAACCAAATAAATTGAACAACACCCAAAGATCGCTCTCTTCAAATCCATCCCAAACAGTTGCACGCAGTCCTCAATATTGTCAGAGTCCTACTCGCTCTTTGTGACAGTATGCCCATTGACTAATAATTCTGTTAGTAGGCTCACATCTTAAAGTATGATCGTCATCTCCCGACCGTGAAGATGAAACATGTGCGTCTATCTACGCCATCGCTCAACCATTATGGTGATTAAGGGTCAATCTATATATAGGTTCTACAATCTAGTCTAAGGATGGAACTCACTCTAGCTACCAATTGGAGCTACTCTTGAATTCCATATATCCCATATTCGATAGTGATGCAGCTCTGCACACATGTCACGTTGTGAAAATGGATACTTGGTGGCATCTGCGCGAATCTGGATATAATTGGACAGAGATTAAAGGATTTCACGGCATGTAAAATAACAAGGAGTTCGCATTGGATCCGGCCTATATATATATATAAGAGAGAGAGTGTGTGTGTGAGAGAAAGAGAGAAAGAGAGAAAGAGAGAGGTTTAATTGAAACATCAAAAGTTAGTGAGAATCGAGAACTCAACCATAATTTGTCACGTGTCCCACTACATAATGGGTAAATTAGGGTTAACTTGGTAGTTAATTACAAGTTCTCACATGCCTCACTACCTACACTCACGAGTCAATCCTTGGCTGCCACGTGTCCCGCTAACTTTTTTCACATGTCACACTCCCTCTCTCTTTCCTTACACAAACTCATTAATATTTGTTTTTAGTTTTTAAAATTAATTTACGTAATTATTTTGATTTTATTTTTAAAATAAAATTTCATAATCATTAATAAAAAAGTACAAGCTTATTAAGATTCATGGAGAACTCCAAATAATATGAGAACTCAGAATTCTGTAATATTTATCCGATCAAGCAATTAGACGGACCTGATTAAGTGTGACAAATGATAGTGGGGGTAGGTTGGGAGGAAACGTGCCACAATTTGAGGAGTAACCAGCAGAAAAGTACAGTTTGTATTTTTATAAAGTACAAAATTCAAACGTATAAAGCGTGAAGTACAAACTCAATAGTCTAGAGTATATTTCATAGTTTATGATTCAAAAGTTCAAAATTTAAAATACAAGGTAAAAAGTTCAAAGTTTCATAATATAAACTCTCAACTATAAATTTTAGACTTTATTAATTGTAATTTGTACTCCCTCTGTCCTCTTTTACATGTCACTTAACCGAATTTTTTTGTCCACTTTTACTTGTCACTTAATAATTTTCAATACGTATTTAATATCAACAACTACCTTAAAATTTCAAACATTAATTACTTCATTATCATATTCAATAAAAAATGCATTCTCCACCAGTAATCATCTACCAATTTTCCTTTTTGCACGAATTTTTTTATAAAAACAATAACCACCCATTCATTAAATTTATTCAACCGCTAGCATTAACTTCACCTTAATCTACTCAAATTAACCTTAAACGACATGTAATAGAGGACGGAGGGAGTACTTTGTATCAGCATGTGCCTTTTCACATTTATTAAAAAAATACTAAAAATAGATCTTACATTAAACTTTACACTTTTTTACATATGATTGTAAAATTTGACTTTAATTATATAATTAATATAATTAAATAAATTTATTTTAAGAATTAAAAATAAGGATTAATGCAAGTAAATGAGAGAGAGTGCAAGTGAGAGATGAAATTAAAAGATAATGCAGGTATAAGGTGGAATGAAAATATAGTTGAACACATGACAAGTTGTGAGTGGCTCGTGGTTGTTGGTTAGTGGGGCACGTGGTATCACTTGAATTATTGTAAAAAAGTTTCTCCAAAATGTCATTTTAGGAGTATGACACATGACAAGTTGTGATTGGCCGGATTGAAGGTTCTCAATTTTCACATTAAAGTAGAATTCTCAACCAAACGTCCTTCTATATATTTATGAGAACTTTAATTTATTATGAAAGCTAAGAACACTCACTCAACCAATCACACTTCGTCACGTATCTCACTTTCATAAGAGTGGTTTGAGATTAATGATGCAACCAACTAGAATTAGAAGTTGTCATGTATCACACAATTCACACTCACGAGCCACTCACTTGGTGTCATGTTTCTCACTCACTATTCTTTCCACATATCACTTGCAATTTCTCTCTCATTATTCAAACATGTTAATTCTTAATTTTAATTCTTCAAATTAATTTATGTAATCATATAGATATTTTTGAAAAAAAATCAAATTTCTATAAAAAAAAATATAAGATTTAAATTTAAGATTTATTTTGAATATATTTTTAAAAAATTTAAAAAGTTCAATGTGTTAAAGTTCATTCTGTTAAAGTTCAACATGTTAAAGTTCTTCAAGAATTTTACTAAGTATAAAATGAACTTTAGCAAGTTGAACTTTAGTAGATTGAACTGTAGCACATGATTTTTTTAAAATTTAAAAAAAAATTATTTACAATGAATCTTAAATTAAACTTTATACTTTTTACCATTGATAATTAAATTTGATTAAAAAATATAATTACATAAATTAATTTCAAAAATTAAAAGATAAGAATTAATGTATTTGAAAATTAGATAGAGCATGGATGACATGTGACATGGAGAGTAACTTGGATCGTGACAGATGACATGAGAGTTGGTGAAAATTCATTTTTTCTAGACAATTATACATTTGTTCCACCTAAAAATATGACACCTGTCTCATCTCACTACCATTTTCTTAATTGATTTGGACATCTTATGATCAGATCGGACGGTCATGAATAGTTCTCAAATCTTTTACATGAAATATGATCACAAATTGAACCGACCCAACATATATGATTTGCATTTTTTATTTTTTTAAAACAACTTTTCAATTTATGTCAATAAAAATTAAAATTAATAGATGACTATTTTTATAGAAAAAAATTAACATATGAACATTCATCTCCTTCGCTACACGTCAACTTCGATTTTTGCAGGCACGTTTTTCGTATTAATAATATCTAATCTCTTACATAAATATTACACGAATACTGGTTGATAAGAGAAAGTAAGAAGCCATTGTACAGTATTGTTGAAATTGGTTTTATCCCATATAGTCTAGATATGGGTACAATGCTCTTTCCAAGCTCATATAAAAGGAGCTCTCCTCCCTACTTCCAAAATGTACCAATTCTTAGCTACAATCTCCTAATAAGCTAAAAGATTCTCTTCTCTCTCTTTATAATATTTCTTTAGTGAAATATAACTTGTGTTGGTGTCTGAGGACGTAGGGCATACTGGCTGAACCTCGTCAAATTTGGTGTTCTTGTCTTTTTATTATTTTAATAGCTTTCCTTTTGGTAGTATAATTATAGTGATTATTATGCTTTTAATTGCATATGAATATTCTGTCTAGGAATACCTGGGAATATCATGAAGGGTAGTTCTGTCTATGAGATTGGATATTCTGAAGTAGACCGGTGTGTCTCCCCAATCTTTCCCGGGAATCATTCGTTGCAATTAGCGGTTCAATAATTTACTTATTATATTATATGCTTCCGTACAACAAGTATGTATGAATTGAATGAGGACAAGTGAATCTGTAGTTCACGCGAGACCTCACCAAAACGATAATAGTTTTGCCTAACATTACATTTTATCTAGGGTTTACTTATGTAGTTATTAATCGTGTGAGTATGTGGGAATATATTAGGGATTTAAACTAAATATAGATAAGGTGAGCAATCATTTGCTTTTGTACCTGAGTTGATCACAATTCACAGATATGAATTTTTGGTGGTGGTAGAAGCAGATAAATAAAATCAATCTTGATTGAATTTTGGTCATTTAAAACGTGGAAGAAGAAGAAGAGTGTTATTGTGGAGAATAAGAAGAAGATAGATGTATTCAAACTTATCTCTTGCAAGAATAAATTTGTGAAGGAGATAATAGGAAAAAGCTAGCTTTGGTCCTTGTTGATGGATGTGCTCAAAGAAGAGCTATTTTTTAGTGAATGTTATCATCACATCACATGGATTATAAATCAACGTATGTGGAGTAATTTGTGTCTTTGAAAATTTAAAATTTCTTTTAAGTTGTGTTTGGTTTAGGAAAAATTAGACGGAAAGGAAAGTTAGAAGGAAAATTTAAAATAAAAGGAGTTTTGAAATTTTCTTTCAAATTTTCCACTTGAATCAAAATAAAAGAAAATAAATGGACTTCATTCTTTTTTTCCTCAAATTTTCTTTTTCATCAAATTTTCTCTAAACCAAACACACCCTTACAACCTCATGTAACACGTTCCGACGCATTAAGAAGAAGAAGAAGAAGAAGGTTAGCATTTTTCTAATATTCACATGTTTACTCTCTATTTATGTAAGCCATAACAATATATACACAGTAAATAATCCCTTCTGTTGTTACACACCTACGTATATTTTTATGGCACATATTGGGATTTGTATATATTATGGGAGTTTGGATGTGAATTGAAATAGTGAGGCTGATGCCCACATGACTTGAACTGATTAGCAGTAAATTTGTTTAACCATCATTTTCTGGTTTCGTCTTGCACTTTAATCATATAGATAGAGATGAGTGAAAAAGCACGCGCAAATGAAGAAGTAGAAGATGGTGGCGATGCGTATCCCATTACCATTGGATGGTCTCCTTCTCATTTGTTCCTTTTTCATCCTTTAAAGTACAAAACCACTCAAAATATAATGATGAGCACCACCGGCCACCTTCCCCGAACCCTCTCCCCACCATAATCTGCTTTACTCTATTTCAGATTTCCCACATACATTCACACAATGCGTCATGCGACTTCATATATATAGGGACGGATTCGCTGAAAATTCTCCTGAATATGTAAACTGTGAATAAATCATATTCGTTGATTGTATTTCATCTGATTGACATGGATATTTATAGATTTATTGTTTAATTTTTCAAAAATATAATTAATTTCTTATTTATGCTTTGTTAGATTTGTTTCTTGATTCTCTCCTTTAAATGGAAAATGAAACGTTTAATTTTTTCTCTTTTCTTTGAATGAGTTTTTCTCCCTCCTTTAAATTAGGAATCGTTCTGATTTTTTCATCTGATCTTTGGTGCACAATTCACTTTTGGTGCATTATTTGGTATTTGGTGCACAATTCAATCTTGGTACATTATCTGATCTTTGATGCACAATTCAAATCTAGGTGCACAAAAATTGATGTCTCTAACTGGTGGTGCACAGACCCATAGAGCGGTGCACATTTTAATGACGATTGAGAAAAATGTGCAAAGATCTAATTATTTATGGTTAAATTAAGATAATGACGAGCTAAAAAAGGAAATGGAAGAATATTTACGGTTAAATTAAGATAATGACGAGCTAAAAGTTAGGAGCTATAATAAATAAAATTAAAAATTACAAAGATCTAATTATTTAATTAAAAATCAGATTAATATTTGATCATTGGATGATATAAGATCAAAGGATAATAATGGTTCACAGTTTACATATCTAAAACGGTTTTCATTTGATCCACTATATATATATATAGGATTTGCTGCCTTTATATATAGTTCATGTAGGGTTGGCTGCCTATAAATATGTATATAACCACTTTGCAACATATATATGGATGGATTCAAATGAGGACTCAATTTGTGGAGAGAATTAAAATTTTAGTTCGATCAATTCCAACTTGTCATGTGTTCCGTTTTTATAAAAATAGTTTGAATTTAATATTTTAATTAATCAAAAGATGTTACATGTCTCATCAACTACATTATGCATGTGTCACTCATTTCACTTACTACTTGAATCTTCCCTCCTTATTCAAATCATAGTTATCAAAATCGGACAAGAAATGAAACCGGTCAAGGTTCCGGTTCCCAATTTTTTGATTGAACAGACGGTCCAAACCCGTTCTACCGCCAGTTCAATTACATGTAATAATTACAATATATGAAGTTTAAGTTTATAATTATAAATAAAAGAACAAATTACCTTGATAGCTTGTTGATTTAAGGTGTAGCCTGAAACTAATAACGCTAGAGTTAGAATATAGGCTCCTCTTATTATGCAATTTTTTAGATATAAGTAAGAGTTAATTCTTATATAAGTTTTCAAACTCATTAATTCTTATTTTTAAGTTTTCAAATTAATTTATACAATTATAATGATACTTTTTAATTTTAAAATCAAATATCATAGTCAACTATAAAAATATAAGGTTCAATTTAAAATCTATTTTGAATATGCATTTCTTAAGTTTAATCTGCAAAAGTTTAACGTGCTAAAATTTATTATGTTAAAGTTCTTCAAAATTTTACTAAAGTACATGAAGAACTTTATCATATTGAACTTTAACACGTTGAACCAATGACAGAACCAAAATTTTTAATTCGGAGATACAAAAAAATTATATCAAAATAAAGTTCATTATCAACAACAAAGATTTTCTCAAGTGTTTCTTGATTTATATTTTAAAAAATTTTAATTGTTTTGAATTGAGTTTTCAATTGACTAATTCAATTTTGGGCTCGACGGTTAGAATTAAGGTATAGCAAGTAATTATTTTACATTATTTAAATTGAACTTGGGTTACAACACATAAGAAAATAGCATTTTTTTTATTTAAAATTTTTAAACTTCACTAGTTTATCTTTTAAAATTTTCTAGGACAGTTGGTTCAGTGTCCACCCAATAGTACCGCCAATGCGCTGAACTTCAGGAGATTGACCTTTACCGCGTTGAATTTATAATTTTTATTTAAAATGTCCAAAATGCATCTTAAATTAACCCTTATTATTTACAATTAATTATATGTAAAATTTGATTAAAAATATATTAATGTAATTACACAAATTGATTTTGAGAATTAAAAATAATAATTAATAAGTTTGAAAAATGAGATAGTGTGCGGTGACATGTGGCATGAGGGTAAGTTGCGAATTCTTTGGAGCGCCGAAAGTACCCACCTAGATTTGATAATATATTCATAATATGAGCTGCTAAATATTCATCTTATTCGTAATATGTTCATTAGAAAAGATGTTATGTTCATTAGATGAGCTAATATGTTTATCAAATTTGATGATATTTTCATCACATTTTATAATTTGTTACATTCATCATATGAGCTGTTATGTCATATCTTATTCATAATATATTCATCAAAAGTGATGTTATGTTCATGAGAAGTTATGTTCATCATATGAGCTATTATGTTCATTAGATGAGTTGTTATGTTCACCACATGAGATGATATGCTCAACAAATTTGATGATATTTTCATAAATTTGATAACACGATCATCAAATGAGCCGATATATTCATCAGATGAGCTTCATTTGCTTTTATTGATAATTGTTCTACTATGTTCATCAGATTGGGTAATATGTTTATCAGGTGAGCTGCTATGTGTATTGGACTATAATCATTAGATTTGATAATATGTTTATTATATGAGTCGACAAGTTCATCAAATGAGCTTGCTTTATTTTTATTGATATTTATTCTACTATGCTCATCAGATGAGATGTTATGTTCATTTGATTTGATGATATGTTCATCAAAGAGCTTCCTTTAATTACTTTTGTTGATATTGATTCTACTATATTCATTAGATGAATTGTTATGTTAATCAGATGAGCTAATTTAAAATTTTACTCTACTATATAAAAATTAAAAATTAATCAAATGTCTGTAGCGTTCAACTCAAATCTCACATTCTCATATCCAACCAAACTAAAAATCAATTTAACTTTACCTAATTTTCTATTGTTTTGTCCACATCTGACCGGAGAATTAAAGTGTTACTAATTATTCACTTTCTCCTTAGAATTTTAGTGCGCTCAACTTCTCATTGATCCGATCAGACACACTAAATTTAGTATACACTGTTGTGGATCATGTTTGGAAAAGACATGTCGTTTGTAATGCATGGCTAAGTCATGTCTAGTCAGATATGACATCTTGGTACTATTTCATGCTTACGTCATCAGATGACTTGAAACTTTTTTATCTGAGTCGACAGAAAAATTGAAGTCCAATACTTCAAGAGATCGACTTTACATCCATCTCAACCTTCTTCCGATTTTTCAATTCCTCCAAAAGTTTGATTGAAGACGAGACGGAGTAATTGAAGGTGCAGCCTCATTCGGGCAGATTAGGAATTCCAGTCGCTGATTGCAACATATTAGGTGTTAATATATGTTTTAAATTGTCAATTTAAACAATTAGGAAAAAAGTGGATATATCCCATATGAGCTATCTATCCTAACGTTTAAAATAACTTCATTTTGAATGGTGATTAGGAGTTTTAGAATTTCAGGATTAAAAATTTCTAATATATTAGAATTTCTAGGGTTTTGAGGGGTTTTAATGTTTATTTTTTTAACATTTTTAAGATTTTAAGATTAGGGGTTTTAGAATCGTGAAACGACGTTATTTTGGATGAGTTTGGAAACATAAAAAAAATACTAAAAAATTGAAACTTTGAAACAAAAAATCTTTAAACCCTAAAACTATACAAGTTCTAAAACTTAAAAATCATAAATCTCATAAAAATAACCTAAAATGATATCATTTAACCGCTAGAGTACGTAATTTATATGCGCTGACAGGGTATATCCACCAAACCAAATTAAATTAAATTCTAGTAATATTAAATCTAACAAAGCCCCAAAGTTTGAATTACTTACAAATTGACCGGCTGAAAAATAAATGTGAATAAAATCAATGTACATAACAATTTAATTGTATAATATTTTATTAATTCTTTAAATCATTTTTAAAAGTAATTAATGGAAGATAATAAAGCGAGAGAATAAAAGAATCTTGTATGGTACATATTTTTGGAATGACATTAATGACTCAATTGCAACCTGAGTTATTACTATTTGCTTTAACTAAAAGTAGTCGTTTTGTAATTGATGATCAGCCAAACTTTGATTGAGATTCATCAAGTTTCTTATTACTGTTGATTTGAAAAGTAAGGCCGTCTTCTCAATGATCTCCGTCATTTTTTACATATCATTTAATTGAATTTATTTTTTATGTGATTTTTTAAAAAAAAAACATCAACTATCGTTTATTAAATTTGTTCAACCGCTAGCATTAATTTCACTTTAATCTATTTAAATTAACTTTAAACGACATGTGTTAGATAACAGAGGGAGTAATATTAGATAGTACTCATTTCATGCATCTCATCAAGACATACACCGAGAAATTAGTATCATTATTAAAATTCGGATAAGTAAGACTTGAACATTTGACATTCATTGTCACACTTGGCTGCCCCCCACTCCACACACAAAATAATATAATCCATTCAAGCACTTGCCATTTGAACACATGAAACTTAACATCCGACAAAGACAGTCCAACAACATAAATAGTAACTTCGTATGCGACACCACCAAAAGACACATTATCACTTGTTTCCAATTAAAACTCATGATATATATTCAAAAACTATACACATTGTCCCTTCCTAGTCGGACGACATTGACATATACTCCCTCCATCCTCTATTATATGTTGTTTAAGATTAATTTGAGTAGATTAAGGTGAAGTTAATGCTAGCGGTTAAACAAATTTAATGAATGGGTGGTTGATGTTTTTATAAAAAAATTTGTGCAAAAAGTAAAATTGGTAGATGATTACTGGTGGAGAATGTATTTTGTATTGAATATAATAATGAATTGATTAATGTTTGACATTTTAAGGTAGTTGTTGACATTAAATACGCATTGAAAATTGTTAAACGACACGTAAAAGTGGACAAAAAAATTCAGTTAAGTGACAGGTAAAAGAGGACAGAGGAAGTATGGACTATTCACCAACTCTAATCTAAACAAGTAACTACATAATTGTCACCCATTTATTTAATTAGATCACCTCCTTGAATAATCCTCCCTCCCTTGTCATCTATTTGTCACATAATTAAATTTTTTTTATTCTTCACTCAGTTCTAATGGAAAATTTAATTACAAACAATTTTAATTACAGGATTCTGTAATTCTCCATCAATACGTGTCCCTCTTGTTTCTCTGAATTATCTTCTCTATTAATTACACGATTCTTTAATTCGCTCACTTTATATTCCATGAACTACCTACTACTTTTTAATTCATTAACTACTCTCTAATCAGTAAGTTTACTAGTAATACCAGGTAGAGGAAGAACTACTTATAGTACTAATATGGTACAACGCTTCAACAACATTACAGAAAAGCAATGCATGCAAACGTGAGAGTGGATAAGAGGTGCTCTGTTCGTCCTCTAATATATATCGTTTAAAATTAATTTGAATAAATTAAGACGAAGTTAATGCTAATGGTTGGACAAATTTAATAAGTAGGCAGTTAATATTTTTTTAAAAAAATTCACGAAAAAACTAAAATTGGTAGATGATTATGGGGAATGTATTTTTCATTGATTATGATAATGAATATTTTAAGGTAATTGTTGATATTAAATACATATTGAAAATTATTAAATATTAAATAAAAATGAATAAAAAAATTCGATTATGTGACGTATAAAAGAAAAATGAGAAACTAAGTCTTTACAATATATTTATAAGACTTTTTATCTCTCATTCTGGTCTTTAAACACACACCCAGCTTTGGAGGTTGGAAATGCAGTCAGAGTCGGGGGTTGTGTAGGACGTTAAAATGAGTGACGTGACGACGATCAAACTGGATTTGGCTAATCAGGAATTTTATTTCAGGGTATAAATTTTTTTATGCTACATGAGGGTACAAAAATAAAAATAATAATAATTTTACACTTAATTACGGGTACAAAAATTAAAAATATACTATTTTTACATGAAATTATGATTGTTTGGTCTAGACCTGGGTGGACAATGAAACTCAATCACTCTTGGATGCTCAGGGAGTAGGTGCTCTCTTTTGCGACGTCATTTTGATTTCGATGAAATACGACATCATTTTTCTCGTTTTATTACTCATTTTCTGCAAATATAGAAGCGCAAATCATCTGATGAATATAGCAGGTCATCTGATGAATATATCAGGTAAACTGATGAATATAGAAGTACAAATCATTTGATGAATATAACATATCAAATGATGAATATTCATTAGTTGTGCTTATATATTCATCAGTTGTTTTTGTCAACTGATGAATATAGCAGCTCCACAAATGAATATTTATCAATTTGTTTGATCAATTGATGAATATATCAGATCAACTGCTTACACATTCATCAATTGTTTTGGTCAACTGATGAATATAACATATTAACTCATGAATATTCAACACATATTCATCAGTTGTGCTGCTACATTCATTTGTTGTGCTTATATATTCATCAGTTGTTCTGGTCAACTGATGAATATAGAAGCACAATGGGTGAATACAGCAGATCAACTGATGAATATATAATTCATCTGATGAATAGCATATCAACTGATGAATATAGAAGCACTACAACTGATGAATATTCATCAGTTGATCTCCTATATTCATCAATTGTGCTGCTATATTCATCAGTTGTGTTTATATATTCATCAATTATGTTTGGCTGAACGCAATATAAGAAGTGTGTTTAATACATAATACCTAAAACGACGCCGTTTTTCATTAAAATCAAAACGACGTCGCAGACGAGAGCACTTACTCCCGAAGCACCCAAGAATTTGCGATGAAACCACCCCTTATACTGTTGGCGGTGGGTTCGTAGGGGAGAAGCAAAAATTTTAAAAAAAGGGAAAAACTTAAAAGCGGCTTTGAATTACCACCGCTTACTCAAATACGGTCAGAACTACCACGATTTCCAAAAAGGGTGTGAAAAAAAAATTGTACTGATTTTCCAAAATAAAATTCAAAATTACATTCCCAAATTAATATTATTATAAGACTTAGATTCGTGTGTGAAAATTACGTCGTTGGGTTATCAAAATACGTCATTTGTTTTATGTGCGCAAAACGATATAATTTATTTTGATAACCAAACGATGTAATTTTCGCACACAAATTTAAATCTTATAATAATATTAGTTTAAGAATGTAATGGTAAACATTATTTTAGAAAATCAGTCTAATTCTTTTTTCATCTCATCCTATTTGGAAATCATAGTAGTTTCAACCGTAATTAAGTAAATAGTAATAGTTCAGGACCTTTATGGATTTTATTCTTTAAAAAAACATCGAACAAGGGAAAGGAGGGCCGATACAGCGTCTCAGTGTGTCTGGGTTGAAGTATAATAATGAAAAATTAATTAAGGACATTAAATAGGAAAAAAATTAAATTCAGCCGTTATTAATCATTTTCTCAATTGGATTGTGATTGTGATCGGATAATAATGTCAAGCCAAATACAGTGAAGATAAAAACCACGCTATTTTAATTTTTAACCACCACTCCATAATTGGCACATGTCCTTCAAATTAATTAATAATATACTATATTATTTAATTAACAATTGATAGTTACTATTTAAAACTACCTAATTTTACTTCAAACCATCTGTTTTTATAATGTAGCAGTGTTTGGGATAAAAATCCTTCTCAATTTGCGCTCATTTTTCCGGCGTAATCACGTACAGGAGTATATCTTTAGAAATAAACTTTTCTTTTTATATACTTTATTAATCAGTTTGCATCTCACACGTGTGATTAGTTTACGAAAAACTTGATGAAATGAATAATTTGGAAGAAAGTTAATTTTTTATGAAATTCATCATATTTTTAATTATTTGATTAGAGCTAAAAAGTGATTGGAAAATGCTAAAATTATCTATATTTTAAACAAATTTTTCTTTCTATTGTCTATCTAATTTTCGAGCAAACTCTCATTCTCATTTACTCACCAAATTTCGTTATTGTTTATATAATTTAGAATAAAATGGAAGAGAAGTGAAGCGCAAAAAATTATGCATCTATTATTATGTGATTGTGTATCGATTTGGTTCTCTCCTATTTTTATAGTCAATTAAACAGCGTTTGAGAAAAATTGAATCAAACAATGTCTGCCGACAGAAACCAAGCTTACGTTTCTTTTATCGTTCTTAAAAATTCGGCTTTGTTTCTTCTTCAACAATTATCACTCTCAAAAACCAAGCATACTGGGGACTGAGATTTTTCAGATTTTTACAATAATTTTAAGGGAAAAAAAAGTAAAATTTGAGAAAAAAATAAAAGAAAAATATATGTTTAATTGAGGGGGAGTTGGGGGAAGGAAAATTAAACAGAAAATGTAAACATATTTATTAAACAAAAAATATTTTGATACTTTCCCCATTTTTTTTTACTCTAATCAAACACAAGGGAAAAAATTAAACTTAGTGAGATATGTACTTTCTTTCCTATTTTTTCTCATTTTCCTTAACCAATCACATGGTTAATTTATGAGAAATCTCGCAATATAGCTTGCTAAAATAGATTGCTGTGATATGTGAGGAACTAGATAGAATATTTTAACAATATGCTTGACTAGGGGGTTCGGTATAAAACAAACATGAGAAACGTGAATTTTATTGTGTTCATTGAATCAATGATGCACCAACGTGCATTTTAATTTGTTTTAATTATATTGTGTCAATTGAATTAATATTTTAATTTATTAAATAAATAAAATAAAGAAAGAAAGAAGTATGGCAATATTAATATATTTAAATTTCTTTTTTAGGTGATTGTAACTAATCACCACCCGTAATTTTAACTATTTTTACAACTAATTAGTGCACCATAAATTTTATTTGGTGCACTTTGATTTTAATGATGCACTTTGATGATGTGCATTTGAGTGATGTTGTGCACTATTGTAAAGAATTCTAAAATAGTAAGTGGTGTTAATTAAAATAAGAATTAAGGACTAGAGGAAATAAGAATTAATGAGAAACGTAAAAAGAGAAAAGAAATAATTAAGGAAGAGTAACACGAAAGAAGGAGATAATGAAGGGGGATGGAGACACAAATTTTGAGAGAGAATTAAGGAGAAACGTTTGAGTTAAATTAGAAGTTAATTAATATTAAAATAATTTTTTTTGGAAAAAGCATGATCTATTATTAATAAATGAATAAAGAAATTATGAAAAATCAAAATAATAAATTATGACTGAAAAAAACACAAAGCACATACGATCTATTTATTGATCACATCAACATTTGCGTAGCCATTCCTCACTCAAATGCAATGCAAATTTTTTTTAAAAGCAACATGATTTCGGTAACAGAAAAAATAGAGACAAATACAATAAAAATTTGTATTGCCTTTTATATTTATATTGTATTAGATAAAAGACAACAATAAATTACCAATATTGTTGCATCCGTATATATACTGAGAAGTTATTAAAAATAAATTAAAATTTAAAAATAAAATCAAATTTATATTATTTAAATGAAATATCAAAAGTATATAAAATTTCACAACGTCACTAGTGACTACACAATTTGTCTACACTATCTCATTTATTCAATCTAAAATGTTTTAACATGTATGTCCATCTTTGGCCTTTCAAGTTTACTCAAACAGAAGGTGCATATTCTTCCTCGTCTGCTCATACTTTAAGTCCTGTCATAAATGTAAGAAGAATAGCATAAAAAATTCAATAGCACATAACAGTTGACAAATTTCTACAATACACAAGACTTAGTACATTTTAGAAGCAACACATAACAAATTCAAGAAGATGAGAAGCGAAGCGTGGTAATAAGTCTGTGATTTATTATCAAGTTATGTACTTTATCAATTATAACGGTCGTATTCACCACGGTTGATAAACGTGATAAATATCTTAAAATAAGCATAATATTAAGCCTCTAACTGTGGTATACTGTGAGCTATGAATGATGCCAATTCTTCCTCTAGAAATGAGTTACATGTATGCATTAGTATTTAGTAGTAATTGATATTTGACTTGATATACTATTTAATTATCACAGTTATAAATTTCTTAAAGTGATAAAGTAATTGCTGACTGATTAATTGATTAATGGTGTAGTATTCAGAGATCACGAGGCAGAGAATGATCTTGATATATTAGTTGCAGCTTTAATGGCTTGCTCTGGGGTGTTATATGAAAATTTCAGCCCAATGTCTTCAAGAGTTTCTTATGCATGTATTACGTACATGTTACATTTATAAATGATGATTTGGTCTAAATGGCACTAACCACTAGAGCGTGACCGTGTTACCTGTTCAGTCAGCTATAACATGTCGAGAAATCATCATCACTGAACAATCACGGTTACAAACCGTATCTTCATTAATTTCAATCGTAATTTCAAATTGTGTTTGGAGCGTGACTGTGCTACCTGTTCAGTCAGCACACACGTGAATCCAAACGACTTGGCTTAATAAGAAATGGTTTGAAACTGTATTTTGATTTAGCGTATTCAACATTTCCAACCGCATTTTTAAATGTGTATTGTCTTAAATAAGACACAGTTTAAAATTAGATCTTTAAAAAATGTTGGTTGCAGCTTTGTCCAGATGAGGTCCATACGCAGCCACGTTTCCTAAATCTCATGTATCGATACTTAGCTCGAGTCGCATGCAATGTGTTCGCTATGTTGTTGAGGCATCCCTCCGGTCATCATCGTCTCTCCGCCACAACTAGCAACAACGAATGCGGCCTCCCATCCACATCCTGTCAGGTACGATACGGTATTGGAGGTTCAAGATTTGGAAGCAAGAGTTGAACGAGAGGTTCAGGCTTGAAATGAGAACAAGTGTATCGTCTGACAAAATGGTTCGATTTTAAGATCAAGACACGATCTCAAATCATGTCTTGCTTAAGCCTAGACACAGTTTGAAAGTGAGTCTTGCTTTTAAGCCTAAACACGATTTGAAACCAGGTCTTACTTAAGTCCAGACACAATCTGAAAATGCAGATGGATCCACATGTGTGCTAATTAGAATGATGAGATAGCCTAGTCACCATTCAAAAACGGTTTAAAATCACAATTGGTCTAAAGTAGGTCATTTCAGAAATTTTTTGATTGAAAGGCCAAACAGAGAAACAGATTTTCAAAAAGAAAGGATAAATTTGAAAAAAATCTATCTATGGTTGGTGTTTATCTTTTGTGCATCATATGGTTGAATTGAGATAGCTTTCGTCCCATAGTAAAGTTGAGTTTTAAACAAGGCATATTCAGCTAGTATCACAAGTAAGAATTTTTTTTTTAGTATGTTTGTCCAATGCATATATTTGGTGCAGATATTAGTTCAAGTAGAATTTCGGTTTGGTTTAGGGAAAATTAGATGGAAACGAAATTTAAGGAAAAGTTGGAAGAATTTTTTATTTGATTAGAACAAAATTGTGAAAAAGAAAATTGTATGAAAAAATAGAAGAAAAGTTAAGATAAACTAAAAAGATCTGTAAAACTTTCCTTTAAATTTTTCATATCAAACAAAGTAAAATAAAATGAATTCCATGATGAATTTCACATTTCGTTAAATTTTTTTTCCATAAAATTTTTCTAAAAGAAATACTTCTGTATTGTGTTTTTTTACTTATAACAAATAACTAAGATCCATATAATTGATTATTCCATTTTTCGTATTTTTTATTAATTTTTATATTAAATAATCCCTCTCCGACTGATGGCTTAAAAATCCCTCTACCGCCACTTTTTTAAACCATTGTAAACTTCTTTAATTATCTTTATCTTCGAACATAAACAAGAACCTTTTTGTTTCCAGAATAAATATTAAAAATAAAATAAAATAAAAGGAGTACTTTTTGTTGTCTGAGACTGAGTTTGCCGTGTCTGCGTTGCGTCTGAAACCATCTAACTTGCTTCTTCCGATTCCTCTTTTGCGAGCTTCTATCTTCTCTACTTTTATAGACGACGACCCATTTGCATTTTCAAGCTCTAAGTTGTGATCTTTGTCCGGTTTGGTGAGATTGGAAAGTGACACCAACACCAGCATCAAAGCTCTATCTTTTTTGATTTGGGTCTCTATAAAAAGCTTTGCTTATTTAGTTTGAGAGGCGTTTGTTTGTTTCTCTGTCTCGCTTGGTTGAGCTGAGTTATCCGCTTGGTTTATGTCTTGAGCGGACCACTCTAGTAGCTTTCTCTCTGCCTAACCCTCTTCTCTGATCTAAGTTACTTGCTGTGGTATTCATTGTTTCTCAACTTGGCTGGCTCACAGTTTTCTGGGTCCATATACTCGTTGTCTTGTTTGGAAGGTTTTGCTCATGTGGGTCTTGCTTAGCTCTGGTTGAGTTTGGAGGTACGTATGCTTGCATTCAATATTCATGTTACTGTTCACAATCTTCATGTCATTCATCTTTGATGTCTTTTGCGTTCCTAGTTCGTTGCTTTATTGTATCTGTTTCTGCCTAACACTTTTCATTCTTCAGGTTTGCGTAGAAAGGTTTGAGCTTTAAGAGAGGGAGTTTAGTAAGCTGCTGTGGCTGAGAAAATGGATGGGTTTTCCAGGAGTGGCGAGCCGCAGCTGTTGGATTTGGTAACCAAGGAGAGAAACTGGTTCGGAAGCAGCCATCATGGTGGTGGTGGGCGTGGCTCATGTGAGGAAAACAAGCTGGAGCTCACGCTAGGCCCTCCTGGCGAGAACTGGTCCAGCCTCAAGCAGCATCAGCATCAACACACTTGTAATGAACAAGCAGGACACGAATCTCTTCTCTCACTTGGGCATGGGACCATCAAGGCCCAGAAAATCATCTCATCCTCACTTGATAATTATTATTCTGGTTCCCCTGCCACTAAACCATGGCCTTCTTCTGCCAAGTTTCTCCAGTTCCCAACAAATGCTGCTGCCACTCAGGTTGCAGGAAAGGAATCATTACACAAGTGCAATAACACCAGAATAGCTGAGCTACACACTAGCAACCATGATGCTCCTGCTCCTACTGAAAACAAAGGATTTTCACCATCTGTTGCTACCAATACAGCTGTGCCCAACACCTCTCAGAAAAGGTACCTTTATCCTCTTCTTGCATTAACTTTCCCATTAAATGTGTACTGCTTTCTCCAGGATATTCACCAGTGAGTTATTGGTGCACAGCATCTCTGGTGGTCCTCCCTCACTCTATTTTGTCTGGTAGCCAAGCATAATTAATTGGTTTCAATGTGATGTTGTACACACATCCGAGAGCGCCCATCAATTCATGTGCTACTTTGTTTAGTATGTATTTAGGCAATATCAATATTGGTCATTGTCTCTTGTGTTGTTCAGGACTGCCCCTGCACCTGTGGTGGGTTGGCCGCCAATCAGATCATTCAGGAGGAACCTAGCCAGCACAAGCACCAAACCAACTCCTCCAGAGACCCCAAATGAAACCCATGACAAGCTCACTATCCATGCCAAAAGGGCCACTGAAGCAAGACCAAGTAGCACAGCAAAAGGGCTGTTTGTTAAAATCAACATGGACGGAATCCCCATTGGCCGGAAAGTAGACCTGAATGCTTATGACAGCTATGAAAAGCTCTCTTCTGCTGTTGATAAACTATTTAGAGTCCTTCTTGCTGGTATTTGCCATCATAACCCTTCTCTATTCATTACTACTATCATCTTTTCCATAATTGTTAGACTTTTGCATGACTGTGGTAACGTGGTCTACTTGATCAGAACAACTGTACTAGTAATTTTATGCACATAGTGAGTGTATTAATTGTTGTCTGTTTTCCTCAGTTTTGACTGCTATTGTGTGACAACTTGGTTTATAATTATGGGTAGCCGACAATTTGATTAACTAACTTTTACATTAGCTCTCAAATCTGTTTCTTATTTGGGATGTATTCACATTTCACACATGGGTTAGTCAGGCTGTCTGATTTTGTCAGGCTTGTGTACATAATAATTAGACACATGAGCGATAGATGGGCCGGTTAGGAACCTGTCTGAGGACAAGAATAGACTTGTATGTTTGGCACGTTAAGAATCTCATGGCTGATGTTTCATCTCGTTACATAATCAGCGGTTTAGTTTATTCTGGTGAAAAAGGTGGGGACAGAGCTTAGTGGACTGATTTGGATGTGCTTGTGTGTATGTAGCTCAAACAGATTCTTTTGCTTATGGAATTGCCAGCAACCTAGAAGAGGAGAAACCCATTACGGGTCTGTTGGACGGGAGTGGCGAATATACTCTTGTTTATGAGGATAATGAAGGTGACAGAGTGCTTGTTGGGGATGTCCCGTGGTGGTAAGCATCTCAGCCAGCGTGGATCTGATGCGCATTAACTATGTATTTTATACACTTATTTTCAACATATTTCTACGCGCACTAAGCTCCTCGAGCCTTTACACCACTTGGATTATTTGCAGCATGTTTGTATCAACTGTGAAGAGGCTGCGCGTGTTGAAGACCTCTGAGCTACGGGCACTGAGCAGTGAGTCTCATGTTCAATTAACCTTTAAAAATACTTAACCAATCCTTAGGCCTGTAAAAACTCACCCGGCAATTTTTACAGTTGGGAGCAAGCAACAAAAGATTCAACTCAACTCTCCTCGATGATGATGATGATGATGCAACTAACACCAGGAGAGAGTTCCTTGCAACTGGTTTTCGCATTTCTTGTGATTTTTCTTAGTACTGTATTAATTTCTGATGGTTCTGCTGGTGATGTAATTGTAAGCTGGTGTTCAAATTGGCTGGCAATGCCTCTGGTTATATGTACAAGCACTGTCAAAAAATTTCTAATTATTGGCTTGAGAGCTTTCTAGTGCAAGAATATAGCTAGCACCCTTTTAATCTAGTGTCTTGTTAGCTTTGATTTTGCCGGTCAAACCTCTTTTGGTGAAATTTCTCGACACGTGTCGGGCAATGATGAAAAGTAAAGGAAAAAGAGAGCATGGCAAAACACAGAGATCAAGCAGAAGGAGACTGTTTGACAATGATGAGTCCTCCTCTTATCTGATAAATGATTGAAAGTTGTCCTTGTCGTGGTTCCAAGACTTTTTTGACTGGAGTAAGATGTGAGCGTGTGTTAATAAGGGTGTGTATGTGTGTTGTTCCCTGGTCGTTGATCTCAAAGTAGTAATCAAAAGAGAAGTATTTGATGTTGAGGGGTGCCTAACTCGAGGAGAGGAAAGATGGTCTTTCAAGTAACTAATGGAAGGTTAGAATTTCCTCACACAAGGATAGCTTTGCCTGGGAATATGGCTTTTTGCTGGAATCTTGTTTGAAATAGAATATGATTAGGGCAAAACGGATATCCAGTAACACTGCATGTAAGTTGCATACATTATTAATTAAATGGCGTCGTTTTGATGGTTTTTTTGTTTTGAGCTTCTTCATTGAACTTATTTCTTTTTGGCCCTGTTCGATCCTTCTATGACGCCGCGTCTCAGCTTCGAAGATAATCGTCGTCTCATCCTCTCTGCTTTCCAGATCAGTCTGCAAATTTTATCATTTCTTCAATTTGTTGCTGTCTGCAGCTGGCCACTTAGCACCAATAAGAGCCTCATATTACGCCCTTTAAATTCTATTTGTTCAGTTGCTCCTGTCTCTCAGAACATATTTTGCAGCAGAAATTCCTAAGGCAAATACATGGATCTGACTAGTGGGTTTTTTCACATGTGAGATGAACCCAATTGACCGGCCATTATGCTGGTATAATATTGCAACTTTTTGAACAGCTCTCTGGTTAATCGGCAGCTTCCCCTTCAAGTTATTCTTGCTTTGCAACGAGGCAAAAACAAACTAGATAGTTCCTCTTTGTAATTTGCTTGGTCGTTGCTCGCCTGCTGCGCTCTCTTTTACATGGTCTTTCTATGCTCGCTTCAGTCGCTTTGCGACCCCTTCTATCCGGTTTATATGTCTCGCGCTTTTAGCGCCCTTTCAATGATCTATAAATTTTTTTTTTAAAAAAAATATTGCAACTTTTGAGTTCTATATATGAATGTAATGGTTGATGATAGTTGAAGTTGGTTGCTGCTACTAAATTAGGGTGCTTCTTGTACATTTGGATAAGCTAGCTTGTATTAGGTCATTGTTTCTAAGATTGTTGGGTCACAGTTTGATTGTGTACTCTAATTGAGTAATTGTTGGTCCAAGCTTTCCTATATCACTCAACACAAAGTCTTAAAGATTTTATGGATGATGGATTTATTTTAGGCAATAACATTGTGGGGATGCTTCAAGACAAATGGAATTAGAGAATAATAATAACGATGCAACATGAGAGACTTCTTGCGAGAAATCCACCGACTCACATTTAGGAAAAAATTTCAACACTGTGAAGGAGCCTTGTGATGCTTATAATCATTATGCTGCAAGGAGAAGATAAAAAAAATACCATAAGTTGTCTAGAATATTAAAAAATAATAGGAAAAAATTCAAAAAGGGCTCTGAACTACCACCGCTTATTTAATTGCGATCAGAACTATCACGATTTCTAAAAAAAGTGCAATGAAAAAAAATTGGAATGATTTTCTGAAATAAAATTCGTTACATTCCAGAACTAATATTATTATAAGATTTAGATTTGTGTGTGAAAATCACGCAGTTTGGTTATCAAAAGACATCGTTTTCTTTATATTAGAATATAATATCATGTACAATAAGACCGTTATTCCTTCCTTGATTACCTCCTGTTATTGTGGATCTTGTATCCCTTAGCTTTCCATTAGCTCCTGTAATTACGGATCTCATAACACTTATAATAGCAGCAACACACCAGCTTAGGGTGTGTGTCTTTCTCATTCATCTTTCTACATGGTATCAGAGCCAACAAATCCTTCTCTCCTTTTCTTTTAAGTCATCAGCGCCGTACAGAGCCCCACCCTGCTCTTTTCCTCATATCATTACTCCTTTTCCTCATTTGTTTTCCCTTAAGCTGCCCAGTAAATCCCCCTTTCATCCTTTACTTTTTTTTTTCTCATATCAGCTCTCTGTCAACGACTCCCACAACTGGGTCTTCGATACCGGCGCTACCTCTCACATGTCCTCTAATGACGGTATCTTACACACTCATCTCCCTATCCCACATTCATCTACAATCACAGTAGGCAACGGCTCTCAGGTTCCCGTTACTACTTGTGGCCACTCAGTTCTTTCCACTCCCCTCTCTAACTTTTCCTTAAATAATATTCTTGTTGTCCCGTCAATTGTTCATAATCTCATTTCTGTCCGGCAATTCACTCGTGACAACATGGTTTCTGTTGAATTTGACCCTCTTGGTTTTTGTGTTAAGGATCTTCAGACAAAGCGCGTGATTCTTCGCTGCAATAGCGCAGGTGACCTCTACACTTTTCCAGCCGCAGCTGCCACTACTACCTACCTTTTCAATCGGCGTCCCTCATCCGCCATCAACAACCTTACACCCTTTCAACAGTTATATCACACCCCACCTTCCTACAATCATCTTCGTGTCTTCGGCTGTCTCTGTTATCCAAACATGTCTTCCATCGCCATTCACAAACTTGCGCCTCGCTCTGCTGCCTGTGTCTTCTTAGGCTATCCTAATGCGCATAAAAGATACCGCTGCCTCGATCTATCCACTCATCGTATCATCATCTCTCGACATGTTATTTTTGATGAAACTACATTTCCTTTTGCTAACCTTCATGCAGGCACTGAGGAGCTCGACTTTCTTCTTCACAGTCGCGCTAGCTCCATCACGCCTCATCAGTTCGAGCACGCACAACCTACATCTGATGTTACTCGTCCAAATAACCATGGTAAGCCTTCGGACGATGATGATACTGCAGTAATTTCATCTGTTATCAACCTACATGCTCCTTCTAGCGAGGTGCACAGATCGCCTTTCCCCCAAGGCTGCTCTTCTGCGGGTGGCTCGTTCAGCCCACAATCTCATAGGCCACCGACTCTCTTCACTATGCCTGTTCCGTCTTCCAGTGAGCTGCCTACTACCTACCCTACAAGTCCCGAAGAATTGGCCCAGGCAGCAGCTCGTCCTGCACCGGGTCCTCACCACATGCAGACGCGTGCAGATTCTGGCATCACCAAGCCTATTCATCGCCTGAACCTGTCTGCACAGCATCATCCAGTGTCCCCTCTTCCAAGCAACTACCGGATCGCCCTCGCTGATCCGAATTGGCGGGCAGCAATGGAGGATGAGTATCGGGCTCTTGTCGACAATGGCACATGGATCCTTGTGCCGCGCCCGGCTAGTGCTAACGTGGTCACGGGAAAATGGATCTACAAGCTTAAATTTCATTCGGACGGCTCCCTTGCCCGCCATAAAGCTCGTTGGGTCGTACGCGGCTATTCCCAGCAACATGGCATTGACTACGATGAAACCTTCAGTCCAGTAGTCAAGCCCTCAACTATTCGTGTTGTCTTGAGCATCGCAGCCTCCTGCTCATGGCCAATCCATCAGCTAGATGTCAAGAATGCCTTCCTGCATGGCAACCTTGAAGAGACCGTCTATTGTCAGCAACCCTCTGGGTTTGTTGATCCAGCTGCCCCAAATGCGGTTTGTCTATTGAAAAAGTCCTTGTATGGTCTCAAACAGGCTCCACGGGCCTGGTACCAGCGCTTCGCTAACTACATTCGCCGCCTGGGCTTCGTCGCTTCGACCTCAGACTCTTCACTCTTTGTCCTTCAAGATAGGGATCATACAGCATACCTCCTACTTTACGTCGATGACATTATCCTCACAGCTTCCTCGGATACCATCTTGAACAAGCTGACCACACTTCTCCACTCTGAGTTTGCCATGACTGATCTGGGTGACCTCCACTTCTTCCTTGGCATTGTCGTCCAACGCTCCTCGTCAGGACTCTTCCTCTCTCAACGCCAGTACGCCCTTGACCTTCTGCATCGAGCTGGCATGTCTCAGTGTCACTCAACGACAACACCAATTAACACTCAGGCTAAACTATCCGCGACCGACGGTTGTCCCATCGCAGATCCATCAGAGTACAGGAGTATTGCCGGTGCCCTCCAATACCTGACACTAACACGACCTGACCTTGCTTATGCTGTGCAACAGGCCTGCCTATTCATGCATGATCCTCGGGAACCTCATCTCGCACCCATCAAGCGAATTCTACGATATGTCAAAGGAACACTCGACTCCGGTTTGCATATCAACTCTTCCTCTATGTCGTCACTCACGGCGTATTCCGACGCAGATTGGGCAGGATGTCCAGATTCTAGACGCTCCACCTCTGGCTACTGCGTTTACCTTGGTGAGAACCTCGTCTCTTGGTCATCTAAACGACAGGCCACGGTCTCTCGCTCTAGTGCTGAGGCCGAGTATCGTGCCGTTGCCCACGCCGTCGCCGAATGCTGTTGGCTACGCCAGCTCCTTCAAGAACTACACGTTCCACTTGCTTCTGTCACTGTGGTCTATTATGACATTGTTAGCGTTGTCTACATGTCGTCCAATCCCGTCCAGCACCGGCGCACAAAACATATAGAGATTGACATACACTTTGTCCGTGAAAAAGTCTCTCTGGGCGAGGTTCGTGTCCTACACGTCCCTTCATCACATCAGTTTGCGGATATCATGACGAAGGGACTTCCTACTCCGCTTTTCACCGAGTTCCGGTCCAGCCTCTGCGTTCGAGATACTCCCGTTGCGGCTGCGGGCGGGTATTAGAATATAATATCATGTACAATAAGACCGTTATTCCTTCCTTGATTACCTCCTATTATTGTGGATCTTGTATCCCTTAGCTTTCCATTAGCTCCTGTAATTACGGATCTCATAACACTTATAATAGCAGCAACACACCAGCTTAGGGTGTGTGTCTTTCTCATTCATCTTTCTACACTTTATGTGCGCAAAACAATATAATTTATTTTGGTAACCAAACAACGTAATTTTCGTTCACAAATCTAAATATTATGATAATATTAGTTTAAGAATGTAATGGTAAATTTTATTTTAGAAAATCAGTCCAATTTTTTTTTCATTGCACCCTTTTTGGAAATCGTGATAGTTCTGCCCGCAATTAGGTAAGTGGTGGTAATTTAGGACCCCATTTAGGTTTTAACCCAAAAATATAAACATAGTGAATGCAAAAGAAATGGACATAACAAAACCACTTGTCCAAAAAAAGGTAAATTTGTCTATGTTCATCTCTCATTTATTAAAGTTCTAACAAAATTTCATATTCACAATCTTCATCTATTTAATTAGGTTGGTCATGTGCGTCGCAATGATCAAATAAGTCAGTTGGATGGCACCATTAATTTGTAACTCAGATGTTTTTCTGCTTCTGTTTACCTGGGTGAGTAGCAAAATGTTGAAGGGTTTGAATAAAAAAAAGGCAAGGTTGCAAAGTCTTGCTGTAGTTTTTTACTTTTCAATTGGAGTTATTGCTGCTGAAGTCTGCTGTTGCTGAAGCTTTTGGTTTTATTGTTTTGGTTGTTGTTGGAGTATATTCAGTTTGAGTCCACTAAAGTTTTCTTCTTTGCTGGGTTTTTTGTTTCTTGGTTGCTACTACCGTTTTTGAAGTCTGCTGGTTCTAATTTTTGTTGTTGTTGAAGTCTGTTTCTGATTTCATAAAATTATCAATTGACGATGAACATTTCTTCATCCTCCAGGACTGGATTGCTTGTGTTGCTTAGGGGAGATTTCATTAGGCTGGTGAATAATTCTTCCCTCTCCACTCAATGCGACAAGCCTGTGTAAGTTCTTTCGATGTAATGGTCACAATGAGTTGGTGGTTGTGTCCCTTGGCCTTCAACCATGTGAGAAAGTAGCAGCCGATGTAACTTCATGGTGGACTTGAGAAAAAGACATGGTAATATTTTATATCAAATGTTGTTTACGTAAAGTAAATCCTTGTGAGATTTGCATGCTGCAGGAACAAATCTAGTAAGTACCAACTTCAGGGGCTCAGTTCTTACTAGAAGATCCGAGTGAGGTTGTGATAGCATCGCATTTAAGTTCCTTTTTATGATGGCATTTGTTGATGTCCCTGTGTAAAAAAATCAAAAAATTAGTGCTAGAGTTATCACCGGTCAGAAACCGCACTTAAATTACAACATGAGAATAAAGTTTGTATTATCAATAAGAGTTACTAACATATGGAACTGTTCAACATGATGAATTCAAGATAGTATTGTCAATCAGAGTTACTAACAATTGAAGTTACAACATGACAAATATAAGAATGAGGGGACGAGATCTTATCGAGAGGCGTTAAAGCTTGGACCCCAATATAAAAATTCTTTGTGAATCTACAATATGAATATGCAGGAGAAATAACAATCTTGGGTTGCTGAGTCATAAAAGCTAGAAATGGTCTAGTGATATTGGGTGTTCTCTAACAACCCCAAAATTCTAGCTACCATCACATTATCTCAACTCCTACTTACTTACTCAATTGACATCTCAACTAGGTACCATCAAGCAGTTAGGCGATCATCAGAATGATTCAACTCCGTTTTACAACTTTTGCTTTGTGCTCACCTGATTTATGTATCTAGCTTTGGATTGGGCTTTCTATCAAAAAATCTGTCAGGAGAAACGAGAGTGAGGAGAGAAACGTGGATGGAAAGACTATTACTCTTCGAAGCGAAAAGATTTCGATGAATTTTCCTTCAGATCGGCCATGTATCGAAAGAAGCAAGGAGAAAATGGGATTTCAAAGGTGAATTTGGACATATAGGAAAGAGGGACAGGGAGAGAAAGAAAAAGCATCAAAACCACATTGTATCAAAACTCTCTGTCTAAAGATTAAAGAATGCCAAAAGTCACCTCTCCTCTATTGGGTCTTTTAAAAGGACAATGAGTCCAAAACAAGAATGCAAATTGTTAAGAGAGCACACTCTCACTCATCTTTGGTAGCACAATTAGTAAATATCATGAAGATCACAAGGAAATTAAAACAAAAACACAAACTTCCATAAAGTTATAATAATACAATATGTCATAATAAATTGAAAAATTTGATGAGACTCGGGTATTTTTACATTACACATTCCTTTTACACAATCTTCACAGATCTAAGTCACACATACTCTACCTTCCAATACTTACCCTTTTTCTCAACTAACAAATCAAACCTCAAGTACAAATCTGGGTGCTTCACCCTATAGATTACCGCCGAGGCCTTGAACATGTGTTGGAGCAAGATGTTGTAAGCAGCCATCAATCAACATGGGGGTCAAACTGCACACTTGCCACTCCATGTTGCGGGTACCTGAAACAAAGAAGATAAAGCTAACAATTAACTCATTTTTTCCTTCTTTTTTGTACTCACCCTTTTCTCTTGTTTTTCTTGTTTTTTTTTTTCCCCCAACGGCCTTCTCTTCTCCTGTAGGGTGAAACAAGTGTTATGTAAATAGTCTCCAGGGCTCTCAAGCTGTTGAAATGACCATTACCTGTCATAAAGGCAACCCAAAGCGAACAGGGAAACAAATACAGTAATAAATTGCGAAGGCTGTCTAGTAGCAAG
>NQLW01000043.1:2130835-2191287 GCA_002312845.1 Kalanchoe fedtschenkoi | reverse complement strand
GAAAAAAAATTGAAATGATTTTCTGAAATAAAATTCACTATTACATTTCAGAACTAATATTATTATAAGACTTAGATTTGAGTGTGCAAATTACGTCGTTTGGTTATCAAAAGACGTCATTTTCTTTATGTGCGCAAAATAATATAATTTATTTTGATACAAACGACGTAATTTTCGCACACAAATCTAAATCTTATAATAATATTAGTTTAAGAATGTAATGGTAAATTTTATTTTAGAAAATCGGTCCAATTTTTTTTCATCGCACCTTTTTTGGAAATCGTGATAGTTCTGCCCACAATTAGGTAAGTGGTGGTAATTTAGGACCCCATTTGGGTTTTAACCCAAAAATATAAGCATAGTGAATGCAAAAGAAATTGACATAACAAAACCACTTGTCCAAAAAAAAAGGTAAATTTGTCTATGCTCATCTCTCATTTATTAAAGTTCTAACAAAATTTCATATTCACAATCTTCATCTATTTAATCAGGTTGGTCATGTGCGTCGCAATGATCAAATAAGTCAATTGGATGGCACCATTAATTTGTAACTCAGATGTTTTTCTGCTTCTGTTTACCTGGGTGAGTAACAAAATGTTGAAGGGTTTGAATAAAGAAAAGGCACGGTTGCAAAGTCTTGCTGTAGTTTTTTACTTTTCAATTGGAGTTATTGCTGCTGAAGTCTGCTGTTGCTGAAGCTTTTGGTTTTATTGTTTTGGTTGTTGTTGGAGTATATTCAGTTTGAGTCCACTAAAGTTTTCTTCGTTGCTGGGTTTTTTGTTTCTTGGTTGCTACTACCGTTTTTGAAGTCTGCTGGTTCTAATTTTTGTTGTTGTTGAAGTCTGTTTCTGATTTCATTTTTTTGAGTTGAAGTCTGCTGCTTCATCTCAGTTGCTGCTAAAATCAAGGTTTGAGTTTTCCGGGGTATGCCCCGCATAGTTGTACCAAAGATGTAAATAAATTTACCTTCCTTTAAAAAAGATTGTATTTGATATAGAAGATCATGTTTGATACAGCACAATTTAACACACAACTCTAAAACGTATAAAAGGATAGCGATTTATGATCAATCACATAAAAAAAATTATCAATTGACGATGAACATTTCTTCATCCTCTAGGACTGGATTGCTTGTGTTGGTTAGGGGAGATTTCATTAGGCTGGTGAATAATTCTTCCCTCTCCACTCAATGCAACAAGCCTTTGTAAGTTCTTTCGATGTAATGGTCACAATGAGTTGGTGGTTGTGTCCCTTGGCCTTCAACCATGTGAGAAAGTAGCAGCCGATGTAACTTCATGGTGGACTTGAGAAAAAGACAGTAATATTCTATATCAAATGTTGTTTACATAAAGTAAATCCTTGTGAGATTTGCATGCTGCAGGAAAGAAATCTACTAAGTACCAACTTCAGGGGCTCAGTAAATCCTTGTGATAGCATGGCATTTAAGTTCCTTTTTATGATGGCATTTGTTGATGTCCCTGTGTAAAAAAATCAAAAAATTAGTGCTGGAGTTATCACCAGTCAAAACCGCACTTCTATCACAACATGAGAAATTTAAGTTTGTATTATCAATAAGAGTTACTAACATCTGGAATTGTTCAACATGATGAATTCAAGATAGTATTGTCAATCAGAGTTACTAACAATTGAAGTTACAACATGAGGAATATAAGAATGAGGCGGACGAGATCTTATCGAGAGGCGTTAAAGCTTGGACCCCAATATAAAAATTCTTTGTGAACCTACAATGAAATAACAATCTTGGGTTGGTGAGTCATAAAAGCTGGAAGAGAGTTGGGGTTTGAGTCTGAACAATGTCTTTGTCTCCAATTGAGTTACGGTCTTTTTAACCATCACTCAAATCAGAGTACAGAAAAACACCCTAACGCCCCGAGCAAACCCTATCACAATCTTCCAACTCCTACTTACTTACTCAATTGGCATCTCAATTAGGGACCATCAAGCAGTTAGGTGATCATCAGAACGATTCAACTCCGTCTTACAACTTCTGCTTTGTGCTTGCCTGATCTATGTATCTGGCTTCGGGTTGAGCTTTCTGCCAAAAAAATTGTTAGGAGAAACGGGAGTGACAGAAAAACGCGGATGGAAAGACCATTACTATCGAAGCGAGAAGATTCAGACGAGTTTTCCTACATGTATCGAAAGAGGCGGGGAGAAAATGAGATTTCGAAGGTGAACTGAAAAGGTAGGAAAGAGGGACACAGAAAGAGTAAGAAAAAGCATCAAAACGACACCGTTTAATTGATACTGTATGTAACTTAAATGCAGTGTGACTGCATATCCATTTTTCTCATATCATGAAGATCACGAGGAAATTAAAACAAAAACACAAACTTCCACAAAGTTATAATAATACAATATGTCATAATAAATTGAAAATTTTGATGAGACTCGGGTATTTTTACATTACACATTCCTTTTGCACAATCTTCACAGATCTAAGTCACACATACTCTACCTTCCAATACTTACCCTTTTTCTCAACTAACAAATCAAACCTCAAGTACAAATCTGGGTGCTTCACCCTATAGATTACCGCCGAGGCCTTGAAACATGTGTTGGAGCAAAATGTGGTAAGCAGCCATCAATCAACATGGGGGTCAAACTGCACACCGTGCCACTCCATGTTGCGGGTACCTGAAACAAAGAAGATAAAGCTAACAATTAACTCATTTTTTCCTTCTTTTTTGTACTCACCCTTTTCTCTTGTTTTTCTTGTTTTTTTTTTCCCCCAACGGCCTTCTCTTCTCCTGTAGGGTGAAACAAGTGTTATGTAAATAGTCTCCAGGGCTCTCAAGCTGTTGAAATGACCATTACCTGTCATAAAGGCAACCCAAAGCGAACAGGGAAACAAATACAGTAATAAATTGCGAAGGCTGTCTAGTAGCAAGTAAAGTACTTCCAGTATGCTTGCCTCGGTACTGATTTTCCCACTGTCTATGATTCCATAGCTGTCCCAGACTTAGATCCTTATCTCAAAGAAACTTTAGGCTTCACAACACATGCAACAGAGAAACGAGCAGGGTAGTATCAGGTAAATTTCCTTGAGAAGTCGCTGAACACTTTTTAACAGGCGAGAGGAGATGAGAGGCTGAGTATAAGGCGATCTTTTTTAAGTTATTCTTCGAAATTGCATCAGCTGGGCGGCCGACTTTCAACAATACCAGAATGAGCAAGATATCTTGTCAGGAAAGCCAGTATGTGGGACAAAGAAAACTGGAATATCTGCTTCTTTCACGTATTCAATTCTGCGACCTTTCTTTGGGATCCATTTTCCAGCAGACCACTCTGAGATGTCCTTCATTTAAAGAACCCTGTGAAGACTCATCACCAGCAATCTCCTTTGAACCCCCCAATATTCCTATTCCCGAAATCAGCAGATACCGACATGTCCATCTCCTTCCATGCAGACAGATAATTCATCACAATCAGAGGGAACTGTGCTAGAATTAGAACAGGTATCAGCTTTGTCAACCCCCGCCACACTTTACACCAACACATTCCACCAACGGGCAATGAGACTGACCGCTCAAAATAACATGAGATGTGGAATCCTGTCTCTCCGGGCTGATATACTGCTTTTTCTCTGGGCGACCTTTCTCTTTATCTTGAACAGGACTCCTTTTTCGTTTTAGTATTTCGTCTTCAGATCCTGATACATTCCTGTCAGCATCTTGATAAGGTGATCTCTCAGCTGGAGCTTGCAAGTTTAGCGTTGCAGGATGGCGTTTCCTATAGCCATCAGGGAAAACATACACGGGGATATGCCTTCTTCGAACGTGAGATACATAGATGTCCATACCCGGTTTCCAGAACATGTACATGTTAACAGAAAGTTTAAACTCATCCACTGCTCCATGGACGTCAAATCGCTGCTGATGGCCTTCTTGAACAACCTTCTCCTGTTCCGTCTGGAGCCCCATAAAGAACGCACAATGGGAACAATTTTTTGATGTATCCACATAATCGTGTGGGTATGGATGACACAGCAGCTTGCCACAAGTATCACGTTCTATCTGCAGGTGGACAAAAACAAATGAAGCAAAACAGATGAGAAACTACTAATTACTGTAGAATATAAGTAAAATCCAAGCTATTATAATAGACAAATACCTTCAAAGTCAACTGCCTTAGCCTGGACTCAACCCAGCCCCTCCAAGCACGCAAGTCATCAATATCAGCCGCCAAAACATCCACCTGGATGTAGTTCTTATAGCTTTCAAAGAACAAGTAAGGCTCAAACAGTGCAGCCCAATTTGATTTATTCAGTTCGATTTCCTGTTTCGACAACAGTAGCAGAGTAAAATCAGTAATATAGTATGTGACCAGAAAGCATATAGTAACAGAAAAATTGTCCAGGTATACCTCGCAAATCTTGTTTCCAAACTGAAATTGTTCCACCATAACCCTCAACGTACTCGTCGACACATTATAGCTGGAATTCATGCAGGGGTAAGCAGGTGTAATGATAGGCATGTGATGAGTTCTGTCCTTAGGATTCGTTCGGGGATCCCACACAGCGAAGCCAAGTTCACCCTTTTCTATCTCACACAGCATGACAGGATTAGGCCAGCGCCACTGTGTGTATACCCTAAAAAAGCGAGAAACCAGCATGCTAGGTGCCGCATTAGGGTACAGTTGGCACACTCTGGCAACGAGAAGGGCCCAATTTATTCCACCAAGATATCCAGTCACCTGAGGAAGTGTAAAATGGTATAAAAATAATTCACAATGTACACAATCATAATGTAGAAAACAAAAGGGTACCCTTACATTAGAGTAAACACCACGACTTCTGGCCCAAAACTTCAGACACCGAAGAGCAGTGCGAAAATGCTGGAAACCACGGTGGAATCAGCGATAGTCAGCAACTTATATTCAAAGGTTTAATGGTCTTCATAGGCACAAGAGAGAAAGATAGAGAGATCCAGAGATATGAAAATGTAGCTCACCTCAACGTTGGGAACAAGTTTAAGGATCTGATCTGCAACTCTGCAGCCGTTAAGACTTCGAGCAGTAGCTTCGTCAACATTGTATAATAGAGACACATCAGATATGTCCAGATCCTGACAATCAAGAGTGCCAAAGGAGCATCAGGGAATGAAAATAGCTAATAGCAACAGAGGGATCATCATGATACATGGTCACTATCAAAGATTATCCAACTTGCACCTTTTCAACTGGCAACACAAAAAACACTAATGCTACATACAAACAGATCACATCTCATACAACAAACATAGCAAACACAGATAGTGAGTACAAACTGTAGCACATAAATATATATCTGGGGATAATGATATGTCATTATCATTACGCTTAAAGAGACGGAAATAAGTAAACAAGGGCAACATGATACAAAAATAAACATTTAAGGTTAACATGAGCGTGTAGGAAGGAAGTACAAGACGACAACTAATCAATTTTAGTACTGACCTCAGGAACAACTAGAAGAGAAACACTGGCATATAGTAGGTCAATTGATATTCCATCAAACTTAAATTTCATCACTGGCACATGTGCATTTGGAACTGGCTGCAACTCTGTTACTTCTTCAATTCTGGCCAAAATGGTGTGTAATGAATAAAAGAAGTCCTGATATATTCACAGGAAAAATACAAGTGAGTAGGCACATAGCGGGTAAAAGAAATATGAGAGTAAATCAAATACAAGTACTTACATCACGGTAGACATATGAGGGACCAACGCACAGTGTGTCTATGTCAGCCCCAGAAGAATGGACCTATTACATAGAGAAAAAGGGTTGATATCGATAGGAAATTTATATAAAGTTACATTCCTGCCCGTAGAGATGATTTCTTAAGGCTAAGGCCAATATTTACACAAAATACCGACACAGTATTTGTAAGCATAAAGCATACCCCCAGCCGATAAGATCCAAAAGTGAGTATAACAGCATTAGCATCCTTGACCATCTGATCAGTGTAACCTTTGAAGTGTGTAAGTTGCTTCACCCAGTCAACAACTATCTGAAAATCAAAAACAAAGAGAACAAAATTAGTTTATGGTCATTTAAAAGAATCAAGTAGAATTCAATTCTTCTAACTTTTTCTTAAAAAAATAAATTACCTTCTTAATCCGATCAAGGACCTGAACTCTCTTAGCAGCCTCCAGCTCACTTTCATACAGTCCAGAATCGAAGAAAAACTGCCCAAAATCATACGGTTCAATATCAGAACTTTATCCCATCACCATCACCATGACAGCCAGTCCCACATTGCTCACATTCACAAACACAAAATAATAATAATAATAAAAAAAATCCCACAACGAATGCATAAGCGAAATAAAACCTTCTCCAGCTTCAGATTCCTGCGCGTATCAGCCTTAGTGGGGCCCGCCGTCGACAGCGGCTTCGTCACGCCAAACTGCTTAACCGTCTCGGTCCCCATGAATCCCGAATGCGGGACTCAAAACCGCGAAGACTAGATAATCAAACTCAAGTAAATTCAGCAGTTGCCAAATCCCTCAACCGGAGACCCAAATCGAAACCCTAACTGCGAAACGATCGTCGAAGAGTGTAAAGTGGGTGAAATTGAAATCACCACCAAACGTAAAACTCAACAGCGCCGTTCAATCGGAGACGTCGCCAATGATGACGAAGTGGAGGAGGAGGAGGTTGAAAGGGAAGGAACCCAACCAGGAAGTGCAGTGATCAATGCTAGGGCTTGGAAGATGTAAACGGAAAGTTGGAAAAGAAACAAATCAGTCGAGTTCTATAAATATTGTGTTCTAAATCCGTCTCCTATTAGGAATTCTGTTACGTTATTTCCTACGTTAAACCGAACTTCCATCTCATAGCAAAGCAAAGATGAGCCGTTGGAGAAAGCGCGTTTTCCAAATATTTTAGTGTTTTTATTTAAGATTTGAGTGCAATTTGTTAACTAGTTTTAAGGGAGTAATAATTGATAATGGTATTCAAAATGTATAAAATATTATGAAAATAAATAAATTAAATTATTATTTGGAGCTCAAAACACGTCATTTTTTCCTTCATTTTTAGAGTATTGCCAAGGTAATTAGTCCATGTACTAAAATATTAGTGGTTTCAAATCATCATGTTTCATTGTAATTTAATTATTGAGAAAAAAAATCCTAAAATCATTCACCATTTTTTCAAATATGGTTCGAATTATTTAAAGTGTCAAAAATATATATGGAAAAATAATTTGAACTCATTTTTCTAAATAAAATTTACAGTTGCTCTCCTAAACTAATATTATTATTATAATAAAATATTTTCACTAAAACTACAATGTTTTGTTATCAAATAAAATAATATCATTTCGTTCACTTAAAAAATAACGTCTTTTCATACTCAATAAAAGCCAATTCTCACAAATTTTACAAGATAAATTGTATTTAATTAATCAAATCAACTGATTTCAAACAGAATCTTGAATTAGTGTGAATTTTTTATTGCACCATTTTCAACAGTTCAAGTAGTTCAGATCATAATTGAGAAAGTAGAAGTAGCTCAAAGCTTCTTTTAATATTTTTCCTAATTATTTTCATGATAGGTAGTAAAAAATAAAAAAAATATTATGATTAAATGCAGTGAAGTCTATTAATTAGTTGAATGCCCAACTTACACCCCAGCATGAAGTTTAAAAATATGAATAGTTCGACATATTAAATGAATACAAATGCGCAAAAATTTTATTTATCAAAATCTAAATTATGCTGTCTCCATCTTCAAATACTAGTCGTTTAAGGTTAAATTGAATAGATTAGAGAGATATCAATATTAATCGTTAAACTAATTTAATACATAAGTATTTAATATATTATTTTTGAATTTCATATAAAAAGTAGAATGAAATAGATTATTACTGGTGTAGAAGAAATTTTATGTATAATAATAATAATGTAATTGATGTTTAATTTTTAAGGTAGGTTACAATATTCGCTTAGGATTATCTCTACATGTATCTTAGCATAAGTGTCTAGAATGAACTCAACATTCAGCATGGTCCTAGGCATGACTCATCCGATGGAGAACACGTCTTGATATTCGTTCATCTCACACTAAGGAAACATCTCTTTCCCAGGTATTAAAACAAATATCATATTTGTGTTACCATAAAATAACAAATTTTTAATATAATCAAATAATTAGATTTTTGTTTGGGAAACGTACTTTAGGAATATTGTTGAATGAGTTTAGTGGGGAATTAGGCATTTGCCTGCGCTACTAGGTGATGTTGAGTAAATTTCAGATCTAAATCTTGAAATCTTGAAATTTGATCATTAAAATTTCTATTCTGAAATTTTGCCCCCATAGTTTACTTTTTGCTCTATTTGATCCAACTGTAAATCGTTTCAGTCCTAAAACATTTTTGAAGCCACTTTTATATGAATATAGTCTACAAGTGAAAAAATTAACCAACAGTTGCATATAATTGATCAAATTTACTGAGGAAAGGCGATTAAAATTGGATAATACTTCATCTAATTACCGATAAAACAAATATGTTTGTACACTTGCTCAAATTTTCACTTCTTAATAAATTACTAGTAATTTATGTGAGATAAAGATAGTGTAAAAGACTTCGTGTCATTGAATAAA
The DNA here is from genome assembly GCA_002312845.1 of Kalanchoe fedtschenkoi. Lineage (NCBI taxonomy): Eukaryota > Viridiplantae > Streptophyta > Magnoliopsida > Saxifragales > Crassulaceae > Kalanchoe > Kalanchoe fedtschenkoi. Next base: position 2,182,676 of record NQLW01000043.1, on the reverse strand, counting down.
ATAGATACAAAAATGGAAATGTTTCAAGTGAGTTAAAAGAAAATAATCGAGCTTCCTATATTTTTTAAAGGGAAAATGGGATATGAGGTGCATCTCATGTCCCTTAGGTAAGGGATCTGATCAAATTACATAGTTTTGCTAGTTTTCTTTTGTCATTTTAGAGGTTTTAGGGTTCTAGCATGCTAGAATATTAGGATTATAGGGTTTTAGAGTTTTAGAGTTTTAGAATTTTCAAATTTTAGGGTTTTGTGAGTTTAGAATTTTCTAGGGGTTTCATACCCTTAAGTTTAGGGGTTTTGGATTTTAGGGTTTATGGTTTAGATTTTTTTTATTTTTTAGATTTTGTTGTATTTAAAACTATGCTATAACCTTAAAATGAAAAAAAAGAAGCAAAACTATGTTGTTTTACCCGATCTCTTACCTAACTTATATAATGTCTCACCTCATATCCCATAACCCTTTTTTAAATGCGCTAAGTATTCCAACCTTTAAACGAGGGGTGATTTGTACGTTGATACAATAATTGGCGAGTTACTCAAGTAATTTGAAACAAAAAGTTTGAAAAAGGGCCAATTAGAATAAGAAGCGAATGCTGTGAATATGAAGATAGAAGTGAAAGCAATAGAAAATGATGGTGAATGTTTTACAATTATGAACCAAATTATTGGAGAAAGACATATTAAGAAATTGGATGTGTTAAAACTGGAGCGTGTTATAATTGTTCTTGGAGTTACAAGTGAAGTGCAACCACCATAATGGTTGATTCTGATTAAGAAGGCACATATAGAAATAAATTAAACTAGCACATCAGAGGAAGAAGAAGATGCTCATCAAGAATTTATTCAACCTACACCATAAGAAATTATAGAGTTTGCTATGATCCTGTTTCTAATGATGATTAACTACCTAGAAGAGAGAGGACTAAAAGCTCAATTAGAGCCATGTCCGCAATTAGTGGCGGATCCATAAAAATAAATCAGTGAAGTTGATGGGACCAAAATATTCAATGTATTGTATACCTAATTCACTTAATTCTTGACTGTATGAGAATTTTAATAGTTTTAGATTACATGAAGAATGTAAGGCTTAACATGAAAACGTGCTAAAAGAGAAGTTTTCAAAACAAATGACAGACAAATTCGGATTGAAGTTTGAAGGTCATTGATTAACGACCTAGCATAGACCCACACGATGGTTGAATTGCACTCGCGTGCGCGGTGGCGTGACAGAGGGAAGACACGTGGAAAGATAAAGAAAGAAATAAGGGCACTAACTAAATAGTGGCCATGCGCAAGGCCGAGGGCATGGGGATAAGTTGAGCTGCGTGCGTGCGTGTACATGTTTTCTAAAATCAAGTTAACGGAATTGTGCACCTTTTGAGATTGATATCTTTCACATCAAATATCAAGTTTGAGTGATTCAAATTGATATAGAAAGAGGAAATAATTATCTACAATTTTCTAATGGGAGCTTGAATCTAGTTCTTGATGGTTTGGGCCGGCACAACCATCGGTTGATGAAAATCTCTCAATCCGACTCCTGATTTCCAAATTTTCGATTTTAATACTTATCAAGTCTGAATCTAGAAGCTTCTAAAGAGATATACATCTTAGATCATCATCAAATTTGTACAGATCATATTACTAAAGTTGGATGTCACTCATAGTTATTTAAGGAGGTCGTCATTCCCTCATTCAAGGTGTGACCTGTCACTGCAATGCTTCCAGTGCTGAGTGTCTACTAGCAACATCAAGCACAACAATATTTAAAGTTTCTAACCACAACCATTTATATGAGCATCCTTGTCGCATTCATCACTCGAACTTTACCTAAACACAAACAGAAGTAAAAAACTAACATAAATGGTATAACAAAATTGAGCAAGTATGTATAGTTAAATATTTTAACATAACTTTGACACAGAGCCAATGGTGCCAGTAAAATCGATCGACAGAAGAGGCGATTCTCTCCTTTTTTTCACCAAAGGTGTTATGTCTCATTGTAGAGAGCGATTATGTAAAAGAGAGAAGAGTAACCAGAGCGACTACGTAAAAGAGAGTTTGATGAAGTGGAAGGCGGCTGAGGTGGTTTTCTCCCTCTTCTATTCCTTCATTTTCACTGCGTAAAAAGGCTTCTATGGACAAACATCAAATGTTAGTCCGATAAAGTGACAAAAAGAAAGGGGGATAAGAAACATGATTGAAGTGGAGGTTGCGAATTGGGAGGGACTGATGGAAAGGGGAATATAAGGAGTTGGTGTGGTGGGGATACAAAGCATATGGAGTTAGGAATGCAAGGAATAAGAGTTGAATAATATCGAATTGGGAGTCGGGAGTGGCAAGTATTGGAAGATGGAAAGGTGATTTCGGATTAGGAGAGGGAGCGAAAAGATTGGGAGATGAAGTGAAGGGATTGACCATGTGAGTGAAGGTTGGAAGTAGGAAATGTGATTTCAAATTGATGGTAAGGTGAAGGGAGACGGTCGAGTGTGGCGGTGCATGGGGAGAGGGAGCAAGAAGGTTTGGGAGATGAAAATATTATTGTGAAGTTCGAGATATGTTTGGAGACGAAGAGGATGGTTGAGAAATTGCTTTAGACATTGATGGTTTCAGCGAGGGGGCGAGGGAAATGATTTTATAGGGGGAAGAATCTGATAGGGATTGAATTGGCGATGGAGAGAGGAGATATTAAAAAAAACTTTTATTTAATTTATTTAATAAAAATTTCTTATAAAAATATTAAAATTATTAGTATTTATTTAATATGACATATTTATATATAATTTATTAATATATTATAATAAATAAAAAATATAATTAATTTTCAACTAATTAATCTTGTTCGTTTCATTTGAGCAGATTCGGATGTTAATGTTTAGAACTTTTCACAATTAAATAAAAAATTAAAACTAAAAATTTGAATTGTTTCTAGATTTTTAATGGTATAGAGTATAATAAACTTCAAATTTAAAAGGTATATGAGGTTGAAGGTAAGAGAATATGTGGGTAATAGTTTAAGATTCAAGGTGTTAATGTTGACAAACAAAGATTGATGTATGCATATGAGTGTTTCCAAGAGTTTAAATTTAATATTGAAGCATTCAAAGGTTTTATGAGTTTTACTATCATTTATGGGAGTTTAAAAAGTCAGTTCGGGATTATTTATGTTCAAATGGTTGTTGAAAGGAGGTTAGGATGTTAGAGTGTATATGGTTAAGAGTCTCTAAGGTTTATGATTATTGGGTTAGAGTGGAAAAAAGGTTCAAATTAAAATAAAGGGTTTTAGTGGTCAACTTTTGTCATAAGGGGTTTAATATGGTTTTTTAACGTACGTAATTTAGTGGTTTGAGGTTTTGATTAAAAAAAGCTAAGTATTGATGAAACGCTAAAATTCGCATTGTATTAGATTGTGACAGTTAGGGATACGATTCTTAAGGGATATTATTTAGGTTTTAGATGTTGTTCACAATCAGGGTTTAGGTTTTCAGAGGGGTTAGGGTTCAAGATGCTAAATGAGTTTAGGGTTTCAAAGAGTTTAGGTGGAGGGGTTAAGGCCTTAACATTTGCAAAAGATTTGAGATAGAAAAAGTCCCGGAAACTAAAGTCAGTCGTAGCTAGTCGTAATTGGTCCGCTATTTGACCTCAAACGTCTCTCATGCTAGAAAACATATTTGGATCGTAAGGTGGTCGCAAATTCTTTTAGTAACACAACCGCAATCTGGATGCAAATTATTTGACGGGACCTACTTTCGATCATGATCTGTTAGGCCCTACAATGACCGCAAAGTGACAAAAAAAAATTTTATAATGCGTATGCGATCATGTTTACGATCAAAATTTACAAAGATAGCATTTTTGTAGTAAGAGCTCCAATTCATTCGTTTAAAACCCAGTTTGTGTAGATTTGACATTAATTTTAAAATAATAATGATCTAATATAATAACATAATAGGATGTCGTGTTCCCGGTCGCAGTTATAATCCGTTTGGTTCGGTTTAAAATGTTAGTGATTCGGTTCGGTTTTAAATTTTCGGGTTTCAAATTTTAAAAATCTGATAAATAAAAATTTGGTTTGATTTTAAATTTTTCTTGAACCGGACCGATCCAAACCGATCGGTTCGACAGGTACTCTGCCTAGTATACTATAAAATAATTGCGCTCCGATCACTTTAGTTACTTAATATTTTAAGTTTAGACACTCACTGTTTCAGGCTCTCACAAAATCAGAAGAGGGAGTAAATTTTAAGGCCTCCGCGAATATGTCTTCCGGTTATCTCATGAGATTTATATATGGTTCAATCAAAATCAAAACTTGAACTTACAATTTAATGGACAAAAACTTTATGCCCAACCCATATTTTAATTCGGATATCCATTTGAGCGGATAAATTAATTACACGTTACTCATGAGTTAACTATACAGATACACACCAAACTTTATGTCTTCCGTAAGTCATTTGGATCATTTATTTAATTCATAAAATTATAAATATAGTATTTAAATGAGTTCCATATAAATTAGTCAACGAATGCCTTCTTAATTTCAAGAACTGACTTGTTTGTCATGTGTGATTTATTGTTTAGTCATCAATCTATCTTACAATATGTGTCATTTGTACCTTTTATAGTTTAAATTAGATTTTTTCTGTCTCATGTATTGTTTAGCTATCAATCTATTTTACAATTAATGTTATTTCCTTCACGTTTCGAGTTTAAATTCTGATGGCACAGAAAAATATATATAAAAATTAACATTATTCTGTATCTTTTAAAGTTTAAATTAAATTTTACATATCATTATTATTAAAATGTTGTAAACAATTTAGATTCATAAGATTATGAATACGTGGAGAGAAATCTAGTATTGAGACTATAAACCTTTGAGTATTAGAAAAATTATTTTGCCACAAGGAAATACTATCAATTACTCTGAGTGAAACAAAAACAGAACATATTCTAATCCAGTGGTGGAGCCCTACCTTGAATCTCACACAAACTATCTATGTCTATATAAAAAAAATTAAATATATAAAAAATAAATTTATATGCTTAATTTCAATTAAATTTTTAATTTCGTCTTCCAAATTCAATCAAAATTTTGATTTCAACAGTTGAAGTTAAGACTGAACATTCTGGCAAATCAGAATGTTTGTATGTTTTGTATTATTTGATGGATTCATGTGGATATTTGAAATTGAGAGATGATCAAGTAATTAAAGGAAAATAGCAGGTCTCAACATGTAAAAATACATGAGCAATAAGTGCCAACTTGTCCATAGTTTCTGCAGATCACATTGCAAGCCGTATGGGGATTGCGGGTGTAGCATTCGTTATAGCATTCTTGGGTCGTCGGGCGTTCGCCTTGGCATTGTATCTCTAGCCACGGATACTCTTCGTGGCATGTTTTCCCGCCCGGCGGGCACTGATCCACACCCCTCACTGTATAAAGATATCGAGCACCGTATAAAGATAACATAATCACTGTAGTCTGATAGTAAAGAGGATATATGGATGAATCTCCTCTCCTGTGTATTATAATTTGCATTTAATAAAAAAAAAAAAAATCGGCAACGGCTTACAAAACCGGCGTGAGTAGCACTCTTATTACCTGCGCTGACCAAAAGAAGCAGAAGAATCACTACATGAACCAACGCCGATGACCCTAGACATGCTACGACTGTTCCCATTTTTACTTCTTCACTAATTTCTTTCCCCAACCACTTACCTGTGTCTTTCTTTGTTCAAGCTTTGGTTATATCAGCATATATATCATCCACACATGCTACTTTCTAATTTCGTCACGAAACATACCTCCGCTCCACGCGCATTACAAAATACGAGTTATTCTTGGATGAATCATATTTAAAACGTGGATCATAGACATGGGGAGCTGTCTTGTATCGCGTTGACAAGTTAAAATGACATGTGATTCATAATAATTAATGTCAAAATTTTGACTTTTTCATCATGCCACATGACGGCAGTCTAATGGTAGATCCATGATTCACATGGTGGAGAAGTATAAAGTTAATCTAAAAAACAATAAAAATATCAAATGAAAATGTGTTGCTGTAACACTACAGAATTCATTCATATTTTGAAATAACAGATTTTGAGAAGAGAATGTGTAAAAACTAAATATAGTGGATAATTTCATCCTTAATGCATACTTGACTAATTAATTGATGACTATTAAATGCATAAGATTACTTATGAACTGTCGTATTTCAGCAATACTCCGTACATCATAGTAAAAAAATAATGAAATTTATTTTAATACTATGTTGTGTTTCAGCAGTGCAACATGGTAAAAGTGCATGCTTTCAGAACCCAATAATCAAATATATTTTATGTATTCCATGTAATTTACGCAAGTGTTTTTATTAATATCCGTTGCGAATAATTAAGTTGTAAACAAATTGTTGATGATTCTAGATCAATTACTTTGTTTCTTTTCTATGTTATATGGAAATGTATAATTATATATTTTATTTAATAAAATGTCATTTTAAAGTTTTGTTTTTTATTTCCTAATTTACATCCTGATCATTAAAAATAAATTTTTTTCAATTTTTTCATGAAAAAATGTGTATTTTTTTATCATTTTTCACGTTCACATATTGTTCACCGTCTCATATTATATGGTGCACATCTAGTATATTGATTCATTATACTAAAATGGTAAAACAACGTTCTTCTAATTTTATTACATTATATGTAGTGAACAATCTGTGGTACACGGTGAGTCATGTGTGCACCAAAAATTTTAGTATAAATCCAAAAATTGAGTGATTACAAAAATGATGAATATATCTAGTAAAAACATATTTCGTAAAAAAGTTGTATATTTGCTGTCTAATAATAGATTTCAGCCTAAAACCAAAAAAAACAAACATATTAAATCATGTTCACCAATAAAACCCAAACTAAGAAAATAAATGTTCTTTACCAAAAAAATTATCCAGCTTTGTTCATCGTAAACAAATGTTCATTGTCAAAAAAAAAATCCAACTAATGTTCACTGCGATCCTCAGATATGTTCTCTAGCCAAAAAACATTATCCCGAAAAAACTATTCGCGGCTGACTAATTTCATAACCACAAACAAATACAAACTCAGAAAAAGTCACCTAGAAAAATATTCACCGTCAAAAACATGTTCAATGTTTATCAAGTTCAACAAACATGAAAAAATATTCCATGTCTTAAAAAGCATCCATCAAATCCATAAAACCCAAACACATAAAAAAAATTAATCAAACTGATTAAAACTCAAACCCAGAAAAACCAAACAACAAAAGTATTCATACAATTCAAGAAATATGTTCAATGCTGAGAATTTTAGTGCTTGAAGAAGATGATGTAGTAAGCTGGAGCAGCCTTCTACGGTCACAAATATTATCGAGGTCGATGCCACTGAGGAGTATTCCCACACCGGCCCTAAACCGCATCACAACAAAATCGGATACACACATGACACAGCACCAATCCGATTCTCATAGATTTGATTTAATCCAAAAAAAAAAGAAAGACATACTCTTGCCAAGCGGCTAGTAAGAGCATAGATGTGAACAAACTCCTTTGTAGCAGAAGCAAACCCCATTATTGCTTCGATCGAACTGCAAAATTAGATTGTCGAGCCTTCAAATTCGCTACCGAACAGTGATGGTGAACGCACTTGAATCACGTCTGACTCACATTCTCGCTGCTCGGTTCTTCCAGCTATGTACTTCATCATCAAGATCACAGATCGCGGCCTTGTTTTATTGCTCGTATTAAGCTCTATTAAGAGATGGTCTCTTATTAATAAGCATTCAGTGAACTGACAACTTATTTTTTTGTGTTTGATGAGTATTCGATAAGTCTGAATCATTCCTCCTCAATATCATATCTGAATCAGTCAGAGCTCTTAAAGAACTTCAGCCAAATACCCTCAAAGTGTGGTCTCTCATAATTTCCATTTCATCATCAATAACTCTCCTCTACATCATTACTATAAACGCCCGCACCACCTCCGACCGCCACCCAAATTACCCAACCACCACAGACTGTCACCCAGATTACCCAATCGTGCATTTGATCGTGCCTTCACTCGATTCTTATCAAAACTTTGGTCATGCTCGAGAAAGTGAAGAAAATTTAAAATTTTGTTCATTTGGGGTAGGGTGATCAACGCTCTTGTCAACCATCTATAACATGTTCCATACAGATTATATATCTATCTTTATTTGACATTTTGTCGTGATATCACATGCATTATCATTATTTCATAATACAAGAAAGCAGGTAAACTGCAAACTTATTTCACTGCTGAACAATGTTTTGTTTCTACTTCTTACTGTTTTTTTCTTTTGCAGTAACACAAAAAATGCATTAGCCTATCAAGCTATCGTGCTGCAATCAGAACTGGAGAAATCAGTTAATGATAATTCAACTTTATTCTCTAACATCAGTAAGAAATATATTTCACATATATTTTATCAAAAAATTCGAAGATAGCTGGCTCTTTTCTTATGAAAGGATTTGAGGTGCTTGCTGTAAGTTCCTGTGCATCTCTTTTCACAAACTCGTTTATATAGCTCATCCTGGTCAAAAAGTTACGATTTGTGAGAGAAAGATAAACAAGATTTTTGGGCTAGTATACTTCCCTTTGAAGTATCCAATAACAACAAGCTACTTGAATGAGAGACGTGCACAGGAGAGTCGCTGAATACCTCAATTGATTGTCTAATGTCGATTGAAAGAAGACGATTGATATTAAAAGGATTGCATTTCTCATCCATGTACTGATGTATAACATCAAGTTTCTTTCAAAATGTTGAAAAAAACTTGCAATTGGTTTAAATGAGAATATTCAGCTGTGCCAAACTCCCTTTCATTTTTTTTTTCATTTCATATTGTCTAAACATTCTACGAATGCAATGTGATGATTTATCAAAAAAGAATGTGATGGATCCAAAACAAAACTAGCCACTGACCCTCGCTCTTCTGAATTTGACACGATAGATCTAAAGAAGATTCTGCAATGAGTCGGCGCAGATGCGGGAAAAAGTTCCCGAGCAACGTGGTCGTGAAACTAAGGGTAATTTTTAAGTCTCATTCAGATATTCAACAATTATAATATATTCAGATGATTAAAAAGTGAATTACCAAATGAAAGTAAATCATTCATCATTCAGCAATCAGATGTGGTCTAACCAGTGGTCTGACCATTCAAAGTCTCATACAACATTCAGCTCTTAATTTTATAGAACGACACGTAAACGGCGAAAGAGAAAGCAAAATAAAAATATAACTGACGAGAGATTTACGTCTCAGAGAATATTGTGGTATACAACGCTAAAAATAATTAAAAAATATAATAAATAAAATCAAAACATATTCATTTAATATTTAAAAGGAAAAACTACCAAAAGAATGTACGAACTACCACACTTTCAAAAATTACGGGCGTAACTACCGATTTTTACAATTCCTAATTTTTTACATTTTTGGGATAATTTTGTCATTAAACACATCTCAGTTACATCCAGAAATATTTTAGACTAATTACTAATTGGACCCTCACCCATTGTTAACCAAATAATGTCGTTTTTACATTTTTATTTTTATTTAGATTTATTTTACAAATATCATTTTCGTATCTATTTTATTTATTTATTTTTCATCTAATTTACGATAATTAAATTAAAAAGAACTTGTAAGAAAATTTTCTTTCTTTTTTTTACAAAATGGTCGTATATTAGGATGGTGTCAAAATCTTTGGCACTTTTGAACTTATAATAAAACAGCCATATTGAAGTTTTTTTTCCCTTTCCATCACCTCTGAAAAACTTTGTGGAATCACTGAATAATTAAACAGAACCGAAAAAGTTTCAAGGCCCCCAAAATCGAATACAAGCCTCTGAAATTTTTAACTCAAAAAGATGAATTACAAAAACAACTACAATGAGCAACTAGGCTGGTCAAACAGCAATCCGGTGGACCTCAATGATGGGGAATTAGAGGCAGAAAGGCCAACCGATGCTCAAGGCTTAGCAAGGCAAATCGTCGATCAGGGCTGAACGAAATCGACCGTGACGGAGGAAGAATAAATGCCTTCTTGTGAGAATCAAATTCTTGCGCTGTTTGCCTTGGACGCTGCTTATAATGCTTGTGAAGTGAGTATAGAGATGTGGATCGAAGTGAAGATGTAGAGAGAAGTTGGTTGACATGGTCAGCCGTCGCGATCCTTACAGAGAAATTGATTATTGATTAGGGTTGTGGTGGTTCAAAGCATAATTTATAAAAAAAAAATAGACTAAATAAAAATTGCATCATTTTGATGTGGGAAGGATCATGGTTCAGTTAGTAATCAGCCTAAAATATTTTGGATGGAAATCAGATTTATTTGGTTACAAAATGACTCACCAACGTAAAAATCTGTAAATTATAAAAATTAGTAGTTACATCCGCAATTTTTAAAAGTGTAGTAACTTCTAGTTTGTACATTCTTTTTATAATTTTTTCTATTCAAAATGATTGGTCACAATTCATTTACAGTTTGTTCAAAATTTAAGTGTTCGCAACTAATCTATATTATATATGCATGTGTGTGTGAGAGAGAAAACTCTAAAGAGACTGAGAACTAAAAATTCCATGACATTCTTCAATTAAATAATCGAACGGAGTTGATTGATTGAGACAAATGATAATGGAGTAGGTGAGAAGGACACGTGTCACAATTTAGGGAAGGGTGGCGATCTAATGTTCAATAGAAAAGTGCACTTTTCTAACATGTACGTGTGTTCGTCACATGTCACTCGCATTCTCTTTCTCTTTCAATTCTTGAAATCAATTTATATAATTATATAGATATTTTTTTGAAATAAAATTTCTTAATCAATTGTAAAAATTATTAGTTTTAATTTAAGATCCATTTTCGTATATTGTGCTTTGTACTTTGTCAATTGCATGTTGTACTTTGTAATTTAAACTTTGTAAAAAACTCAGAAATTCGGATTTGAAACACATTGCATCCATGGCTGCCACATGTCTAAATCAATCATTTCACATGTTACACTACCTCTCTCTCTTTATGCAAACCTATTATTATTTTCAGTTCTTAAAATAAATTCATGTAACTATTTCGTTATTAATTTTTAAATTAAATTTCATAATTGTTTATAAAAAAAGTATAAGTTTTAATTCAAGATCCATTTTGGATGTGGTTTTTTTTCAAGTGTGTATGCAAGTGTTGAATATGAGTATGCACGTTATAAATATGTGTATGCAAGTGATCAATATGTGTATGCAACTGATGAATATATATATTCAAGTGATGAATATATGTATGCAAGTGATGAATATGTGTATGCAAGTGATGAATACATGTATGCGTGTGATAGATATACGTATGCAAGTGATGAATATATATATATAATTGATGAATATATGCATGCAATTGATGAATATAAGTATGCAAATGATGAATATATCTATACAAGTTATGAATATATGTATGCAAATGATAAATAATTGTATGAAAAAGATGAATATGTGTATGAAAGTATTGAATATATATATGTAAGTGAGTAACAATTGTATGAAAGTGATGAATATATATGTAAATGATGAATATATGTATGCAAGTGATTAATATGTGTATGCGAGTGATGAATATATTTATGCAAGTGATAAATATATTTATAAGAGTGACGAATATGTGTTTGAAAGTGATGAATATATGTATACACATAATGAATATATGTATGCAAGTCATGAATATACATTTGAAAGTGATGAATAATTGTTTGAAAGTGATGAACATATATGTAAGCAAGTCATGAATATATGCATGCAAGTGATGAATATTTGTATACAAGTGATGAATATGTGCATACAAGTGATGAATATATATGTATATAAGTGATGAATATATGTATGCAAGTTATAAATATATGTATGCAAGTGATGAATATGTGTACAAAAATAATGAATAAATATATGCAAGTAATAAATATGTGTATGAAATTAATGAATATATGTATGAAAGTAATAAATATATGTCTGCAAGTGATAAATATGTGCGTGAAAGTGATGAATATATGTATGCAAGTGATGAATATGTGCAGAAAAGTGATGAATATATGTATGCAAGTGATGAATATATATGTGCAAGTTATAAATATATGAACATGGAGTGTTTTTAATTTTTTTCTAATATTTTCAATTTTTTACATATAATTAATATAAATGCAAATCTGATGAATATATGTATATATATATATATATATCTGATAAATAAATATATATCTTTCTGATGAATATTAATGTCAGTCTAATGAATATTCAGCAAAAAAACACATATTCATCAGATACACTTATATATTCATCAGATTTGCAACTCTATTATCAAATTCACATATAACTATTTTAATGAATAAAAATTTGAAAATATATGAAATTACAATTTTAATTATTTTAATATGTATAAATCAAATTAGTATTCTTTACTTATTTTTTCTGATAGTTTTTAATTTTTAATTTTTTTAAATTTATTTGTTTTAATTATTACGATTTATAAAATTATGTTTTAATTAGAATTTTTCATTATGATATCCACAGCAAAATGCGGCGTTTTGGAGTAACTTGTAAATAACCCAACCATCAAAATAGCCCTCCATATTTTTCAAATTGATTATGAGGTGGTGCTTAGCTAATTATGACACCTTACTAAGTGACGCTCAATTAAATTACTAGTAAACGGTCGTATTTGAGCAATACTCTTTCTGTCTTTTTTTACATATCACTTAATCAAATTTTTTTGTCCATTTTTACTTGTCACTTAACAATTTTCAATGCATATTTAATATCAACAACTACCTTAAAATGTCAAACATTAATCACTTCATTATCATAATCAATAAAAAAATAAATTCTTCACCAGTAATCATCTACCAATTTTTTTAAAAAAATTAACCACCCACTTATTATATTTGTCTAACAGCTAGCATTAACTTCACCTTAATCTACTCAAATTAATCTTAAACGACATGTATTGGAGAACGAAAGGAGTACATCATAGCCAAAAAATGAAATATTTTATAATACAATGTTGTGTTTTAGTGGTGCAGCATTCTAAAAGTGGATGCTTTGAGAACCCAAGAATAAATGTATTTTAAGTGTTTTTATTCAAGTATTTATACCTAAATATATAGGGGAGGGATCCATATTGTGGTATGACTTTGGGTCTGATTATTACTCGTGTAGAATTCTTTTTTTTATTAGTTATAATAATAAAATCACTAATATTTGATTTTTTTTTAAATTGTCGTATATATTAAATACGTATTGAAAAATATTATGTAACAAATAAAAATGAACATAAAAATTTAATTAAGCGACATAAAAAAGGACAGAATTTTATTTCTTCCATTGTTTGAAAGGACCGCTGCTGAGCCCTCATCTTGCATTTAACGGCTGATTTGAATTCAATCGCTGTTCTTAAAAGTACACCATTTTAGAAAACAAAATGAAAAATAAATTCCAAATATAAAAAAACCTAGAATGAAAAATATTCCCCATTACCCACTGATGAACGATAACTGTTGGTGGGTCATTTTTCCAACATTTCTTTCTACATAATGCAGTCAGGCCCGGCCCTATGCCTGGCCCATATTCCTTCCAGTATGAGGATCTTTACTGTTACAAAAATAATAACTGAAACAAGATTCGAACCCTCACTCTCTCCTATACTGTTGATAAACTAAACCAACTAAGCTATTAATACTTCTATAACAAATATGCTACTAAAATATATTTAACACATAAAATATAGGACCCATGATTCACACTCGCCCAGGGCCCACAAAATATCAGGAACGGCCCTGAATGCAGTGATGATCTACATGGTCATGCTTCCAACTCCACCCTCCCATTTCCCACACCCCCCAACCCAAGACTCGCGCAAGGATCAGTCTCACTCGCCATTGAATGCTCAACCACCTCCTCACGTCTTTCAAAACAAAACAAAACAAAACAAAACGTACCACCCAAATCAATTCGCAAGGATGGTACATAGTACAAGACCCACTTCAACACACACACTGCTGACACACTCACATCTGTAAAAACAGAGACTTATTATCAGAGGAGCAACTACGGGCAGAGAGCTTCTGCTGCAAGAAGATCTTGAAAATTCGATGACGACTTTAAATGGGACACATTTTCTGAGAGATGGAAGGCAGAAGGAGAACAGAAGAGTGAAAAAAACAAACCTCATTTCAGAAGCTATGGCTTTTGTGTATCACGACTTTCCAGTTTACTGTAAGTGCATGGATGGTGAGACTGAAAGAAAATCTTGGAGTCTACCCGAGAAATTTGTGTCCCACTCTCTTCCTGAGTTGAATTAAATTTCTGCTTTGGAGTACAATGTACAAATGCATTGACTTGGGAGCTCTTACACGGTCCCACATTTTGGGATTGCACAACCTTTGTTATGAATTATGATATGATTTTATTTACAAACCATCCTTTCTCAATATTTTTATATACTTTCTACTCTATCATTTATTATAATTTCAATTCTATCCCATTCAAAAAAAAATCATATTTTGAAATCGGTGACTTTATAAAAAAATAAAGCTTTAATTTCAAACCGGTGTTTTCTTTTTAAAAATTCCAATTTCCTACTCCGGTTTTTGGTATTTTCTAAACTATATGTTGTCAAGAAAATCGCAGTTCTAAACTGATGATTTTATAAGAAACAAAACTAAAGTTTGAAACTTCGATTTTCTTGAAAAAATCGCAATTTATAAGTAAGATTTTCTTCAAATATGATAGAATTAAAATTAAAATAAATGATATGATAGAAAAGACGTGAATATGAAGAGAGGGTACTCTCAATAAATATCCTTAAAATACTCACAATCCAAGCAAATATTTACATTTTGAATTATCAAATGGATCATATGTAGTTTGTATATTTTTTTAAAAAAAAATCTAAAAGAGAGTTCGAATTGTCACACCTTTCTTATTTACAGTATGAACGATCTTGAATTTGGAAAAATACAAGAATATTTTGGGTTATTTATAAAATAAAATTAATACTTGCACCCATAAGATTTTTGTTTTCAAACTACCCTCTTTGCATATTTTTTTATCTAATACACCATCCCTTTTCATTTATTTTTTATTTTACCCTACTTGAAAAAACCGCAGTTGTGAACCGTGATTTTTCTCAAGAAAACCGCATTTTCAAACCGGTGATTTCATTTTCGCAGTTTTAAACCGCGGGTTTTTCAAGAAAACTGCATCCATTTGAGTTACTGTTTATATGTTTTTGTGTGTGAATACAAGTTGTAATTCATAATTTATATATAATACAATATGAGATTGTCATGAACTACGGATACACGTGGATGGTTTGTTGTAGTTAATGGAACTAGAGATTTTAATCTTGGATTTTAGGCCATCAAACTTTCATTTTATTATATTACCTGTATATTCATGCAACATCAGTGTTAGAGTAATGTATGCCTTAAAGGACAAAGTTGTATTGTTACAACTTTAACGAACATGTCGGTGGTCATTATGTCATGCATTGATTAAATATTGTTCTTCTGTGTTATAGAATGGAAGTATTGGAATCACAACATGTTTGATGTACGAGTATTCAAAAATAATAGGGCAAAAAGTTCCAACATCAGATTTGGTCTAGCAAGTCACAAAGAAATTGCAAGTTTGAATAATCGCTAGGGTCCCCAAAATTGAATTCCTGTGAAAGCTTATGGATTCGGTTTGTTCATTATATTTTCTTATTGTTTTTTCAACGTGCTACAACTACCATTAACTATGCTATAACTTATGCGAGTCAATTAATTAATCATTTCGTCGGGATGCGACTGGATTTCAGGAAATGTGAATCATATGATGCAGCAGAACCTCGTCAATGCGAAGGTTGGAAATATCTAGCTTTTGATACTTATATATTATTATGATTGAAACTCTCATGTGTTTTGAGTAGTGATATTCTTTTTAGGGATCAAATCTAAAAGGGGCCCTGAACTACCACCACTTACCTAATTGCGGTCCGAACTACCACGATTTTCAAAAAAAGTGCAACGAAAAAAGTTAGACTGATTATTTAAAATAAAATTTACATTTACATTCCTAAATTAATATTATTATAAGACTTATATTTGTGTACGAAAATTATATCATTTGTTTATCAAAATAAATAATATTGTTTTACGCACATAAAGAAAATGACGTCTTTATATTCAATCATCAAGAGTTCTCGACAAATTTAATAAGATCAATTATATTTAAGTGTTCAAACAAACTCATCTTCAGTATCATCAAAAATCAGTCTAATTTTTTTTATCGCACCCTTTTCAAAAATTATGATAGTTCAGACCGTAATTGGGTAAACAACGGTAGTCTATAGCTTCTTTTGGGGTTTTCCATTTTTTTACTCATTTAGGTCATTTTAGATATATAGAACTGTTAATGTTGATCTACCCTCTTGTCTTGCTCTTGTTATGAAGCAATTTTCAGAGTACGGACCTACACTTTCGCCTTAAAAATAGCGTCTCTTACCGACGAGTTCGTAGATTTCTAGTTATTTAATGAAACTTTTATTGAATATTATAAAATATTAATATTTTGTATTATATTTTTATCGAATCATTTTGTTTACGTAATTCATAAATTGTTTAATAGGGAAACAGGTTTATGAAATAATTATAATATAAATACTAAAATATTTTTTTTAAAAAATAAAATTTAATTATTAATAGCCAGAATCCGGGTGCGAAACAATCTACAAAGCGTGCGCCGACCAAGGGCCGTAAATTTGGCAGAAACGGACCGAAAAGTTAAATTAGCTGGAAGCAGGTCGAAAATTTCCAAACCCTTCGATTGCCAAAAATCGACCGCAATGTGGTCGGTAAATGACCGGACGTTCACCACAAATACTTATCGGGGGAGTCATTCCGGCATAGAGGCTTTAGCCCGAAGTTCGGCCGATTTTTGACCGGAAATGGTATTTTCGTTGCTTTTCCGGTCTTTTTCCGTCCAAAATGTTGAATGGAAAATAACCTGACTTTTGCAGTGTTAATTTGATTAACTAGAAAATAAATAGATTAAACAAAATATAAAATTCTATGTATAAATATAGTTATTCAAGTACATATTTATTTAATTTGATTAAGTTTGGTTAATCGAGTATTTATCTGGTAAACGAATCAGCAGATTTTTTTGATTAACCGCCTAATTAAGATGTATTTTCAGTCTAGACTTTTAATATTTGGCTCGATTAATCAAATAACAATTCATTTCAATTAATCGAACCATGCTCTCCTTTAGATTTGAATCTTCCGCATCCACAGGTACCTGAGATTTTTCCGTTAAGTCTGCATATGAAGGTAGGATGAGGGGATGAAGTTGGTTTAATTTATTTATTGAATTATGGGCTCAACAAATAAATTGGCGTGTTCTAAAATTGAGAGAAAGGAACCAAAATACGTGGTTTCGGTAAAGTATTCAAAATTATTTCGGTTAGTTATAGTATAAAAAAATATTGTTAAATTTTAATATGAAAGACATAATTTTGTGCTTAGTACTAGTTTATGTAGTAATATTAGTTTATGAATTTAATTACAATTTAATAAATTAGTGACGTAATGATAGTTTAGATTTTGTTTAGATTTCCCAATCAACCATTAGAATATTTATGTAGTACGTAAACTCGTAGCATGGGAATTATCGTTGTACTATAAACTCATCATTGGCTGCAGATCACATGATTTATGGCATTATACTTTGTAGATGTATAAAGTTCAAATATGATTATGTGTTGATTTTTTTAGAGGAAATTTAAGTTTTTATTTTTCTTTTGTGAAATATTACGACAAACGTTTTGAAATTGAGTATCAATATGTTTGTAACGAATTCTATTATAATAATATTTTGTATCATGTTTTTTGCGTTTATATTTAATATTTTTACATTCAATATGTAATGCCGTTAAATTTAAGTGATGAATAAAAAATAGAGTGAATACTCTAAAGGGTGTGTTTGGTTTAGGGAAAGTTTCATGGAAAGAGAAATTAGATGGAAAATAGAATGGAAACCAAATCCTTCATCGAATTCATTTCAGTTTCCACTTGTTTGTTCAACACGAAAATTTTTAAGGAAAATGTCATTTCCTATTGTTATTAATCAAAATTTTGCATACAATTTTTCATCAAATTTTTTTCCATGAGAATTTCTATCTAAACCAAACAAAGAATTTTTCTAACTTACCGCCATAAAACTTTTCCTAAACCAAACAAAGCCTAAAATCCTAATTTTATGCGTTTGAAAATCTTAGTAATAGGTTTGAATGTTGGATAAGGTAAGCATCATTGATGATGAGAGGTTGTGTGGCAGTGGCGGAGCCAGAAATTTTAAATTGGGGGTACGAAAATTTTTTTTTTAAATTGAATGAGATATAAAAATAAAAAATATAATATTTTTAAGTTTAATTGAGGGTATAAAATTTTTTTTAAGCTGACTGGGGGTACAAAAATAAGAAATATCATATTTTTAAACTTAATTGGGGGTACAAAAATTAAAAATATATTATTTTTACACTAAAATATGAACGTTTGGTCGGAATTTGGGTGGACAGCTGTCCCCGCTGTCCACCCTTTGGATCCGCCACTGTTGTGTGGAAGGTGATGATGAGTGAGGTTGGGTTGGAATACAGCATAGTAGTACTTATGATGGAAGCAGGGAGGAAAGTGCGTGAATTGAATTGGGGTTTCAAAATGAGTAATCAATTACCTGCCTCGGAAATGTTAGCCGTTAGCTACAAGTAAACTTTATGATGATAGGAACTGGGGTTTCAAAAATTGAACTCAATCGATTTAATTTGGTTCAAAATAATTTAATTTTTTTGCGCTAGTTATGACACAATAAATTCCACCTTTTAACGAAATTTATAAAGAATACTTATATTAATAATTTACGTAATAAATTTATGGGCTTAGCGGATATATCCTGTCAAGGTATATAAGCTACATACCCTAGCGGCTGAAATGATGTCGTTTTAGATTATTTTTTTTTGAGATTTAGTATTTTTAAGATTTAGAATTTTTATTATTTTAGGGTTTTAAAGATTTTTTAGTTTCAAACTTTCATTTTTTAGTGTTTTTTTATTGTTTCCGAACACATCTAAAACGGCGTCGTTTCACAACTCTAAAACCTTACTTCCTCAAATCTTAAAAATACTAAAAAAAATAAATCTTTGAACCCCCAAAATCTTAGAAACCCTAAAATATTAAAAACTTTAAATCATGAAATTCTGGAATGCCTAAACACCATTCAAAATGAAATTATTTTACACTATTACTACTATTAAAAACCAAAAAGAGAAATATTTAATTGTACAATCTGAGCTCGGACCGGAAAATGTAGACAACATGAGTATAAAATATCATTTTCGATCAGGAATGGCGCAACAGATTGTGGTGGTGACACACCACTACCTTTACGCATGTAAGCCTGATTCCAGTCATCTTAATTAAAACCAACAAGATTAGTTTGTCTTACTTTTTCAGTGATTATCACTCAAGCCTTTTCACTTAAGCTGTATGTATTTCGTTAAGCAAAAATTAAGAAAAGAAAAATAATTAAGAAATCTTTCTTTTGGAAATTCTATTTTATTTTTTTATTCTGTTAATTTAAGAATTTTAATTATGGGCACGTAGCCGGACAAAAGATATATAACTAGATGAAGTTGAATAGGATTTTGATTGAGTTGAATAGTGAAATTCGAGTTTTGAGGATTTTTTTCCTTATTTTTTTAGTTATATTGAGATGTTTTAAGTTAAATTTTGATTATAAAATTAAAAATTGGGTTGGATTTGTTGATATGAAATTAAATTTTTGGCTAAATTCAGAATATAAAAATGAAAAATTTTCTCCTTTAGTATGGTTAAAAGTGTTTTGAATTGGATTTTGAGATGGCTATCCCCTAGTGACACCACCACTACTATAAGCCATTAAAAATATGGGTAAAATATTAAATTGCTCTTTAACTAACTAGTTTTCATTCTAAATTTGTAGCTAATATTTTGTCTCCAACTTTTTCTAAATCAAACAAACATTCATTTAACTTTAGGCCACAATTTACTTGCCTTATCATTTTTCTTAAATCAAACACAGCATGAGTAGATGGATAGAGATGTAACTTACTCGATACAATTGGAAATAAACCCCAATGGGATAAAAGTACCAAAAATATGACACTATGAAATTAAGAGGGGTTGAACTCCATACAGTTTGAAATTCAAAAAATGACCTAACTCCACAATAACTGAGATATCTATACTTCCAATCCAAAACCTCACTACACCAACCAAACTTAGGACTTAGAAGGGGTATTATTTTGAATCTACTGACCTGGGCTAAGACCCAAATCAACTCAAAAGAAAAGACACTCCAATTATAATACAAAAAGTCTTCAAGATTTTTGGGTTACCTTACCATGCATCCAAAATAAACACAAAAAAGCGATCAATATTATAAATAAATAAAAAGTATGTCAAAGGGGATTGAGATGAAAAGATGGAATATCGGAGAGGGAGCTTTTTTCAGTGTCTCCTCATGGCTTGTCTTGTTCCCAAATCTACCTCAGTACGAGATAAGGACTGCCAAAACAATGGAAGAAAGATGTGATAAAAGTTGAGGTTAATTACATGCAGCGCAGCTTATAGGCCACTCTACTACCCTTTGCAGATTAGATTTGGACTCAAATTAGACAAATGTAAAGTTGGAATCTTTTTAAACTTTGAGCCAAATACACAGCACAGGACAGGACCCCTTTCTCACCTGCATTTTCTTTTCCACATAAGCACTTCTGCCCCCACTCATTGGACCCGGACAATAAGCGTTTCTTCTTTTAAGTTTAAAATTTTCATCATCAAAATTTCAGTATCACATAAATAAATAATGTCTATATCAAAAATATCAGTGGGGTTTTGTTTCGAAGAAAACCAATATTAAAAAAGTATTTTTTTAAATAAAAGAAAAAAAGCAAATTATGTACTTACTCCTCCATATTGAAACTTCTTCAAGTACATGATGTTTGTGTGGGCGGTCTGTCCTTCAAACTCAAATCTTTGTCCTCATTAAGCCTGTTGTATTCATCATTCGCCAAACACGTAAATCATTCTGCTTCCTTTCCATATCTTCTTCCATCATTTCATATCACACACCCGAAAATTCAACCATTTCTCCATAAAATCATCAAAATGCCATTTTGAAAACCTAATTCCGGATCATGAGTTGGTTTATTATATATAAATAACAAGTTTTGAAAATGCCTTAAGGCGATGATATCTTTTCATATTTTGAGACTCTGTTTCTGTGACATCTTTTTGTCTTCTAACCCAGATTCATCACGAGGTCTTGTCAGAACATCCTCATTTACAGAGAACATTTTATTTTTATTTTTTTGTATCACCAATTTTTGCTAAGCCCTAATTATATCAAACCCCAACTCCTCTCTCTCTCTCCGCACGTCACCTACATGCTTGCCGCTTCAAATCCCAACTCAAACCATCTTTCAAATTCGCCACTCTCATCTCAAATCTCAAAACAGAGCGAGAGAGCTTTTCCTGATTTTTTTCAACTATAACCTGCTCTGTTTTCTGGACTCGCATCTTTTTCGGCCGGCCAGCGTGATAGAAGCGGAGATGGGGAGAGCAACGAGATGGCTCAAGGGCTTGTTCGGCTCCAGAAAGGACAAGACCCAGTCTGTCCAGACCTCCGATCTTTGCAACAACCCCTCCAGTTTCGTCAAGTCCAACACGAGCGGCGGTTCCCACAACCGGGTCAAGCCGGGAAAGGCGGCTGATTGGATGAGATCCTACATTGCCGAGACCGAGAAGGAGCAGAACAAACACGCGATTGCGGTGGCGGCCGCGACGGCGGCGGCAGCGGATGCGGCTGTTGCCGCTGCTCAGGCCGCCGTGGCGGTGGTGCGGTTGACCAGCAATGGACGAGGCACGCTGTTCGGCGGTGGTAGAGAGCGATGGGCCGCTTTGAAGATTCAGTCTGTGTTCAAGGGCTTTCTGGTGATTTTCTCACTTACCGTGTTGTTCAGAAGCTGCAAATGTGCTTCAAATTTGGATGCAAAATGTTGAATAATTAACATCATGGATGCAATGTGCAGGCACGGAAGGCGCTGCGAGCGTTGAAAGGGCTGGTGAAGATTCAGGCTTTAATCAGAGGATATCTAGTGAGGAAGCGAGCTGCGGCGACGCTTCATAGTATGCAGGCGCTGATCAGAGCACAGGCTGCTGTTAGGATGCAGAGAGCCCGGCGCTCAGTTACTCAGGAAACAAACAAGTTTCCAACAGAGTATCGCGGTAGAAGATCAATGGTAACAAGAGTCATTCATCAGCCCAGTGTGTTACTAAATACGATGTTATCAAAATGTGTAGTTTATGTTTTGAATCTTGTTGTTTCCGACATGTTTCAGGAACGGTACGATGAGAAGGCGGGTGAGTTTTACAGCAAGAGGATGTCGTCGTCGATTGAGTCATCGTGGAATGGGTATGATGACAGTCCTAAAATAGTCGAGATCGACACATACAAGCCAAGATCAAGGTCTCGCCGCGTCAACGCTCCTCCTCCCCCTTGCCATGAAGATGTGCCTTACTCGTCTCCACTTCCCTGCCCAATGCGCCTCCGCAGTGCTCCTGCCCCAGACTATCGCAGCTACCAAGACTTCGAGTGGACATTTCAGGGTGATGAATGCAAATTCTCTACTGCTCAGAGCACTCCACGCCTGGCACACTTCTGGCGGCCGCACATGGCTCCTCCCACCCCGGCAAAGAGTGTGTGCGGTGACTCTTACTTGAGGCCGTATCAGAACTACCCCGGCTACATGGCCAACACTCAGTCGTTCAGGGCTAAGTTGAGGTCTCACAGCGCACCCAAGCAGAGACCGGAACCTCTGCCCAAAAAGAGAATGTCGCTGAACGAGATCATGGCTTCCCGAACCAGTTTCAGCAGCGTCAAAATGCAGAAACCTCAGGTCGACGAAGATTTCGACTATTAACGTAGATTTTATTTTTTTTGCTTTGGTTTTCTTCTTCTTTTCTCAAAAGGCTTTCCATAATTGCTTGTTGCTTCTAGCAATGGAATAGTGTCACTGTGACACACAAGTTCGCTCATGTAAATTCTCCCCATCATATGCTTAAAAATGAAGGAGCTTCTTAGTTTTAAATCCCACCAAAAACTGATGTTCAAGTATTTTGATTGATTTCGAACAACAATTTATTAGATCTAATGGATAAGATTATGGTCGAACAAATCCAATGTTCTAAATTCGAGGGTGCGTTCTGATTACCGCAAAAAAAATTGTGAAAAATGAATATTTTTTGAAATTTTTGAGTTGTTTTTTGATTCAAAGACATTGTGTACTTTGTTATGGGACTAATTTGATTGAGTGTTTCCTAAGGTAGATGGGAATTTTGGGATATCGAAATGAAACAAACCCTAAATCGTCCAATGTTAGGGCAGCACAAAGTGTAAAGCGTGCTCATTCTCCTCAAACGTACTACTTACTCTAATTTGTTAAGAGTAGAAAATCATTTTTAAGGAGCATAGGGTTGCTTATTAGGAGGCTCTTCAGCAATAAATCAAGTAATCCGAGATGCGTTTGTTCATAAAACAACAATTATTTTTTGAAATGGCTCACAGTACGAGGAAAGGCGGGAAGTCGAATGTAGTTGTTTGATGGGGGGGCAAGGGTCAGCATACGTCATCTTATCTCGACGTTTCAAAAATAAAAAACATACAACAACAAATGCATAAAATAAACCTAATGTCATTAGGCATAGGTATTAGTAAATAATTGGCGAAATTGATTGCAAATCTGATGGGATTAATCAATTAATTACTAGTACTTGTAGCATTGCATGTTCGTGTCACTTCCTGAGGTACTTTGAATTTTGAAAAGTTTGAAAACATGCTATGTTGTGTATGTTGGACAACAACAACAACATTAATCGAAGTTTTTTTAAACTCCCAACGGTTGCTTTTGTGTTAGGTCAATATGACAAAACATTTATTGTCAAATCAAATGCGTAATCCTACACTACTATTCAGTTAGTTTGGCAAAGAGTAGTTAAGTTGCCTTTTCAAAGAACAACTATTATGGTTTCAACTTCGCTTTTAATACCCATTACCATTATGACTGAATGTCAACTCAATTTGAATTCAATCAATACTACTCTGAATAATTTGTGATAAAGTCCCTCTACCAAGGATTTGGGGTTTGATATACATATTCGTTCTTAAGTAACATTCCGAGAGTCAAAAAAGTGAACTGTTCAATTACTCTCTTCGTCCTATTTTACATGTCGTTTAACGTTAATTTGATTAGATTTATATGAAATTAATGCTATTGATTGAACAAATTTAATAAGTACGTGGTTAATATTTTTGTAATAAATTTCATACAAAAAGTAAAATTGGTAGATTATTACTGGTGAGGAATGAGTTTTTCATTGATTATGATAAAGAAGAGATTAATGTTTAACGTTTTAAGGTAGTTGTTGATATCAAATACAGATTGAAAATTATTAAGAGACAAGTAAAAGTGGATAAAAAAATTCGGTTAACTGACATATAAAAGAGGACAGAGGGAGTATATACTATGTGAAAAAAAATATTAATGTTTATATTTTTTATGACTATCTAAATTAAGAGACCTAAAATAAATCTAGTTTTTCAGTAAAAAATATTCTTTTATTGTTTGTGAATCGATTAAAATGTTCCAGTGAATTATTTGATTCATGAAAATTTTTAACTGTGCTATTGATTCGGTTATTGAATTATGCGACAAAGCTACATAATAAAATACGGTACAAATTATACAAATAATGTTTTCATCACAGATGAAAATTTCCTATTTGAGTTAAAATCTTCTTAAAGAGACTTACACTAACCATTTAGGGCCCTTCAGCGAATTGAAAAAATGTGTTTATACATAAAAAAATTATATAATTATATTTTTTATAAATAATTATAATATGTAAATAAATATGAAAATTTTACTTTTTAATAAAGATAGAGTAAAACTCAACATAGAAATACAATTTTTATTTTTGAAAAAAAGCCAATATATATATATTAAAAAATAATTATCTAGAATGATACTCCCTCTGTCCTCTTTTACATGTCACTTAACCGAATTTTTTTGTCCACTTTTACTCGTCACTTACCAATTTTCAGTGCGTATTTAATATCAACAACTACCTTAAAATGTCAAACATTAATCACTTCATTATCATAATCAATAAAGAATACATTCCTCACCAATAATCATCTACCAATTTTACTTTTTGCACGAACTTTTTCAAAAAATTATTAACCACCTACCTATTAAATTTATTCAACCGCTAGCATTAACTTCACCTTAATCTACTCAAATTAACCGTAAACGACATGTATTAGAGGACGGATGGAGTATATATTATTTATTTGAATAATATTAACAAAATGGTGTTTGGTTTGATGGCAAAGACAATAATTATTAATGAAGGGTGCTAGGTTTAAGTTTCATGTAGATTTTTTTTTATGCAAATCCGTAGTTAGGCTTTGATTTGGATCTTGGGCTGTTGTCCATCCTCGGGCCGAGCCTCATATCCCATGCTTCAATGAATTTTGATTCATTTCAATGAAATACAATTCAACCCTTGTGTTTCAAAATTTTCAGAGATATTGTTTAATAAATTATCATTCTATTATGCTTAGTTTTTTTCATTTCAATTCAATTAAGTTTAGCGCAGTTTAGTCCATTCCAAATAGCCTAAGAGGTCACAGGATCAAGTAATATTGGAAGCACGGATGACAAATTTTAATGAAAAGGTGTAAAAACTAGCTTGGATATAATTTTTTTTAAGGTTCCCTACTTCCACTCTTGGGGATTCGAACTCGAAAGCTATAACCTCTCTCAAGGGAGGTGCTCACCAACTGAGCTATCCCTCATTCCTGCTTGGATACAAATTGTCTATCAAAATATAACATAAAAAAAGTGAACATCTTAATCAAATAATAACTATATCAAAATTTTATTCAACCATATTCAATAAATGATTATTAACCTTTACACTATGTTAATGAGGTGAAGTTAGAACGCGGATGAGGGTGACTAATTATAAAATAAAATTTACACTTTCACTCATAAGTTAATATTATTATAGAAATATGATATGTTCACAAAAATTAAATAGTTTTTTCATCAAATTAAATGATATTGTTTTGGTCATATACATAAAAGGATGTTTTTTCATACTCAGTCAACCCTAATCTTAGAGAAATTTAATAAAATCAATTGCATTTAATGAATTAAACTAACAATCTTAAATATTTTAAATTAGTCTGATTTTTTTTTGCATCACGCTTTTTTCGATAGTTTGGGTAGTTCGAGTTCTAATTGAAGAAGGGATGGTAGCTTAGGGCCCCTTTAAGTGATTTTCTCTTAATCTTAATGAAACATGATTATTCTCTGATTAAAGTTGATTATAATCATGTAATTATTTATTTATTTCCGTATTAATTAATTGTTAAGAGTTAGTTTTCAATAATGTCAAACAATGATTTGAAGTAGAACTGCCATGAGCAAGTTTTAATCAGATCAACATAGGATTAATTACATGCTTGGGGTTATTATTTATTTTTCTTACTAATGATGTTTGCTTCAAATATTGTAAGCTACATTATTGACATTGATCAATTGAAGGACACTAACTTTCCTACTTGTAAACAACAAATTGAGATCGTAATATGTGTTCTTGATTTAGACCATATTTTACATAAGATCGCCCCACATCTTTTGATGTTACTTAGGAAAATTATGTCGAGAAAAAGACTTTTTTTAATGCTAATTCTCAAATATGATAGCGGTCCAACAACTTAAGTCTTATGATAATGACTATCGTAGATGATGCTATCAGGGGAGCCATTCCTTACACAGAAAGCCATAAACTATCTTGCTAAAGTTGAGGAGTAATTTAAGGACACCTCAAAAATTTATGCCAATACTCTTATAGTGAAAATATTGACCACTAATTATGATGACTCCATAAGTATAAAGGAGCACATTATGAAGATGTTTGATATGACAATTAAATTGAAAATTATGGACATGGCCATTCTGATGGGTTCTAAGTTCACTTCATCATGAGTTTGCTCCTTCAACAATATAATTCTTTTAAGATAAACTATAATACTTAGAACCAATAAGGTGTTGGCCTAGTGGTATTAGGTGTTGTCTAACAACCCTAAGGTTCTGGGTTCAAGCCCTGTTGGTACCACATTTACGCTTAGATACGCTAGAGGTGCGCGTGAGCTGGCCCGTAGTGAGTATGGGCGTACACTATCTAGGTGGAAGGGGTGTGTGGCCCCTGACCACCAAGAGGGAAAGTGGGGAATCACTATTGATTCTCTTCTTAAAAAAAGAAAAAAATAATACTTAGAAAGATAAGTAAACAGTGAGAAAAATGATTTTTAAAGAAGATTGAATATAGATGAATAAATCAAAAAAAGATTGTTATACTAGGAGGCTAATTGGTCGAGTACAATTAGTTTCCAAATTTCAGAAACCTCAGAACACGGTTTGAGCAAGAATCTTTAAGATTTTTACTCAATTGAGTGAGTTGCAAAAATCCAGAGTTCAAGATTATACGCGACCACATATGTTATTTTACAGGTATATATTCGAACAAGTATAAAAAAATTGCTAAAAAAAAGTTTGATTTGATGTCTTCTGCTTTAGAAACTGAAGTTGGGGGAGGCGAGATTTAAAGTGGTGAATGTAAAAGAGGTTGTAGTCGAGGCTATTGGATTACTCTCATTAGTTTTGGAAAGTGGCTTCATCCTTTATCTTGATGATGTCGTTTATGTTCATAACATGAGGAGAAACTTCATTTTTATTTTTCTTTTACATAATGTTGATTTTATTTATACAGTTTAAAACAATAAATGTGTTATTCAATTGGTGAGAATATTGTTGGTCATGTTGTTGGGCATGGCAAACTCTATGTGTTTTTGCCTAACGAATCTCTCCTTTAATATTAATTGTATTTGATAATGTTTCAAATAAACGTAAGCGTGATGTAAATAATAAGACCAATTCGGAATTATGACATTGCTATTTAGGCCACATTTTGAAGGAGATAATAGAATGTCTCATTAGAGTAGATACTTCAAACCCTTAACTTATTTCATTCGCATGCTTACTTTGATTGCATAAACGAAAAATATGTTAAGCGAATTAAAAAATGGGCTATAGGGAGTACAAGACTTCTAGAATTAGTGATATTTGTGGATATTTTTCCATGACATTAGTAAAGAAATTTGACTTCTTTATCACATTTATCCATGATTCTTCTCGTTATGGATATATTTTTTGAATTTATGACCAATGTGAATCACTTGGTAAACTTAAAATAGTTAATACTGAAGTAGAGAATCAATATAATTATAAAATAAAGGTCGTGCGATCAGAGCGAGGTGCCGAAAATTATGAGAGACATGCTTCATATGGATAAATTCCTCACTCATTCCCTAAACATATTTATAAAAGTGGATTATAATCCGATACTCAATGCCCGAAGATACTCCGCAAACTAAAAATTGAATTGTAACCCAACATTCGATGTTCGAGGAACTTTGGCTAACAACAACCTAAAGTGAATTACTCAACTGAGACTAAGCCTGTGATGTGGAAATATCTTCCAAACTAGAGTTTTGGCTCCCACCGCTCAATGCCACAATATAAAAAGGACATAAGGGATAAACTTTAGCTATTAATCTATACAAAAACATTTTGTCCAACAACGTAGAAATCAATTTCAATCATCAGAGGTGCTGCAAGCGATCAGAAAATTATCTCTGTTAAGAGACCAACACCAATTTTTGAATGTGCCATTTATTGTAATCTGAAGAAATTATTTAGATGATATCTTCTTCCTCCAATACCAAGCAATTTTCAATCTCACACTTAGGTCAGGTGTTGATGATGTTAGATTTAACAACTTGAGTTAATGAGTTTGACAGATTATTTTATTTGATTCCCACCGAGGATGCTTCCTCATCACTGTTTGACTCATGTGACTCGCCAGCATGAGCCATCTTTAAAGAAATAATGCACAAAAACGAACATTAAGATTGATTTTGGTTCACTTAAATCAATTACAAAAGAAATACTGAAAGAGGAATAGAAGACCTGCTACTGGCAATGCTGATAGTGAGAACAGATACTACACAGTTCAAAATCTCGAGCATGCTCAAATAGATCAGCCACAAGACTCAAGATGATGTATTCTTCTGTCACCATTATACAAAACACGAAGAACTCTGTACGGTGAAAAACCTTTGAAGCTTATGGAACCAGATATACGTGATCCACTTTATTTTGTGGTTGTTACATTGCCTGCATCATTTGTAAATCATTACAACTGGGATCAATGCATGGTGTCAAGTCACTAGCATAGTGATTAAACGGTGAAACATAAGCATCAGGCATAAGCAGCAGGATCAATCTAACTGCAGTGAACTTGGGTTAGACTATTACATAACTAAGATATCATACCCTTCTATGTCATTCCTCTAAAGGTCCCCTCAGGTGATAACACTATATGCTGTTGTAGCTGACCATAGTGCATGCTAGCTATTCTATCTGAGCTAACATAATTATGGTTATGGACCACCACAAACACGTAACCTTTTGAAATGACAAAATTAGTAAACAAATAGTATTAAATTTCATTGATGGACTTAAATTAAAATAAATTACAGAGGGGACCAAATATTTACAGATGAAGAGAAGAAGCTGAGATATGTTCTGAAGAAAAAGCTGGCCAAGATGGTGTCACATGACAAAATG
Source organism: Kalanchoe fedtschenkoi (assembly GCA_002312845.1). NCBI lineage: Eukaryota > Viridiplantae > Streptophyta > Magnoliopsida > Saxifragales > Crassulaceae > Kalanchoe > Kalanchoe fedtschenkoi. The sequence continues at coordinate 2,152,746 of NQLW01000043.1, read as the reverse complement.
CGAGGCTGAGTTTCAAGATAAGAAATGCTGACATTATAGTGAGGTAAATGACTCTTTCATAAGCACTGGGACAACACCGTATTAAAAAGTGGGATCTTCCTTCTTCTTCAAAGGTGAAACGCATAAATCAGTGACATGAAATGCAGCCAACTGCAAAGGCTGCCCCGAAGCTGCTTTGTAGGAGCTGGAAGGCTGAGCAGCTGATCAATATGATTAAGATCCTCCGTAAGTTCACCAGGATATAAATTGTAGAGGTTGAAGTTGGATAGAAGGTGAAGAAACTGAGCTAAAGGAATGGCTTTTGTCAATAAGTTGGCCAGCTGAGTCTCTCGTTGGAACATATAATGTCTTAACCACCTTCGTCACAAAAAATTTGAAAGTCGATCTGTATATGCTTTGTGCACTTGTGAGAAATTGGATTTTGAGTATTTGCAAAAGCCGATTTGGTATCACAACTAATCGAAGTCGGAGTGACTTTAGGAACCTTAAGAAAATGAAGGATGCTAAGGATCCAAAGGAATTCACAAGTGATATTTTCCAACGACCTGTACTCCGCCTCAGTGGAAGATTTCGATACAGTATGTTGGTTTTTGAATATTCATGAAATGAATAAGGAGCCTAGATACACATGCACATTACCCTGTAACAGACCAGCGAGTCAATGAAGTAGAGTCCAAAATCTGAGTCAAAACAGCATGAAGTTGTAAGAAAGATGAGCTATAATACAAAAGACATATGCCTGGGGAGCCTTTGAGATACCGAGCCACTTCAAGCTACTTTCATATGATGTTCACAAGGATTGGATAAAATTGATTGAGACAGTGAACTGAAAAATTATATCTGTCCTCGTGATGATGAGATAGACCACTTTACCAACCAAGCGTCTATATTTATCTGGATTGTGAAGAGTATCACTTGTTGAAAAAGCTCATTTTTGAGAGTTAGAAATAGGGATTGTGGAAGGTTTACAAGTAGTAAAGCCTGTTTCCTCAATATCTAAAATTTATCTTTTCTGGCATGATGAATACGTTTTGTTGATATTGTTAACTCAATGCCCAAAAAATACTGTCTTGTCCAAGTCTTTCAAAAGAAACTAAATAGCTAAAACTTGTTTTAGTTGAGAAATATGGTAGCCTCTGACTCTGTGGTGAGCAAAGTATCATCTATATAATCTAGTAGGATGATAAAAAATGTTTCAGTGGTAAATGTAAAGAGAGAGTGATATGGCGACGGACATATGGACAAAATCAAATTGAAGTAGGGCGGTAGATAATTTTTGAAATCATTGCCTACAAACTTGCTTTAAGTCATACAATGACTTAAGAAGTTTACCTTTAAATGTTGTTGTTCAGATGCAGACCCAAATAAAACTTCCTAAGAATTTTTAAAATTAGAAGTTTGTTCATGAGATAAGTGGTAGTTAAGAGACATTCACTCCAAACTTTAATAGGTAATATTGTTTGAAACCTAAGGGCTCCAGCTAAAGCCAAAACAGTTGATGCTTCCTTTCTACTTGACCATTCTGTTCACGAGTTTTAACACAAGAAGTCTAGTGAAAACTACCATTTGCAATAATAACATTTGAAATGAAAAATCAGTAAATTCAGTGTCATCGTCAATTCTAAAAAAATTTACTATCGTTAAAATATGATTTTCAACCTAGGCATGAAAAGCACTAAAACTGTAGCAATATCAGATTAATTCTTTAGTAGATAAATTCATGTGCACTTACTAAAATCATCAAGAATGGTTAAAAATTATCTATATCCATTTTATGTACGTGTTTTTTTGATAGGGATCTCATACATAAGATTGGATAAGATTAAAGATTTTACTAGATTGAGATATATTGACACGAAAAGGTAATTTTTTCTGGTTTGCAATTTGCCAAACAACATGTAAATTGTTTAGTACTACAGTAGAGTATTTTGTTTGAGGAATATGTTGTAAAATGTGAGATGGCATAATGTAATGTAGAAGATGATATAGGCTCAAATAGGGAATTTGATATGGAGGTATAAATGATCTTTGAGGCAGGTGATTGTTGATTTGTTGATATTTACAATCTCCATTTTGTCCATGAATGTACCCGAGCCTTCACCAGAGGGATCGGCTCGGGGTTTCACAAACGAGTCCTACTTCTTCCCAGACAGCTGTTTTTTATGTTGAAACTTCTGTGCTTGGAACCCGGATCTCTGGTCCATACCAAAGAGTTTTTGATGACAAAGACAATGATGATTTAGTTGTGATTTTGGAAGCAGATGATATTTTGTATGTGGAAGAAGTTGCGGACTCTCAGTGAATGAGCTAGTGGAGGTTCTTGACACAAATATGGAGAAAAGTTTGCAACGGCTTGAAAGTACAGAAGAGATGGAGTTGGCTGATCCAAACGCTGACTCGATGACTGAGAAAGGAGATGATTTGGGAGACACTGCCCGTTGGCGAAATCCATAAAGTGGAAGCAATGGAAACTGTGAAGGATGATGTTACACCAAACAAGTTTAAGGAGAACACAATTTCAGAACGGATTGACATTGTGGGGGAAACAGTTTAAGCTATCCGAGGCCAGCTCAGTTTTAACACATGGAACATTTCTCATAATTATGGCGAGCTTAGCCATGGCCATGAGCTCATGGTGGGTGAAAAGAAAACACGAAATGTCTTTATCTGAGTGGTAATGCTGACATCAAGCATCGCTAAGGGACTAACTGCATGTTTGAAACATTCAACTGAGGCAACCGTGAACGTGACTGAAACAAACCCATCACAGACGCCAAGGCAAGTTCGTGGGAGGAGAGCCAAGTTGGATTTGTATGCCCAGGAGTCCAAGTATGACTCCACTTCATTAGGAAGCTTCACAGTCACTGAGACAAGAAAACTCAACAAACAGGCAAGCAAATATGCCTTGTAGTCATTACGGTTGCTACAAGTAAGACCAATTTCATAATTTCCCACTTACGAAGATAATTTGCTCTGGCGAAACAAGGCAAGTGTTAGTAGCCACCCCTGTGAGGAGATCAAGCAGGATCCATAGCCCCTAATCCATCAGCTCCACCCCATATCAGAATTAGGCCCATGAAATACTGAACTGAGAAACAGCTCTTTGCTGTTTATTGTTGAATCATATATTGCTGTTGCATTGTGTTTGGTAACATACAAATCTCACCTACAGTGAAATCCCTAACATCCAGAAAGATGCAGATTAAATTTTGATTTCCAACATCTCAACATGTATATATGTGATATCAAAGATCTTTTCCAAGATCAAAAAACTGTAACATTATAAGCAAACAGAAGACAAAAATGAGACATGAAGGCCAACTACAAGACCTTTTTTCTTTGGTTTTCCAAGTCTGACTGGTTTCAGTACTGAAGGTTACTTTGGCGAGGACTAGGAGGCAGGGCGAAGCTAGAGTTGCAACTAATCTTTGTGGTGGGATGACACACAAATGGGAGATAAATATTTCTTGAAGATTTCTTGCAAATGGCTGGTTTGGGAGAAGTAGGAGACAGCTTGCGGTCAAGACCAGATGCCATGCTTTTACAAGCCTTCATCTTCCTTCGGCAGAACCTCTCCTTCTTTGCTAGATCTTCCACACTGACCACCTTTGACAGAGATGTGAAGGACTGTGATTTTCCATTATAGTGTTTGGACAAGCCCCTTCTGCAAAAAAGAATCATAAATGGACTTCAGATCATATTTAATTAAGTAGATGGATTGTATGCCATCAGGTGGTGGGGGTGGAATTGAGTGGACTTACTTGATGGGGAGATGAGCCATGAGGTCAGACAATTCATATAAAGGTCCGGCTGAGGAGCGAGAAGATGGTGATGAAGAAGCATCGTCTGCCAAATCTGATGAATCATCAGATGTGGATGTTCCATTGGAATCAAATGAAGATGAAGCTGATGACATATTGTTGCTAAGATCCTCCTTCTCTTCCATGATCATCCAACTGTGATGAGCTCTCACAAGTTTACCCCGGGGCAGTGCACTTGGATGAGATTTGAGCAGCAACTCCATGTTGTTGGACTCTCCCATTGCTGACGAACTTAACTTTGATATCGTAGCTTCCAAAAGAGAGAAATAAGTGAAAACCCAAGTAGAGAGAAATGCAGATGTTGTGAGATGAGACACAAAAAGGTGTTTTTATACATGTGGAATCATACGATTAAGCCACAATGCAGAAAGGTCAAATAGGACATTCTAAGAGGACCCAACAATCTGAAAAAGATTTATACATATCTTGATAGGCTTTGACGGACTAGGTTGTGACACTTTGAATGTTCCAAAACGTGTAGACTTTTTTTTATTACAACAAATCAAACGGATGATCTTATCTTGGTCGGTGTATCTGATACTACAAGATAACTTCTTCTTTGATGATTTGGGTTCTGTAAAGTGTTCAATTCAATTGGAAAAACATTCAATGATGATTTCACATTTCACAAGTGAAAAATAATCTACAAATAGAGTGGACTAGAAAAGATGGCGATCATAAAAAAAGAGCACCCTGTTTTCCGAATTTATCTTTTCGAGATAAGGCATGAAAGCAACAAGAAAAGAGATGGAACATGTTGATCTTTTGGGTTTTAAATTGATTGGAATAATTTGATACTACTAACTGATTAGATTTAATCTATTCTCCTTTCATTTTTTATATGTCATTTAGAGCATTTATTCGTCCATTTTTCAACGCACATGTAATACTATCACATGACATAAAAATAAATAGTTAATTAGTTCATTATCTTAGTCCATAAAAAAACTAATAATAACACACTTCATTTTACATTTTACACAAAATTTAAAAAATATATTAAATAAATGTCCATTAAATTTTGTCAACAATCAATATTAATTCCTCTTTAATCCAATTAGTTACTATTAGAGGACGAAATGAGAAAATATTTAATATTTTTTAAAAAAGCGGTGTAAAATATATAAAAAAATGTTTCATAAGAAACGTTGGAAAAAAACATTTTTAAAGAATATGAGTTAAACTAATTAATGTCTGATATTTTAATTTTAAAAATAAACAAATAAATTTTAAAAATTTATGGAGGAAATACTACATTATAGAAGCATTATCTCCTTGAATTCAACATTATCTTAAAGATAACAACAGATACCCATACCTACAAGGCAAACAATCCTTGACCTTGTGTTTCCCACAATACAATAATACTCCACATATTGACATGGTTGTGTAGGGACTCCAAAAAGCTTTGTAAAGGAGATAAGCTCTATTGGATCCATCCACATCCAACTCAGACCAGTCACCACCATACCCACAATCAATGGCAACTTTCATTCCCACCTATCATCACATATGGCCAGAAATCCAAACTAGTGCAGTCCATTAGACTTGTTATTAATCCCAATCCAACACGTATAGCATTTGTATTGAATGCTGCCTGAAAGAGCCTAACTACCAGTACCAAATGCACAACTTGTTCCTGATGTGAAACCTTTAGACATGGCCACGTTATTTTTCATATGCATAATATAATACTCATAAAAGGTTCTCTCTTATCTTGAACAGCATTAATTAATGAAGCACAAGCATCCCATCAACCATGTTTAACAGTCAAAATCTGTTGTATCAGCCACAGGAAACACAAACACATCAGATGCTTCCTCCTTCATTTTCTTTGTGCAGGTCAAACCCATCTAGATTCCATCTGGGTGTGCTAAATTGATTGTCCAAAAGTGAAAGCAAGACGGTTCCATGTCGAGTCTCATTAGATGCCATTTCAAGTCAATTACCACAAAACACACCTCTTACAATGAGATACGACCACCATGAGTTTAAAGCTTACTGATTTGTTAACACAAAAACTCACTGCCTCTAATGCAGTAAGCCTTTAAATTATACATTAACTTATGGCACAAAGGTAGCAAATTTTTCATTAAGCCTCCATAGTTCATCAATATTCAACTTGAAAACCTTGCAGTTCATCTGCCTAGATTAAAATCGAACACGAAAAACCAAAACTTCTAAGCAATTCGGCATCTTTCAGAATGAAGAAGATGTGAGGAAGATGATTGTTGAGATGCATCAATGGAATAAGAGTGAAGCTCAACTGCCCATCTGCCCTAATCTGATTTTGCAGGGATTTCTTTCGACTAACAAGTGCATGAAAACTGCACATTGCCGATACACACAGCCCCTGCACCCCATCATAAACCACAGATAGATTTCAAAAAAGAAAAATCAAATCAAGATAGACAAACCCTTTCAGCATACAACAACGAAACAAAGACACGACCCAGCAACATCACATCCCAAAAGGCTTGAAACGCCGGAGCCATTTAAGGTGAGCTGCTCTGTATTTTGTACCTCCAGGTTATGATGAGTTTATATATACATGCACAAGTAGGGTTTCTTCTTTCCTGGGCCATGTTGTTTGGATTTTTATTGGGCTTTGGGCTGACCTAGTTTCGGACCAAGCCCGGTAAGAGCATCCCATTACGTAAAGCCTCAATGGAATTCATGGAAGGCAACCATTTTGGGTCCGTCTAGATTAAAATATTTATGATTGATTTCGTGTAAAAAAAATTAGGGATGTAACAATTCGGTCCGGTTCGCTTTTTAATAAAAATCAAATCAAATTATTGGTAATTGATTTGAAAAATTTGAAATTGAACGTAATCGCTAGTTTTAAAAAATCAAACCGAATAAAAATACGCAGTTCGATTCGGTTCGGTTAATTTGTTTTATTAATTTAACTACTATATAGGAGAATTTTCATATAAAATCATACCTTTGTTCGGTTTTCATCTGTTCATTTTGAAAAAAATTAAAAATCAAACCAAACCATTAGTCATCGGTTTTTCAAAATTTGAAATCGTAACCGAACCACTATCTTTCCAAATCCAATCGAACCAGTCGGTTTGATTTGGTTTGATTCGATTCTTCAATTTATCGATTTTTATTTATACTCCTATAAAAAAAACTATGCTACTTTGTGATATTTTAAAACCTCGTCAAATAAAAATTTCCTTATCTAATTCATCTAATCGAAAGAGAGAGATCCCATCTCCCTGATAATTACAATAACAATTGAGCCAAAATGTGTTGACCCATGAACCAACCAAACAATCAACCAATTCAATCCACATCTTAATGGTTCGAGATCAATTTTTTGTAGAACGATGCTTCACTTTGGATTCTGTTAAGTTTTAGTTGCTAATGATATTGCTGATGATATTGGAGAGGAAGAAGCCATGAAATGATGAGAGGTTTGTAGGGGAAGAAAATGAGTAGTAGAAGAGTGATGGACCGAAACGGGGTTGCACCTTATTGAGGTTGGAACAATATGGGTTTTTTCTAAAGTCAGGTTTACGTTTAAACTAACTCTTTTTTTTTATATAAACTTAATTGATTAGAATAAAAAGAATAGACCAAATAATGTCATTTTGAGAATGAACAGTTAAGAGTTGGTTTTCACTGACACTAAGGCTGTGTTTGGTTTGAGGAAAGTTAGAGAAAAAGGAAAATATGAGGAAAAATAAATTCTTCCTAAAATCCCAATTTATTTTTACCTTGTTCGGTTTGAGGTGAAATTTTTTGTAGAAAATATTAAAACATTCTTTAAATTAAACAAATTTTTCTTCAAATTTTCCATCTAACTTTTCATTTAGTTTTTCATTCTCAATTTTCCTTAAACCAAACAAAGAATTCCTTCTCATTTTTCCTCAAATTTTCCTTTCCCTTAAATTTTCCCCAAACCAAACACAGTCTAATGGTGTGTTTGGTTTAGGAAAAATTTGGTGGAAAAGAAAATATGATGGAAAGTGAATTCCTCCATGTAATCCATCATATTTTTCCTTGTTTGGTTTGAGGTAAAAAATGATGGAAAAGGGGTAAACCATTCTTTATTTTAAACAATTTTTCCTTCATATTTTCCATCTAATTTTTCTATAAACTTTTCTTCTGATTTTCTCACAAATTTTCCTTCTCATTTTCCACCAAATTTTCCCTAAACCAAACACACCCTAAATATTTTTGGGATCAAATTGATTAATAATTAAATACACTCTAGCCTGGAAATGCTATTTTCCCATAATATTGCAAAAATGATTGTAATGCTCAAGATTTTTGAATCCGTGGTCATTCATACTCTATTTATATTTTTTTCCAACTTTTTTTACTCTTGGTTTAAAATTATTTTAATTGTGCACTCATCATATTTACATGAATATATAACATCAAGATGAGGTTATTCACTAGATTATTTAGGATATTAACCAAATGAATATAAATTCTCTATATTTATTTTTATTTTTTGTAATTCAATATTCATCATAATTCACTGAATGAATAACAATATTTATTAGAAGAGTGAATTTTTATAATATGAATAATGTTAACTAAATATCCATCAGTTTATATAAATATACATCAGATTGATTGTGTTGTTCACTAAATTGGTTGAGATATTCACAAATGTAATTACATGCACAAATTCATAACATTGACATATGTATTCATCAGTTACACATGCATATACAATGTATAAAGACACATGTTCACCATATTAGAAGTTGTATCCATTAGTTATACAAATATATTCAACAGGCTCAAAGTTACATTCATCACGTGCACATATTTACTAGTTACGAAGACTTACCAATACATAGATATGTTTGCTAACTTAACATGTATATTCATAAGTTACATTACCTTAAATTTTAGGAAAAATTATAAAAATGAGTTACGAATTAGTGCACTTTCAAAAATCGTGAGCTCAACTACTAAATTTTATACTACTCGGACTTTTTCAGTTTGGGGCCCGTATTGTAAGTATGCAGTACTCAATCAAATCCTGATTTACTTTTATCTAATTACTAACTCATCCTTTAACAAAATTAACTCTTTTTAATTTCCAATTGCCGGCAGCCATTCTTTCTCTGACATTTCATCACTATTTTATGATCTTGTAACTTTCTCAATAATTCAAAGACATACACAAGTTAAGCCTCACTCCCAGACAAACAACTTCTTGTACCTCAAAATGGGTTTCAAGAAATCTGTTGCACTCTAAGTTCTATTTAATGAATAAGGTCTTATGAAGAAATTTTACCCAGACCGAGTAAGTCGTAAAATTATGAAAAAATACACTATACTCAAATGAGTACAAGTTTGATTTCTTAACGGAGCATACTTGACTGAGCATCAGATAATGCATTTCCTCTCTTCAACTAAAACCCAAACCTTCATATTTGTAAGCTTGAAAACACCCCAAAACTTAAGCCATTTTGTCATCACTTTACCATTTTGAAAACCAATCACATATTATCACTACCAAAAAACTGTTTTTTTCCGATAAAAAAATTGATGGTCGGAAATTGGCTTAAGGCTTTTCAGAAACTTTTCGGCCTTTTGCCGATTATAAATTAGTGTTTTAAAATAAAAATAATATATAATAAATATTGCCCAAATTGGACGAAAATGTGTCGGAAATATTGTCCTCTTTTTGACCGGTTTCGGACGGTTTCAACTTCTTTCTATTTTTTCGGGAATTTTGTACACAGGAATATAATTTGGTCAAAAGTCCTGCAAAGTAGAAGGAAACTGGATAGCTTTTCCGATATATTTCCAGCTATTTTTGATCATCTACGACCATTTTTGAGATGAGCGGAACCTAATCAGAAATGACCATAAAAAAATCTTAGAACGAGTGTACAACCTTATCTCCTTCATTTTTTTTCTTCTCCTTTAGCTCTCTTCCTTTCAGTTGCTTCTTCCCCCTCCCTCCTCTCACTTCGCTTCCTCACTCCCCCTTGCTCGCAGTTGCTTCTTCTCCTCTCCCCCCTTCGCCTCGTAGTTGCCTCTTGCTGCTACTTACTAAGGTATAATATAGGGTGTTAGAGAGTTTTAACCTCTTTAGAATATGAATTAATTTATGGATTAAAGTAAGAATTTAATGTTTAGATGAATGTTGTGTTAGTTGCTTCTCATTTGTGTTATTTTTGTGGAGGTATGAATTAGAGTTTAGGATTAGGGTTGTGTGGATTGTGAAGGTATTGATTAGACTGTGTATGGTGGATTTTTTGGTGACCAAGGCAAGGTCCCAGAGCGAGATCATGAGGTGAGGCCCCTGGGTGGCCGAGAGGGTATGATGAATGTAAATTAGGATTAATTGTTTATGGCTAGTCAGATTGTCAATAAATAACATTAAAATGGATGATAAGTGCACATACGTTTATGAATTCAACTCATAAATAGAATTTCATCTTTAGCATCAATGATCAATGATCAACAATCTCACAAGTGAAACAACCAGAACTACATGCTTATCTTAGTGATAGTTTTTCTTCACATGCAGATCAGTTCCTTATAATCCAAAACCCCCAATAATTTGAGTTTTTTAGATGTCAAGTTACTAAACGCCTAAAAACTCGATTTTTATAGTTCGACCTTAAGTTATTGCTTACTAAGTGATACATATGTAAAAGATGATAAAGAAAATAATTATAATGTGTTCTTTCAACTTAAAAATTTTGGATTGCGATTGAAATTTCTAATTGCTGAATCTTATACTATAGGTGCTAAGAGTTTTATGTCTTTCTACGTTTGGAAGGTTGAAACACAGTTACACATTGTGCTCTCGAATTCTAAAAAATTCTTATTGAGGAGCTTTAAGACGAGTCGAGAGCTTGACTATTGATGAAGTCACATCATGAATTCCGGACACCAAACTCTGAGTAGGGAGAATAATATTTTTAACTTTATAAAAAATGTGAGACTTTATGATATATTAAATTTAAAAGGAAATTGAAAAAAACAGGTACGTACTAAGACGTTTTTACAAATTACTGGTAAAACTATCATAATATACAATTTTAAGGAAGTACATGTTTTAGATGCTTGTTTAAATAAGTAATTTTTTATTTCACCATTCAATTTTTTTTAATTACAAATTGAGAAAATTACAAAAATATGGTATGTACTATCAAGTATTTGCAAATAGGGGACATTACTACTAAAATTTGTAATTTAAAAAAAAAAAGAATTTTGGGACTTTACATAAATAATTAATTTGAAGAAGTAGCACCCACATGCCTCTAAATTTGACTATGAACCATAATTTGCTACGGTAATTGATAAACGAATGACTGGAGTTTTGAAATTAATTATGGTTATAATTAATTAGTTAGTTAAATTATAAATTTGATTACCTAAATAGCTATGAAAAGTGAATGAATTAGAATCAAACGGCGTAGTTTTAAACAAATTACTTATTTTTAGTTATAATTATAACTAAATTTCAAATACTCGATTATTTGTTTAAAAATTATCGTGGTAGGTCGTCCTTCATGGTCAAATTAAGAGGCACATATGTGATGTTTCTTCAATCATCTTCATTCCGGTCTGCCTAAAACCTTAGCTAACAATATTTTTCTTTCATAAAGTCCGATCCATCAAGCTAGCGTTTATGAAATAAGGATTTTCGGAGCAAGGTTAAATTGTGAGTTTTAATTAAAGTTACTATTAATTTTAATCAAGTAATAGTAAAAATGAATGCGCTAGAGCAAAACGTCATAGTTCCGAAAAATACTTATCTATAATTATAAAGACTTTGTGCAGGATGAAATTACAAATTACTTATTTATACAAAGATCCAAAACTCTATTTTTCTTGAAATTATAATTTTTATTAGTAATGTATGTTATTTGCAAAAATTTGGTTGTGCACACCTTGGTTTTGCAATTGTCTCAATTTGTAATTATAGAAAAATGTTGAAGGGTGAAATCGAATATTTCTTATTTATACAAGTGCCTAAAGTTGTGTGTTTTCTTGAAATTGTAAAATTTGATAGTAATACCTATAATTTGTAAAAACATAATAATACGTACCCTATTTTTACAAATTTCTCTAAATTCATAAGACAATTGTAACAAATTCCAAAGCCTTCAAGAGACTTTTTTCAGGTCTTCCCTATTAAGACTGGATACTAGTTTAGATTCTTTCTCATGGAGGATTACGAAATGAAATTTTGGGTCGAGGAAGGGATAAAGGAAATGTAATGACTATGATGAATTTTGATTTATGATGCAAAATATATATTATTCAATCAAGAAATAGTACACAAAAATTGGACATGCTTGACCAAGACACAGTGACCGGAGAGGAAAATGATAACAGAGAAAGATGCAATGAGATGCATACATCTTGCGATAACAAAGGCAAAGAGCTTCTATGTTTGCCTAGTTATTCATAAGTGGAACAAAAAAGAAACATAGACAGGGCCAGCTTGGGGGTATAATGGGGTGACCTACAGGCCTTGCTCGACAAGGTAGTCGCCCAACCTCTCAACGATCATGTTACACTGGCCCGGAGTAACCGGCTCGTCATAGACTCCAAATATCAGAGCTTGCCCAGTTTTCTTCACAGTGACACCTCCAGAGCCCTGCAAATTATAACCACACGAGCAATTAGAAGCAAAGAGAAGAAAACATGCCATCAACTTCTCAAGATAATTAATCTAATTCAAGTGATATACTCAGGTTATACAAAAATATGCAGAGAAGTAGTTGGTCCATTTCCAGGCATATAGAACCATGGCATCTTCTCATTCATAAGCCGGGAGACAGCGTTAGACATGCACTATAAACAATGCCTTCATAGATATTTATAACGATAATAATAAACTAATTAAATGGCTACAATCCTGACTGTCAGAAAACAGAAAATTGGGCTAGCAATCATCTTGGTCTGCATCCCTTGCTGATTTGCCCAACCAGAAACAAAAAGTGTGAGATACAAAGGTTCATATTTCAAAGTTAACACATATTCAAATTGAAGATCTCCACTAGATTAGAAAGCACAACTCAAAAAGAACTAACAAATAACACTCCACTGTACCATATTAAACAAAGGAGCTGAGCTGGACTCATATTTGAACATGATGAGATGGAAATATGACATTAAGATATACTTTAAAGTTGTTGAAACAGCCTTATCATAAAGATGAGACAATACCTCCAATTAGCAGATGGCTGTACACATTCATTCATCAAACATACACTGAAATATTCAACAATTGAGACCATTCTTATACATAATCAAAAGGCATCATAATAACACCTAAAAACAAACCTTCTTTCCACGGATCACAGCTCCCGGTTCTCCTGCAATCACCATATACTTAGTTCCTGCAAGGTGCAAACCAGTTGGTGCCAGGGAGCCAGGCTCATCAAAATCCTTCAGTATGGCAGTGATCTCCTCCGTCTTGAACTGTAAACATAAGTTCCAAACACATCCAGTTAGCACGGCTCTAAAATGACGAGAGAATAGAATGCGAAATCCTCCGTTATGAAATGAAACTCAATCACATCGGCTGGTATGAGGATTTGAAGCCTGCCTTATAAATTATAATACAGCTACATGCATCAACATTCTAAACGTTACACCAATATGCCATCAACACTTTCACGTCAGTAACAACCGCATTATGATTTGATAAATCTAAGACAGCGATGATCAGCAGATCAAAAAATTCAAAACACAAGTTCACGTCGATCTGAACCATACGCGTTAACCAGATCAAATCAACCAAAAACAAACGAATCGGAAAAGGCACAAGGTAAATCCGATTCATCTCATTCCGCATCAGACCAATCCAAAAATCCATCTCTACCACCTCGAATCCAACAGACAGATCTGAATAAATGGAAGAAAACAGAGAAGGACCTGAGGGAAGGTGGAGCTCTGAGCCCAGACGCTACCGTCCTGGCCGATGATGGCGGCGGAGGTGAGGTGGTGGCCGGTGCCTTCGATGTCGCACATCAAGTGATCGTCGACGTAACTTTGCCACGACATTTTCTGCGTCTTCTACGATCTCTGAGCTTCTTCGTTCGTACAATCAACGGATTCCGCTTTTCCCTTCTATGCCTAAGCGCATCGCAGTTATATATATACTCGTTGTATAGTCACGTGCGATGCAGGTGCCATCCTTGGTTCCTTGTCTATTTTTGAAATCGAAATGTAAACAATATTCGGCCCAGTTGATGTTATCGGCCCAATCCTGAAATGGGCCCCGCTACAAATTTGAATATTTCCCGCCAACTCGTGTTTATGTCTATGTTGCCGTGGGAGGTTGAGTTTCTTAACTGATTGTGTGTACCATCAAAATGATTCGGTTTGGTTAGTTTTTGATAAAAAATCAAATCGAATTGTTGGCTGGTGACCGTTTGAAGAATTTGAGATTAAAACGAACTGTTTGTTTCAAGAAGCCAAACCGAATCAAACTGCGCGGTTCGGTTCCATTTATTGTTTTCATGAAATTTATTGACTAATTTAATTATTAAATAAAAGACTTTTCATATAAATAATAATATCTGTATATGAATTTATATGATATATTAAATTAAATTTAAATATGATTTAAAATATCGTGAAACCGTTCGGTTTGGATCGATTTGGTTTGAAAAATATCAAATTCCGAACCAAACCATTAGTCGTCGGTTTTTTAAAATTCAAAACCATAACCGAACCATTAACACTCTAAACCAAACCGAACCTATCGGTTGGGCTCGATTTGATTCGCTTCATCAATTTATCGGTTTTATTTACCGTCCCAATAAAAATTGATTGACTTAAGTGTGCAATCACCAATTGAATCGGATGATTGCATCACTTATCGATTTGGCATTCTGTTTCGGGTACACAAGAATTGAGACTATTAACTGGTCTAGAAAATGAAAATAGTTTTTATTTCTGTAAAGGGGTATGCTTTTTTACATAAGACGGTTGATTTTCTCATAATTTGTTAAGGCTGTGTTGGAGGTAGGAAAAATTTGTAAAAAGAAAAAAAGAAAAATGAGAAGAGAATTTTAATCTGGGAAGGAATTTTGTTATATTTTTTCAATGGTGTAAAAACCATTCTAGTTAGTTTGTGGATATTCAAAATGTTTGCATGGATGAAAATATTCCTTTATTTAAGGCGCGATTGGGGGTTAAAACTCTCAAACAAGTCATATTTACCAAATTTTGTGAAACTTATTCTCCCATTGATACTTAAATCCATTTGTTACTCTTAACATTTACCACGTTTTTCCCTTAGTGATACTTAAATCCATTTGATACTCTTAATATTTACAATATTTTTTATATGAAAACAACTTTTTTCAATGAAAATCTGTAATAGGATGTGTATGGCACAATCTACAGATTTTACATCTCCAAATAATGATAGAAAGATATGTAAGCTTCAACAAAATATTTATGAACAAAATCATGCATCTCAAAGTTAGAAAATTCATTTTGAAGAGAAAATCAAAAGGTTTAGCTTCCATCAAAACTATCTTCTGACTACAAAAGAGTTAGTGATAGTAAAATTGTTTTTATAATTATACGTAAAATATATATTAAAGTTCTGATTGAGAAACTATTTCTTAATAGAAGAATTTAATGTATTGCAATTAAGTACATCCTTAAGGCTGTGTTTGGTTTAGGGAAAATTAGGTGGAAAGGAAAATTTGATAGAAAATTAGTAAAATTCTTCGTTCGGTTTAGATGGAAAATAGGAAGGAAAGATAAATAAATGGAAAATTGGATGAAAAATGTGATTCTTATCTCTAACAAATCAATCCAATCAAATTCAATGTATCTAAAATTAATAACCATTTTTTGAATAAATTCAATGTTTTTCATCAAATTCGATGTATGAATTGATGAAAAATTGATATTTTTCATAAAACTTTTCATGATCATGGAAAATGAAATGGATTCCTAATAACTTCCTTGACATTTTCTTTATGATACCAAACAAGAAAAAATTAGATGGAATCCTCCAAAGATTTCATTTTCTTTCGATTTTCCCTCAAATTTTCTTTTCCGCCACTTTTTCCCTAAACCAAACACTGCCTAAGTACTCGAGAAGCAATAAGGATGTGCTATTTAGAGGTGCATAAAAGCTCATTGTAAAGGTTTACCAGTTGATTAAACCACATGTATGATAGATGTTGGTTTGAGTGAGAATTTACGTTATGCTAAATAATTCATTAACTCATTTCAAATTATTGAACTCTCATTATTTGAATAACATAGTGTTTAATAGATCAACAAGTATGTGACTTATTCTGAAACTCTGTACCAAAACAAAGTCATTCTGAATGTCCATAGTCAATAATCATTTTATGAACTGTGTTGATTGATAAGACTAGTGTGTGGATTAACTTATTATTATCTAATTGCTTCATTGAAATATTTCCAATTCAGCGACTAAGATGGTCGATCCATTGATATTGAGATCGACAAACCCGACCATATGTATCCCTATATCTTACAGAAGCATTTGAGTGGAAGACACAATCACCTATTGGTACGAACGATCACCACTAGCTTTCCATCCCAAGGTTTAAGTTAGGACAGTAAATAAAAATCGATAAATTGATAAATCAAACCGAATCGAATCAATAGATTCAGTTTAGTTTAGAGTGTAAGTGGTTCGGTTACGGTTTTGAATTTTAAAAAACCGATGATTAATGGTTCGGTTCGGGTTTTAATATTTTTCAAACCCAACCGATCCAAACCGAATGATTTCACTATATTTTAGATTATATTTAAATTTAATTGAATATATAATATAAATTAATACATCTATATTATTATTATTATATGAAAAGTGTTTAGTTTAATAACTAAATAAATCAATAAATTTTATAAAAAAATTAATCGAACCAAACCGAACCGGATGGTTTGTTTCGATTTAATTTTTTAAAACAAGCGGTTCGGTTCGGTTTCAAAATTATCAAACCGACCACCAACGGTTCGATTTGATTTTTTTATTAAAAATGTAACCGAATCGAATCATTACACATCTAGTTTAGGTAACAAGTTATTGATGACGACAATCACATAGGCATGGGTAGTGAAGTTGGCAACAAGGTGTGTTAGTGAATTTTATCTCGTTTGTACCTGTGTTCGAATTCTGACTTCATTAACTTTTTTTTTTTTTTTTTTTTTTTAAGGGGATCGATAGTGGTTCCTCACTTCCCCTCTTGGTGGCCAGGGGCCGCACACCCCCTCCACCTTGATAATGTACGCTCATACTCACTGCGGGCCAGCTCACGCGCACCTCCAGCGTATCTAAGCGTAAATGCGGTACCAACAGGGCTTGAACCCATGACCTTGGGGTTGTTAGACAATACTCAATACCACTAGGTCAACACCTTGTTGGTGTTATTATATCCATGTTTAAATTGGCTAGAAAGGAGTGTAGTTCTCCCAATTCTAAAAAAAATTAATTTATTAATAATATGGTGATGAAGATATGCGGGGTGTTCGAGGTCATCGTGATCATAATTTATGTGTATAATGATAGTTGTGATTTTTTTTTTGATTTTGTGGTGTAATTGGATTTAGCAGTTCGTTTGGACTTTTGTGAAACAAGATAGAATAATTTATGAGTCTGATTTAGTATTCTAAAATTACATATGTTTTAACTCAAATTGGTTGGAAACTTAATGATAACGGTGATTTTTTTTAATTTTTGGGTTTAATTGGATTTAACGGGTCAGTTTGGACTTTTGTGAAGTATGAAAAAGTAATTTATGAACCTGATTCGGTATTCTAAAATTACACATAAATTTTAAAACCAATAATCATAAACGTAACTTAGAAAAAGTAATATTTCAAATTATTCTTATTTTTTTCTTTGTAGAAAAAATAAGGATAGCCCTGGAATCAAAAATAGGAAAAATGATAGAAAAAAGATTGACTGGTAAATGGGTGAATCATCCCACACGAAAACTTCAGGATGAGTCTAGTTTACAAAAAATCTGAGTGTTTTAAAACACAAAGAGAAATGAAATCACATGAGATTCCATTTAATATTTTCTTTTTAGTTTGAAATGAAAAATAGAAGGAGCAAATACTAATTAATTTATCTAAACTTTTCTTCTAAGTTTTCATTTAATTTTTTCGCTTAACTTTTCCTAAATCAAACATAAAATTCATTTTTTAAATAAAATTTTATTGATAAAAGTTTATATTAAAAATGCATTCTTTGAATGTGAATACAGAACAGGTCAAAACCAAATATTATTGAAATTTTTCTTTTTAGCACAAGATCTGACAGAAGCACGAAAAAAGCTTTTAGCATCATCAATACACTTGTATACCTTCAATTTACGCAGTTCAGGTGGAGGGTCAAAATTTTCATCAAATGTGTTGGAGGAGCCATCGAGTGAATCTTTTGAATAGAGATTGCTAAACTCCTATCCATTCAATAATTTTTTATCTGATATATGCTTTCTCGGAATACCAAAGATGGAAGAAAAAATAGGCCTTGAGTATGAAGTGGTCGGGATAAAGGTAATTGCAACTGCATTAAGAATAGTTTATTGAAGGGCACTAACAACATGTTGATTGTTGAACATATGAGAAAGAGAATTAGATAGCTAAACAACTATCTTAAGAGAAATTGGTCCAAGCTAAACAAAGTAAAAAGAAAATTCATCAGACTTCTCAAAGATGTCAGGAATTTTAATAGGAAAAACCTAGTGACAATTAGAGAAACTCTAATCATCGCTCATGTAGTTGTTGCAACTAGAGGTACTTTATCCATCCGCTATCACCAGAGACACTGTAATCGTCATATTTGTAGAGGCCATAGTCTCCATAGTTTGCAATACTGAAGTCATCGTCATTGAAGAGAGCATAGTCTCCGTTGCTGGAGAGACTGCAACCACATCATGTAACTTTTTAACTTTAGTGAATGAAATATAATTGTGGAAAATAAGTGGACTGTTTTTTCAACGCTAGATCCAAAAACTGTGGAGGTGTTAGTCACCATGTAAATCCACTTATGCTTTCGACGATGATTGGGTACACAATAAGGATGTAGGTCTGAACAAAGAGGACAGTTACCAATATGATGAGAGATATTGGTAGTCGAAGAACGAGCTGTAATGGAAGATGCGAGACTGATGAATGATGATGTCAATCGAAGAATAACATATACAGATTTGATAATTCGAAACGAATGAAGTAAATGAAGAGATTAAATTTTGAGGATTAAGACATAAAACTAAATTTGAAGATTTTGAGTGATAAGACGAAGAAAAAAATGATTGCGTATGAATTGAGAGAGAAAACATGAGAATACTTGGTAAAATACAAATGATGAGGACCGATAATGAATGGGGAGAGAAGCTCCATGAGAGAGAGAGGGGCCATAGGAAGAAGAAGAAGCTAAATGTGTGTTTGGTTAGAGCTGGAAAATTTGAGGGAAAGAAATGTTTACTTTTTATTTTTCCACAAGTTTAAGGGGAGAGAAGCTCAATCTAACTTTTCATTTTGTTTTCCATCTCCAATTTTTCATAAATCAAACAAATGATTACTTTTTATTTTTCCACAAATTTTATTTTTCTCAAATTTTTTCTAAACCAAACATAAACCTAAAATACCCCAAACATGAAATTCCAGCCAACTTTTCCTCGCATATTCCCTTCCCACTTATTTTCCCCGAATCGAAAAAAGGCTTAAACTTAAAGTGTAGAATGGAAAAACAAACAAACAACGAAATGTACAAATTTGACAGAAGAAAATTGATACACAAGGTAGGGCACATCTGAGTGACTCAATCAAGTCTTGTTCACGGAAGAAGTATGATGATGATATGGTTCTGAGCGCTCGAACTTTGAATTCAGTCTCCCAGCTTACCTCGCTACGGGGCTGAAATGGGTATCCACGTTGAGGGAAGCCATTTCAATGGAGTCATTCTGGGATGAAATGGTTCCGTGGCTATTGAACTTGTTCACTCTAGCACACTCCAGGGTCAGGCACTCTTTCAGCTCGATCACCACCTCGTTCATGAGAGGTCGGTTGGAAGAGTTGGGTGCCACACAAGCCATGGCGATCTCTGCCACCTTCCAGGCTGAGTTCACATCGAACTCTCCCCTTAATCTTCTGTCCATCACATTTCTCACGTCCCCTTCTGTCTCAAGAATGTAGGACACCCACTGGCTTATGTGAACCTTCTCGTGGCTTCGGTCCACCACTGCCCTACTTGTCAAGATTTCCATCAGGACTACCCCGAAGCTGAAGACATCGCTCTTCTCGTGCAACCTGTTGGACACATAGTACCTATGCACAACAAATTCAAGAATCATAAAATGTCCCATGTCCAATACTTCCACTCTTTTTCCAGTTGGAAGAAACTCACTCAGGGTCAAGGTAGCCTGGGGTACCGGCAACCACGGTTGACACGGCGCCACCTTCCATAGGGAATGCCCGCGACAGCCCGAAATCAGCTATTTTGGCTTGGTAAAGTTCATTGAGTAAGATGTTAGTGCACTTGACATCTCTGTGCACAATCGGAGGCTTACAACCATTGTGCAAGTACTCCAACCCTGCGACGCGTGCGTGAGCAGATGAGTAAAAGATGAACAATATCTCACATGCTATCAATGTTTTGAGTCTGTTTGCTCACCTTGCGCCGCATCAACTGCAATTCGAAGCCTCTCCTCCCAGCTCAGGACTCTCTCACTTTTTTCTGCAACATTAGATAATAAATTTCTTTCATCAAACTCAGTCTCTCTGCTATAACAATTCGAACAATTTATTGCTACTCACCATTCAGTTGCTCATCTAAGTTTCCATGAACCATATATTCGTAAATCAGAGCCTTCTTGTCATCATCATCGCAATATCCAACAAGCGACGTCAAATTCCTATGGTGAACCACCATCAGAAGATTTACCTACAGTCATATACAAGAAAATGCTCCAGTAAGAATCAAACTGGTTTCAATCTTTTACGTTGATAGAGAGGTCAGCAGCAAGAGCCATATCAGGAGACTTACTTCAGCACGGAACTGCCTGTAACCTTGAACGGAAGAGGCAGACAGCATCTTCACAGCAACTTTAGTTCCATCAATATCCCCCAGGAATACAGTGCCAAATCCTCCTTTCCCAAGTACTGTACTGAAATTGTTTGTCATTTTCAACACTTCTGGATATGTGAAGTTTCTGTTCTTCACGTCTATTAGCATTGAATCAGCATCAGTGTTTGACGCAGCCGTATAACTCACTGTTTCCACCTTGTTAACAGCTGCAGAAACAACCCCTGCCATGTTAGATACGTCTAACTTGTCCCATGAGCAAAGAGACATCATCACCTTGATGAGTCCACCAAATTACTATTCATAAGCTTATTGTGTATACCTTGTGATTTTCTTTTAAGCAACCACCAGATGAGTAACAAAACCAGAACTATGACGACCAGGCCACCGGCGACTCCTCCTATTATTGGACCTATGCTGACACTGCTGCCGCCACTGCTCTTTGTTGTATTTGCCTTACATAATGATGTTGATGCACAAAGACTTGGATTGCCGTTCAGGCTACGGGGCCAAATTAAATAAGCTCAGGTCAAGCAATATGTAACTTACTGCTTGCTAGCACTAGATGCTTTTGTTTAGGTTCCTGACCTTAAGGTGAGCGACCCACTATTCGATCTGTCTACGAGACCTGACGGAACTGGTCCAGTGAGGTTGTTTCCGCTCAGGTTCCTGGAAATTGTTTGCAAGAGCGGTGCAATGATTAGCTAGAGATTCAACAAGCATACGATCTGGTTAAGCCAGAGCTGAAAAAGACTTACAAAATAGTTAAGGACTTCATCTGGGCGAGGAAACTTGGCACAGACCCGTTTAAGCCATTGTTCGATAAATCCCTGAAACGAAACATTACTCTTGAATTCAAGTACTGATTACAAGAAGAAGAAGAAGAAAAATCATTCTTCAAAGTACTACTTACAAAGTTGTCAATGAGTTGAGTTTTGCTATTTGAGAAGGAATTTCTCCAGTCAGTCCGCTTGACGACAGGTCCCTATTTGTGATTAAATTCAGCTGTCAACGAATTCAAGATCCAAGAACCTAAATGATGCATGGAGAAA
>NQLW01000043.1:2088989-2117767 GCA_002312845.1 Kalanchoe fedtschenkoi | reverse complement strand
AGGAGAATGTGTAGGAACCTGTTTGAGTCTGAGAATGAGCAAGAACGACAAGAAATGCAAGAAGAAGCAGAGCCCGAATCATCATGTTTTCTGGATTAACAGATGCAGTTGGAAAAGAACTCTACGTGCTACGGGTGATACTTCAGCTATATACACTAAAGACTGAACAACTTGCTTGCCTGTCTTCAGATAACATTAATATTTTCCAAGTCAACTCCAGGAAACTATAGAATTTAAATTACAAAAATAAAAGATGAAAATAAGAGAGGAAAGGTGGTTGGAGTATGCAGCCGAGCCGATGCTCTCGTAGAGGCGCCTTCCCTCACCCAGTAGACCCACGTTCCAGACTTGTAGTTAGTTTCAGCATAATATATTACCCAGTAGGTGTAAATAAAAATTAGGATTTTAATTCGAATCAAACCAAACCGAACCGATGATTAATATTTGGTTCAGTTTTTAATTTTTTAAAACTCAAACAATCCAAACCGAACAAAATTAGAATTTTATATGAGAATTCTCTTATTTACTAATTAAATTAGTCAATAAAGTTCATAAAAAAATTTAACAGAACCGAATCGAATCATAAGATTTGATGCGATTTGGTTTTTAAAATAGCATTTGATTCAGTTTCAAAATTTTCAATCCGATTATCAACGTTTTAGTTTGATTTTTTATTAAAATTCGAACCGAACCAAATCGTTACACTCTTTGATTCATACAAAGGTAGATGGCCAGTTGGAAGACGGTTGCAGTCTGCTCCAATCCAATCGGTGACCGACGCTGCTGGAAGGCGAGTTGTCGCTCGAAGGAGAGAGTCGGGTTGAAGACGGGAGATGAAATTAGATTTAAGTATTATTTAATTTTTTTTTAAGTTGTTGGTACCTCTGACCGAATAAGAGGTAGAATTAATCAGGAATGAATTGGACTTTGCCAAAAATCATTCAGTATAAAACAACAAATAGTTGGTTCACTTAAGACTTAATATATTAAGAGACCATATCTTAATAGAGCTCATTAAACGCAACAAAACAAGGCTTTAGTCGTTCTAATTTAATTTTTTAAACATTCATATATTACGTATATTAATTGATGACGTTCACAGTTTAGATCGGTTTCATATAATATAAATATCATACAGAAAAATCGAAAGTTGAATGAGTAAAACTTCGAAAAACTAGAACGTTATTTTCCATCTAAAATATAGACAAATGGGCCTTTAGAAAAATGTACGGAGAAAAGGGATTAGAGTTGGCAATAAAGAAGAAACCAACTGGCTGCGCCCCTCTGTAATTTGGAATCTATTTAAGCAGGTTGACATTTGAGGCCAGAAAACGCCAGAAAACGGAAAATTTCATGGTGGAGGAATCCATTGACCAGACCCAGACAGGCCATTAACAATAAGCAAACTGAATCTGAATGAGCAGATATTGTGGAACATGTGAAAGCGAAGCAAAACGAGTAAACAAATGACAACAGGCTGGACGTGCTTGCCATAAACAAATAAGAAACGATGTGTTGATTTTGACTTGGTCAAGCATTTCCCACAAAACATGAACGTACATACGTACGTTAACATCTTATGACGAAACGAGTTGATAAGATCTTACGATGGATGGTAGAAAATGTCAGTACTTGGTATGAAGTTACTACCAGTACAAAATTTCCAAATGATGTTCCACGCTATACAAAAACAGGATTAAGGATTTCGAGCAAGATTTCAAATTCGGTACCAAACAGGGTGCAGAAAAAAAAAACATCATAAAATAGTATTATGGATAGTGTGACAAAGAGAGAATGAGTGGGTGGCGTATTTAAATTAAAATCAATAAATTGCACATAATTTCATCAGGTCAACTGGATGACCAGATGAGCGAGCTAACAAATCAACGAGTTTCTGATCATGTGAGTCTGCCGAATATCCAGACACTTTTGCACCATTTAATTTCTCGCACTTGCGTGAATGAAACTCCAGCCACGGCAGGAAAATTATACATACAATATAATTAGTGTCGAAACTAATTCAATCATGCAGCATCCCATTAACTAGAGTTAAGATTCTATGGATTCATATTACCAAATTAAACGAGTTAACAATAAATAAATTCAAGTTGAAATAAATTGTAGAAATGAAATGCGGACACAAGAGTTATTAAGTGGTTCCACAAACTCCATTTGTTCACCTCCATTCCTCAACTAAAGTGCTTGAGGGAGGCTTTCTATTTCTCCTTCTTGGATATAAACTACTTTCACCAAACGATTCTTACACTTATTCTTATACGTTCAAGCCTTAAGTTCTTACATAGGATTGTATTCATTACGTGAATTATGTACACAATCAATTACAGTCAGCCGTCTCAATTGATTTATCATGTAAACTCTTTAAAGAGTCAATCGGTTCTTGACCATGTGATATTTTAATTGAAATTACATGTAATAACACTAAACAAAGATTCGTCATCTCAAACTATTTTTAAAACTTCAGACAACCACACATTCTCACATTATATATTAGGCCGAAATGAATTATATATATTTTTATCTACTAACCAAAGTGCTGACTAAGCATCGCTTAGTCGTTCCGATGCATTTATAAAGTCATCTGATGACTTAAAATTTAATTGAAATCGATAATAAATAATCTGATTAGACATAAGAAGGTGTAATAGATGAATTCAAATTTAACTACATCTTTAATTTCTAAAAAAACTTGAATGGGATGGGTGGATGGCAATGGCTGTCATATATGATGTCACGGCCTGTTAAAATTAGGATTTTCAGTGACGAAGAACGACATTTGTTACAATTTAATTTAAGTCCTTTAAGTGTAAAAGTTTATAATTAGACCCCAAAAATTTCAAATTTTATATTTATTTATTTTGTTGCAAGTCGAATCGGATGCAAGGCTTCTGATGCTATCTCCCAAAATAAAAGCGAATAATCATCATCTCTGTTGACATCATCGCCTTTCACTGGATCTGTCATCTTTCACCAAATCCTCTTCCACCGCAGCCTCTTGATTAGATTGCCGGATAGCTTTAGCTTTAAATCTCTTAGACAAATAAGCAGCAAACCTAAACCTCCTCTTCGGATTCTTCACCACCAAGCACAACTTCCATCACAACTATCATTAGTCATCTTCTTCTTCCATATAAGACCCCAACTCAATATTATTATCTTCTTTTTCTTCGTAAGAGTAGAATGTGAAGCACTTGGCCTCTTTGCATGATGACTCTTATCACTTCTAGCGGTTGAGAGAGGTTGATCAACAGATGTATGCTTGGAACCTTTAATGCCTTTCACAACACTTGTACTCTGCCTTTGTCCCTGGAATGACAGTGGGCTTGTTAGGGAGTTGCTGATTTCTCCCTGGGTGAGATGTTTCATAAAGTAACACACTGTTTGCAAGTGTGGCTACCTCTGCTCCTAAGCTTGCAGGAATGTTTACAGTGCAGTAAGCATGACAATAACTTTGGCAATCGCCACACTTGACAGCACCCCTCAGCAGAACTTCTAAGAGGCAAGCTGTGACAGAACATTTGTTTTCATCATCTCTTTTACGCGCTAAGTACATAAATATGTCTCTGCGTGAGTCTTTTGGCTGTTTCTTCTATAAATTAAGCAGAGTTTTAGTGGCCTTATCAGATGACTGGATGATGCATCAGTTCTTCTGGCTTCAAATTCTTTGATTAAATACAACGAAATATTGGCCCTCGACATAGAACTTTATCAAATTGTATTTCAAGAATCCATGATTTGGCATTTAGTGATTAATCTTTGGAAACGATCGTAATACTCATACGTCATCTCATCAAGCTGCTATTTAGTTCTGCATATCTCCTCGTAGATTTGAGATGCCTCTATTGTAAGGAAGCATTTGATAAGAAATGCATCCTACATGTGGCTCCAAGTAGTGATGGTAGCTATGAGCAGGCATAAAATCCATTCTTTAGCATAATCCATCAAACATAATGGAAATGTCATTAACCTGAATCTGTCAAATTCAGCTCCTACTAGTTTCATCGTGGTGTAGACCATGATGAACTCTCGAAGGTGCCACTGGACATCCTCTTCTGGCGTCCCTTAAAATTTAAGCAGTTGGTGTATGGCATCACTCTTTATTTCAATATCTACCTCCTCAACATCAATAACTTGTAAGCACATGGGCTAATCATGAAAGTTTAGAGTGGTAAGCTCCCTCAAGGTCCTCCTTTATAGTTATGGTTGTTGTTGTTGCGGCGCTACCATACCCACGACTTATCTGGTGGCTCTTTCCTCCACTCGCTTCTAGTGATTCAGCTATTCGGGATCCTCAATCCTCATAGTATGAGAATGGTTCCATCGACTCAGCAAAAGTTGGTGAGACGGGTTAGTAAAATAGAATAGAAAATTTGCAGTTATGAGAAAATCTCATATAAGTCCGCGCACTTGATTTACAAAGTCGCATGCGCGAGAGACTCCACACATAACTTCTAAAATATTAAGCTGCACGCTCGGTTTACCGGGCCGTATGCACGGTTTCTCCCCGTATAAGTAAATAAAATTGACTCGATAATTATGTTACAGAGATACATCAGTCCCCGATAATGGCGCGAATGTGATAAGATCGTCATTGGAATTTATTATATAAATAAAATTTATCCTCCTAACTTACTAAATAATATCAAATACATGATCAATCCTTAAGGACTAAGTACTCGAAACGTTAGTAACTAACTCAATGAAAAGTTAAAAGACTCAACTTTTGGGAGTTTTCAGATTTGAAAGTGATGTCAATCACTTAACCTGCATACTAGTTAGAAAGATGAATTGTGAATATATTATTGATCATTAATGCTAATGATGAAATTCTAGTATGAATTGAATTCAACAAACATTTATGCTTATCAATTATGATAATGTGACTAGCCATATATAATCACTCATTCTCTATAATCATCAAACTCTTTAGTCATTGATATGATATATCTTTTCATGCAAATTAGGTTGTCAGCCTAGTGATAAATATATTCAATTGCATTATTGTGGTAAAGAATTCAATATAGATATGCAGGCCCTAGCCAATCTAGAATATGTTTACATAAACATGCACGAAAGCTTATGCTTATATGTCACATCATCTGAACTCCACAAAGAACTTAGCCATGTGTGGCCATACAAAAGTATAAGATCTGTTTAATAAAGAAAATCACAAATTAGATCTGAACTCTTTTGAGACTTGCTCCCTTGCTGCTCTCCTAAAGCTTGTTGCCCACGTTGAAATATTGCACACTTGTTATTCTCTTGAAGCAATCTTTAAATAGGTGTGATTTTTAAGAATTGATACAGATCTTAAAATGAATATCTCTAGGGATTCTAGTTGGATTCAGAACTTGAAAGCTGATAGAATAAGAATTTGATTTGTAAATGAATTAGGAAGCTTCATTCCCACCAATCTTATTGGCTCTTCTAGCAAAAATCCATCACGATTTAGATCTTAACTCCTTAGATAATCTTTTGATAGTTATATATCTATTTGAATTGCTCAAATCAGACATATGGTATGTAAGTTATGCCCCTAGAATGTTGGTAAGATTCTGATGTCTCGAATTAGGAAACTGCGTGCACTACACACACTTGTCATTTAACGCATGCGTGTGCAGCTCTCGTACACGGCCAATTGTGAAATTGGATTCTCTATTCCTTAATAATTGTGACATGTGTCCTTCCTTTGCCATATCACCGCAAGCGCGGCTGAGAACCCCAGCGCATGACTCTTATGCTTGGAAAAATATTGTCTTATGATCTCTTTTCCAATCTTATCCGAATTTTGCTCTAAATACTTCCTTTTTAGTATGCTTTCGTATTAAGACCTAAAATAAGTATGAAATAAACTAGCTAAATTCATTAAATTATACTCAAGAATGGTTAAGAATGAGGTGAGTTATGTATATAATGAACCAAATAATTTGGTCTCATTAATGAATTGACGTAGTTTAGTTGTCTCCTATTCACGGACCGATTATGCGAGTGCATGCCCATCAATTAATATACCATTTGAAATTAATCTTGAGTGCTCATATATATGTTTCTAAATAGTAGATGCTCCTAATTATTGTGATGTTTTTATTGTCCTTAATAACTTGAAAGAAAGAACCTAAACAAGGCCACTTTACATAAATAAAATTCTGTCCACAAGATTTATTCAAATTCAAGCATGTAATTAGCATTAAAGTTCAAAAGCTCACAATTCTCAATTATGAACATGGGTGAAGACCCATAAATTATGATTGAAACAATATCTAAATCTACTTTTAAATGAATTCAGTCTCATTTAAAAATTCAATCTAAACTGTCCAAAATCCACTAAATATTTTCTAATAAGCGTCATATTAGGATTGAAGCTTTGGGCTTAGTCTTTTTCATATGAGTGAGATTAGGATTCGAACATTCAATTTATTTTAGGAGAAATCCTAGCTTCCCTATCTTATAACAATGCCCGCTTTAACAGTTGTATTCTACTTATATTTATGTTAGCCACTGCTTTTTTTCTGTATTTACACGTGTTAACTACTCTCCATATTACTTATCTTTAGAATTCCACTATACTATTTTTTTCAAATTCAGTCTTCATCAATATTTTTAAATTTAATTATTTGTTCATTTTCTTTATTTTTGTTCTCTGATTGCTTGCATGTACAAGAATCTTTATGGTCCGGTTGATCGCATCCTCAAGATCAATAACACTTATAGAGTTGATTTAAATATTGATAAGGCGCAATGTCTTGAACAGTTATAGTTGAACCGCCAACGTCTACTCCATCTAAATTGAAAGTATATTCTTTCATTGAAAGATCGGGATCACACGTCCCTTTTTCAAGATGAGAGGAAATATACAAGAGGATGAGATGTCAAGAACAAACAAAAAGATATCACTAGCTGAAAAAACCTAGAAGAGAATTATAATTTAGACATCAAGTGATCAAGATGCATGTCTGATAATCAATAGAGACTGAAGCTTGAGTTTTTGATCCCTTGAATGCATTTCATTTATACTTGCAAGCTTTGATAATGTGACCTCTCAAGAAATGGCATAGCTTGAAAAAGTAATTAAGTCTCGGATTTCTCATGTGTTGTAAGTTGAGAAACTAATGTGGAGAAAGCTAACCATCTTGCATTCTTTGGAGTCAAATTGAGCTGATTTGGACCAGGAAACAAGATCCTCTTAGGGGGAACAGGATCCGGTGCTGCGCTGCAAGTTGCTGTGCGGCTCAAAATGACGTCGTTTTATTTGTTTGCTGATTACTCAACCTAAAACGACGTCATTTTGATATATAATTTCTATTGAATAATCAGCAAACAAACAAAACGATGTCGTTTTGTGCCGCGCAGCATATTGCAGCGCAGCACTGGATCCAAATCCCTCTCAGGGCATATGGAGTCAGATGATCTCACTAGATTTATGTCTTCACAACTGTCTATCATCTCACACATCAGTGTCAAATTTACGTTCAAGCTAGTATGACCCCACTGGAATTATAATTTTTTTTATAAAATTATTACTAAAGGATCAAATCATAATTATCAGACTTGGACCGAGTACCGAACCGATCAGGGCTCTGGTTCCCGGTTTTACGATTGAACCGGTGATCCAGACCGGTTCAACCGCTGGTTAAATTAGGTGCAGATTTTGTAAATTTTATTTAATAATTATGATATTGAGTTTAATAACAAGTTTATTAAGTGGTCCAGTTTCTTGCCTAAAAACGCAACCCATCTTGAGTTCAAATCTATGTAGAGACATGTTTTTCATCAATTTATTATAATTATTTATTAATACGCTTATAATAATTAA
Source organism: Kalanchoe fedtschenkoi (assembly GCA_002312845.1). Lineage (NCBI taxonomy): Eukaryota > Viridiplantae > Streptophyta > Magnoliopsida > Saxifragales > Crassulaceae > Kalanchoe > Kalanchoe fedtschenkoi. The sequence goes on along the minus strand of NQLW01000043.1, from coordinate 2,109,936 downwards.
ATAATTCTATTACTGTTTCATGAACCGGTTCTTAAGAAAATCGGCTGGTTCAAGCGGTTTTCCTTTGCACCAGCCGGTTCGGTCCAATTGAACCTGATTTAGTGTGCAAGACGGTAAGTACATTCAAATTGGACCGGAACAGGTCCGGTTCCCATTCCAACCTGTTGAACTGGATGGTCCGATTCGGTTTTAATAACAATGAATCAAATAGTCTGGTCCACGACGACATTACATGAGGGACGACTCATAAATAACCGATACAAGGAGCTCTTTTAGTGTTACAATTAGATGCTCACAAAGCTGAATTAAATGTCTTCCGAAAGATTCAATTCTAAAACACTTAGTTTATAATTTGATAACTATATAGTTTGATTAACTTTCAATACAACTCTTCAAAAATATAAATTTGAGATAACTCAAAATATAAAAGTACACACATCCATCCTCGAAAATTACAAATATTATCTGCTCGAAATTTTAGTTTAGGGCCCAAATTTATGTTAAATGTGATGAATTATCTCTGGTAGTTTAAATAAGTTTGCATGACTCGATTAATTTATTAATCTTGCTCCGGTATTGTGAGTTTTTTTTTCTTTCACTACCAGAATAATTTTTTTCTGCGGATCAAAAATTATCCGAAACAAGTCCGAAAGTTATCCGAAAAATATATTTTTTCGGGTACAAAAAACAACTCCGAAAACGGCCCACAATCAAATCCGAAAAATTTTCTTTCGTGCTTTGTTTCGGATGTTTTTCGGAAATAGGTTAATGGGATTAAAAAATATAAAAATAGAGGGACAATAGAGGACTTTTTTCGGATCATATATTTTTTAATTCATTTTCGGTTTAATGGAGGAGTGTTTTAGGGTTTGTCTAAAATTAGTTATCCGAAACAGATGAGAATTGGTCCGAAAATTAGTTCGAAAACAAAATTAGGATAAAATAATTAGTGTGAACAAAATTTAACAAAATTGGTGTTAATCCTTAAAATTTCCGTAAATGGTCCGAAATGAATCCGTAAGTTAAGGACAAAATTAAGAACAAAATTATAAAAAAATAATTAGCCCGAAAAAAATTAGAAAAAGAACCGAAAAAAATTGATGTTAATCCTCAAAATTTCCGTAAGTGGTCCGAAGGAAATCCATAAATTAAGGACTAAGATTAAGAATAAAATTATAAAAAAATAATTAGTCCGAAAAAAGTTAGAAAAAGAACCGAAAAAATTGGTGTTAATCCTTAAATGGTCCGAAGGGAATCCGTAAATTAAGGACAAGATTAAGAATAAAACTATAAAAAAATAATTAGTCCGAAAAAAGTTAGAAAAAGAACCGAAAAAAATTATAGAATTACGAAAATATTCCGAAAAAAATCTGAAAAAATAAATTTAAATATGATTATTTGAACAAATCCAAAAAAAATTTGGAATGGTCCGAAAATAGTTAGAAAATGGTCCGAAACTATATCCAATAGTCCGAAAAGTACCCGAAATTGACCCTCAAACTGTACACCCGTATTAACTCCACCGCAAATCCGAAAAAATAACCCCAAAAGGTCCCGACAGTGGTTAGAAAGTGATCCGAAACGGACCCGTTTTTAACCCAAAACCCGGTAAAAATCCTCTTACCAGCCGAAATACATCCGAAAAAAAATTTCGGACCACGCTATGTCCAAAAATCTTATCCCGATAAACTTTTGAATTCTGGTAGTGTTTACAAATAGAACTTGATACAAAGACACATTGCAGCCTTTTCATTTACTATAAAATCATTTGTAATACATTCAATTTGGATAATAGTCTCTTACTATTTTTCTCTTCATCATAATTGTTCTCCCCAAAATTTTTGTTTCTTCACAATTTTTTAGTTTTTCGTAATTATGTTCATCTCATAATCCACATCAACTCAGTTTCACACTTTTATAAAAATTATTGTAAAAATAAAATTATTATAATATGTACGAATGTAATTTATATATTAATTTTGTCACGCTGTTATCATTAACTTTTAATAAAAATTGAATTATTAAAAAATTACAAATTGTTGTCAAAAATTAAATTAATAATTTTTTTATATTTGTATAAGTGCTTTTATTTATCAAAGAGTGAATTATGTTTTTTTAATGTTATTATGCCATTTTTTTAGTTATTATTAATTATCAAAACTACATCAAATGTTAATATTGTAATGTTTGACAGTTATCAGATGAACTTTGAAAAATGTACATATTTATTCATGGATAAAAATATAGTTAATCATTAAGGGTATTCAAAATTTATTACACTAATTAAATACAAAATATTATTATTAAATTCGATAACAATCACTTTTTCCAAATTAGGTAAAGTAGAATAGCATTAACACTTTCATTAAGATCTTCACATTTTTTATGATTTAGAAACATAATTTATGATTTAACGAATTTAAACAAAATAAAAATATTTTTTTCAAAAAAAATCTAATATGTCTATCCCGTTTCAATTTCCAAAAACTCATCTCTCACAAGTTGTCTTTTTTATTGAGTTGAGTTGGATTGAGTTTGAGATGAATCAATTTTTACAAATGAATTCGGATTAATAACAATCCAATCTAAGTTCTAAGTCTTAACCCAAATTTACACCCAACATTCAAAAATTTACGAAAGCTCGGGACACCCTGCACTCTTTACTCATGCTGATGTGGAGATGATGACATCAAGCGAAGATGTGACCTTCCAAACAATTTTGTTGTGGAAGCTTTAATAGCTTATTATTTCCATCAATGTTTTAAAGCTCATGTTTATTGAAAAGTTCATAGAATTCATAAATTTGAGATATTCATAGTAGCAATTTAAATTCTTGATATACTCCGCAATATGTGAAGTTTTTTACACAGTTATGCATACAAATATCTATTAAGTGGATAAACTTGGTGAGTGTATGTATGTTGATTTCTGATTTTTATGCAAATTGTTACCTACACGCTAATTGTATCTAACTCACATTAATTAAGTATTACGATTTTCAAGGCGAGGTGCATCGGCAATTTTCATGCACATTTAATTTGAGAGTATGTAATTCTCATGCATGGCGATTATAACTGTCTCATCTGCATCTCACTCCATCCCAACCCTACTCAATTTCACACCGATTATACAAAAATACAAACTAGGGACTATCATCACCAGAAGTCCGGAAAATAGATGGCGACTTTATGTTTGGATGTCAGTTTATTCATTGCTCCTCACCATCAGCTGCGGCGTCAATCTGAGAAGAAGCTTCTTGTTTTGGGGCCGAAGAGGTCTTGTGTTGGTAGAAGAAGAAGATTATCTAATGTGAGCATGAAGAGTAAAAATAGGTTTAATAATATTGTGGCTGTTGCCACCCGTGAGGACTTGATGAGGGCAGCGGTGAGTGCCGCCAATAATGGCGTCAGTAAATTCAACGTTAAAGCCACTGTCACCATCAAGAACAAACTCAAGCCAGATCTTTCAGAGCGTTTAGTGAGAAGTTTGGATGGTATTGGGGACTTATTTGGGAAAAACGTTATTATCGAACTTGTGAGTGTTGATGTTGATCCAAGTAAGTTTCGTTCGTAGATTGTTGATTCATTTATTATTGGAACTGTGCTAGCTGTGTCATGACGTGCGATCATGCATGAATTAATCAGAAACCAAGAGTGCCAAAATAAGCAGTGAGGGTAGGATAAAGGAATGGTTTAACAAGTCTGGTGAGAAGGTGAGTTACACAGTGGAGTTTACTGTGGATGCAAACTTTGGGCTGCCAGGAGTACTATTGGTCACCAATAACCACCAGCAGGAGTTCTTCTTGGAGAACGTAACGGTTGAGGGTTTTCACTGTGGCCCCATTCATTTCCCATGCAATTCATGGGTCCAGTCTCATAAGCATCACCCTCAAAAACGAGTATTCTTTTTCAACAAGGTTGAGGGCTTATCTTTTATGCACTTAATTGCTTCCTCTTATACTTGATAATGCGGATCTGATGAACTAGTGGTGGTTTCAAATTTGCAGCCTTATCTTCCGGGAGAAACCCCAGAAGGTCTGAAGGCACTCAGAGAAGAGGAGCTCAGAGAGTTGAGAGGCACTGGCACTGGAGAAAGAAAATTGTCCGATAGAATATATGACTTTGATGTGTATAATGATCTGGGAAATCCAGATAAAGGTTTCGATTACATCAGGCCAACTCTTGGCGGCGGAGAAATCAAATATCCAAGACGCTGCCGCACTGGTCGCCCACCTTGTGTCACTGGTACGTATGATGAGATCATCAGTTTCATTTTGGCGGACAAATCATTTTCTAACGCGTATGTGTACTGTCTGTTTCATTTATTTATATAGACGAGTCTTGTGAGAGTCGACTGGAGAAGCCGCTGCCAATGTATGTCCCCAGAGATGAGCAGTTTGAAGAGCCAAAGCGTCGCACCTTCTTGTTCGGTAGATTTAAGGGACTGCTGCGCAACATAGTGCCCATCACAATCGGACGCCTCGCTCCTAATAACATTGACATAAAGGGCTTCTCTGAATTTGACAAACTCTACAAAAGATGTATCATCAGAGACAGTAGTCTGAAGGATATATTTCCGTTTCGTAAAACTCCGGTTGAAGAAACTGGCCCGGGACTCTTCAAGTTCGACTTGCCAAAGATTGTAACCAGTAAATGTTACTTTCTCCTTTTTTGCTAACATTGTATCATCCTGCCATGACCATGATTGTCCTCGTTACTTTCTTTTACCTTATTCATTGTTGACAAAACATATACTTGGATGCATGCTAATGTAGAGGACAAGTTTGGTTGGTTTCGAGACGACGAATTTGCAAGACAAGCCATAGCAGGGGTTAACCCTGTCAGCATTGAGAGGGTCGAAGTGTTTCCACCTGTCAGCAAACTCGATCCTCAGACCTACGGCCCCTCCGTAAACTCTGCTCTTAGGGAGGACCACATCCTGCCTTTTCTCAATGGATTGTCGGTGCAACAGGTAAGAGATTCCGTATTTTAATTGGCATGTTTTTTTTTGTGAATTCTGAAGTTTTAATCACTTTCAGGCGCTGGATGGGAACAAATTGTTCATGCTGGATTACCATGACATCTATCTACCATTTGTGGACCGGATCAACGCCTTGGACGGGCACAAGACATATGCAACCCGCACCATATTCTTCTTAAGTGACGCAGACACACTGAAGCCCATAGCTATAGAACTCAGCCTGTCGCCTGGTGCTCCTAGCTCCCGCGCTAAGCGTGTTGTCACGCCAGCTTCTGATGCAACTTCTAATTGGATTTGGCAAATGGCAAAGGTTCATGTGGCAGCCAACGACGCCGGTGCTCACCAGTTAGTGTATCACTGGTACGAACTTTGAAGAGAGATGACTGGTATTAGCTTGTAGGATTAACTACCGGGGAGTACGAAAACTGACAAATGTGACTCATCTTCCATCGCTAGGTTGAGGACTCATGCTTGCGTTGAGCCGTTCATAATAGCAGCTCACAGGCAGCTGAGTGCCATGCATCCTGTATACAAGCTTCTTGATCCTCACATGCGGTACACGTTAGAGATCAATGCGTTAGCCCGTCAGAGCTTGATCAGCAACACGGGCGTGATAGATACATGCTTTACTCCTGGTCGATACCACATGGAGATAAGTGCAGCTGCTTACAATGACTGGCGCTTTGACATGGACGAACTCCCATCTGATCTCATTCGCAGGTTTGCAACAGCTACTATTTTTGCTAAAGAGTCACACATTTGTTTACACAGTTACGCTGATTTTCCATTTGTCCGCGCAGAGGTATGGCAGTAGATGATCCCGCAGAGCCACATGGCCTGAAGCTTCTAATAGAGGACTACCCGTTCGCAAATGATGGTCTGTTAGTGTGGTCTGCCATTGAGAATTGGGTGAAAACGTATGTCAACCATTACTATCATGACCCTGCCACAGTACTAAATGACAGTGAGCTTCAAGCTTGGTACTGTGAGGCAGTCAGTGTAGGGCATGCAGATATCAAAGATGCAGAATGGTGGCCTAAACTCGACTCTCCTGAAAACCTCTCCAAAGTCTTAACCATTCTCATTTGGCTTGCATCTGCACTTCATGCGGCTTTAAACTTTGGGCAGTACCCTTATGGGGGTTATCTGCCCAATCGCCCACCTCTGATGCGTAGACTCATTCCTGATGAAAATGATGCTGAATATGCTAATTTTGTGGCGGACCCTGAGAAATATTTCTTGATGTCATTGCCTAGTAAACTGCAGATTTCCAAGTATATGGCTGTTGTGGACTCTTTATCTACACATTCACCAGACGAAGAGTATTTGGGTCAGAGGCCACACGCAGCCACGTGGACTGGCGACAAGGAGATGGTTGAAGCTTTTTTCAAATTTGCAGCAGATGTTAGTAGAGTGGAGAAGGAGATTGAAAAGAGAAACCTTGATCCAAGTCTCAGAAATCGATGCGGGGCTGGTGTACTGCCATATGAATTGCTTGCTCCCATTTCTGAGCCTGGGGTCACCTGCAGAGGTATACCAAACAGTTCTTCCATCTGAATTCTAAAATAAATAAATAGGATTGGTTGTTCAGTAAATAATCCCAGTCCAATCATCATATATTGGTTGTACAATCACTCATTCTCAGCATCCAAGTGAGTTTGGCATTCATGAATAGAAATCATGGAGGTCATAATTGTGATATGGTGCAACATCTCCTAGCCTCTTTTGAACGTTCTTTCAACAAGACGCATGATACATTTATAACTTCGACATATGATATTATTTAAGTTGCAAATCAAGGTTGGAGCTAGGAAGATGGTCGTTGTACAAGGTTATTCAAAAATATAAATTGACCCCATGATCTAGTCACATAAAGTAGAGATGTTCTTGAAGCATTGGCTCGATAGCAACTGCCAGAGGAAATTTCTTAGGCATAGTGTTGAGTATAGTGGTGTTATCCCACATCGCCTAGTGAAAGCTATTAAGTGATTCTAATATATAGTTGAGCTCCCCCGCTCATTGCCAATTGGTTTTGAGTGTGGATCCGACAAATCTACATGGTATCAGAGCGGGTTTTGGCCGCACTCATAGAACATGTCCGTGACGGTTAACTAGATCCGCACGAGGTCCCACTTGTCGAGGTTAACAAAGGTCCTCGCAAGTGAGGGGGAGTGTTGAGCATAGTGTTATTATCCCACATCGCCCAATGGAAGCTATTAAGTGATCCTAATATATAGTTGGGCTCCCCACTCATTGCCAATTGGTTTTGAGTGTGGATCCGACAAATCTACACATATAAAGGCCAAAAACTAACTCATTCAACTTTGGAGGGTCAAGTTTGAAGGATTTTTAAAGTTCGTGTAACAGATTCGCCAAGATAGACTCGGCTTCAACCGGAAAAATCGTCCAAACTTGACCCAAATGCCAATGGCTTAAAATTGTGCCCCTTCCCATTAATGGATTTGCCAATGAACCTATCAGGATACAGATTGCTTGGACTCTCCTATACTTTAGGATGTCAGCTAGTAATAGCCGACAAAAATCTTTGTCCCTTTTAGGATGTCATATCCATCATTTTGGTAGTGTTCCCTTACCTTAACATGGTGTTAGAAAAGGTTTCCTTCACCATAGAATGAATTTAAGGTAATTTTGGAATGTCTCTCTTTGGAGGAACTCTATTTACCTCCTCAATTGCACTTTAAAAATAATCCGGTCCAACTATGTTTAGAGTGTGTTTATGATAGACAAGTGATACACAACATATCGACAATCTATTTACTAGAAGCCGATTTTCAGGCTTACCTGATGGGATTCTGGCCATATTTGATGTGTCTGTTAGAAGCTGCTTCAACTCTTATGTTGATAATCCATATGAATGGAGCTCATTCCGTCATAGATTGGTTGTTGTCTGAGATTATTGAAGATACTCATGTGGACTATTTCATAGTTAAATTCATAAAGATCATACCACTCCCCATATCGATCTTGATCTTAGCCGTTGCCACAAACATACGTCCAAGGATGATGGGGTGATGTTGTAGAGACTGATCTTTCTTTGTGTTGAGAACATTATAATTTGCAGGAAAGATCAAATTCTCCACTCGCACTAAAACATCGTCAACAAATGAACGTCTGACCTATTAACAAGTGCTATAGTGACACTAGTGAGCTTCAAAGGTCCAATGTTAAGAAATTCATATATGTTCTGAGGCATCACATTAATCGCATCTCCTAAGTCTAACATGCATACATTGAAAGGTGTCCTACAAATAATGCACTACACGGTAAACATACATGGATCCTTGTACTTACGCAGTAGCACATCAGTAAAAATAGCTAATATATTGGCGCTAAAACTTACATTTTCATCCCACTTTAGCCTGCGATATTTGATGCATAACTCTTTCAAGAACGTGGCATATTTAGAAATTTGTTGTAGTGCCTCAATAAGTGCAACGTTGATTTCGACTTTTCGAAACAAAATCCCATATTTCTCCTTCTTATATAGTCTTTATCCTTGGCTGTTGTTGTGGTTGTGCAGCCTATTTGTTGTTGCCTTACTTCAGTCTCCGATAATGGCGCCAATTTAATAGGATATGTCGTTGGGTTATCCTATACAAATAACTTTATACCTAGTCTCCCTAGAAAGTAGTAAGTTCAGGGCCGGACTACAGAGATTGAGTTTCGGCATATTAGTAACTAGACAACTTTATACCAGCAAGGTGTTGGCCTAGTGGTCTTGAGTGTTGTCTAACAACCCCAAGGTCTTGGGTTCAAACCCTATTGGTACCGCATTTACGTTTCGATACGCTGAAGGTGCGCGTGAGCTAGCCCGCAGTGAGTATGAGTGGCACTATCAAGGTGGAGAGGTGTTGGGCCCCTGACCATCGCAAAAAAAAACTAAAAAAAAACTTGACAATTAAAAATACTCAAAATTCTGGGGTTTTTTGTTTGATAAGATTAATGGTTCAATCTGCACAAAAAATAAAGATATTAGTGAGGTAAGCATATAGTTCAAGTGACTTGACTTGTGAGATTATTGATAATTAATGCTAAAAATGAAATAGAATTTGTCAATTGAATTCAACAAATGTATATGCACTTATCATTTATAATCATGTGACTAGCCAAATATAATTACTCCTACTCTACATTTATCATACCCATATGCAAATAATATGAATTGTATATGTCTAATATGCTTTTAGTAGGTTGTCAGTCTGGAAACAAGACATACGTAGTTGATATTGTGGTATGGAAATCAATCTAGATTAATTAGCTCATTCAAAATTTAATGTATGTTACTTTTTATGCTACTCGTTTAATTGGTACTTGCTAACGCCCTCATAATTAAATCTGCACCGATAGGTCAAGCAACAACGCACTACACTTATTAAGTTTTGTCATGCAATAACGTAATCATTCAGAATTAAGCACAATGAACATATCATCATAAATAGAAGTTATAAGCACAAATATCTCATAAAAGTTGTCACAAGTTTACAACCCTGAACTACATAAGAGATTTAACCATTAAAGACTATAAAATTAGATATGAGCTAAAAGGTAGGAATAACCTTTAGTATCCGACTCATATCTATTCTAGAACAAGATCTCTGCTACTCTCCACTGCTACCTTATAAAATTTCATGTCACGGATTAGAAACAACATGCTTGGGCATGCACTTTTTTGTGAGATTAGATTGCAAACCTTGATGATCTCTTAGCCATCTTGAACTCTCTTTATATAGGCACGACTTAGCATAAAGCTCAAACAACAAATTGGTGATGATCTATGATGTATATCTTCAGTTGATTAAGATTGAAGTCAAACTTATTGACTTATGAAAATCAAAATTGGATTTGGAAGTCAAAATAGGAAGCATATTTCCCTAGAGAGTTTGTCTGCTTTTCTAGAAGATATCCACTGATAATTAGGCTCTGACTCCTTATAGATACTTATAGATAATTATTTGAGCTTTTGACAGCCTCTTTAAATGTGTGAACCAAACATCTAATGTGAAGTCAAAATTTGGAAGATTTCTGTAGATTTGATTTGGAAACTACATTTGCCACATGCACGTGTCATTTAAGTGCAACGAGCATGACTGTCGTCGCGGCTAATGACCACATCATCATCCTCCTTCATTTTTTTGTGTGAGACGTGTCAGTCCTACGTGCGCATGGCAGTGAACCCTGCGCGCTGTTCTGACGCTCGTTTAGCTACTGTCTTATATCCAATTTTCTTCTTTCATTTGAATTTTCCTTTAAAACTGCATATTTTCATATCAAGGCCTAAAATAAGCCTAAAATATAAAAACTAGGTATAACCATTAAACAACACTTTCAAATGGTCAATAATTAGATGAGTTAAACATGAATGAGACCGAAAAATTTGATGCTGGTGGTGATGTTGGTTATGAGGTTGTGAACTTGTGCACCCCGTGAGTTTGGTTGAAAAAGCAGGCGTTTTCATCCATCTCTCCTATTATGATCCACATCTCATCTGGGTACTTATTCTGGATTGATCCACCAGGTGTTTGTGTCTAGCATCCTCCTCTCGTGTGCGGTCATTCATTCGACGAAGAACTCTATGAGATTTTGATCTTGGACCCTGTGGTTCTGTCACTTTGTGATAAGCCTTTGAAAACATTTGTAGTATTCGTATGTCATCTTGTCTGGTTGTTGTTTGATCTTGCATATCTTCTTATAAATCTGTGATGCTTTGGCGGCAGGGGTGTATTTGATGAGAAATTTATCCTGCATCTAGCTCCATGAAATGATTGTACCGACAAGTATGTAAAGGAGCCATTGCTTAGCATAATCAATCAGTGAGAATGAGAATGCCATTAACGTGAAATGATCTAGGCCAGCTCCTGCAAGTTTCATTGTCGTGCAAATCACCTTGAACTCTCAGAGAGATCTTTAAACGCCTTCTCCAGTGTTTTTTGAAACTTAGGGAGTTGTTGTATAACACCTTCGTTTATTTCAATATCTCTCTCATCCTCTTCTAGCTGGATGCACATGGGCCGGTCATTAAATGTGGGAGCAATTATCTCTTGCATTTTCCTCCTTCTTTGTTGTTGCGGTGTTACCATACTCGTGGCTTGCTTGGCTGCTCTCTCTCCTCTTCTCTCCTCTGGCATAGCAGCTACCCTAGGTCGTCGTATGGGGGATAACTAGTCCTAAAAATGAGTATCCATTGACTTAGTAGAATTTGGTTAGAGGGGTTAGTGGACTGAGCAAACAGAAATGGCAGGTCTAAGAAAAATGTAAACAAGTCTCACACACTCAAGTTACCAAGTCGCTTGCGGGAGAGACTAAAATGAATTTCTAATAGAGATAAACCACGTGTTGAGTACCAGATTGTGCGCATGGTTTCTCTATGAATATTAAAATTATAGAGTTAAATCAGAATACAATTGACTCGTTACTAAATTACAGTGTTACCTTTTTCCTCGGCAATGACACCAGTTTGCGAGGACGTAATTAGATTGTCCTATGAAAATAAAACTTATAACTTGACTCACAAAAAATAGCAAGTACAGGATCGATCCATAAAGATAATGAAATCTGTATGTTAGTAACTATATAATTTGACTAATAAAATGACTCAAAATTGGATGTTTTTCTGATTGATTTGTGATAATCAGGTCTGTGCGCGGAAAGATATAAGAAATCAATAGAGAAATATGTTGTTCAGATGGCTAACTTATAATTTGTTGATCATCAATATTAAACATGAAATTCTGTAGTGAATTGAACTCAACAAAATATATAAACTCATACACTGAGGAATGTTGACAAGTAAAAAATAATTACTCCTATTCTACGATTATCATACCATTTTGTCAATTATAAGAATCCTATATATCGTTTCATGTAATTTAAGTTGTCAATCTAAATATATAGGCTCTAGCCAATATAGAGTATGTTTTCCATATAAACATGCATGAAAATTTATGTTTATTTACCACTTTGACAATTGGCATTGGCTCTATCCTTCAAAATTAAATCAGTTGTAGAATAATTTGTTATGTAACATAAGTTGTTAGGCTATAATGTTAAACAACATTCATATAAATAAGCTTAGTAAACACATCATTAAAAGAGAATTTATTAAGCACTATAATTTCACAGCATATATCATAAGTTACACCTAAACAACACAAGAGATATAGCTATTAAAAGCCATAGGAAAGAGCACAATCAAATATAAGAGTATTAGATAGACTTTTATCATATCAGAATGTTGTTCCTTGTTTTTCTCCACTAGTGGATGGACTCTAGTCGCTCTAGCTCTGATCGCAAAGACACTATGGTCGCCCTTGTTGCACACGGTGTTGTAGCACCTTTACATGATAAGGTAGACATCTCATTATGTAATTAAAGGTGCTATAAATCTTTTGTCAATCATACCTTGTGCGAATTTGATGCATATCTTCTAGAATATCTGATTAAGATTGTAATAAGAAGCTGATAGAAGGTTGTAGATAACTATCTCAACTTTTATACCAATTTGATGCATGTCCCTACCACATCACACGCGCGCGCGGCTGCAACCCACAGTTTGGGGCTTATGCGCTTGACCAGTTGCATTCTTAGTCATTTGGCCTTATGTTGCCTGTATTATGTTCTTAAACATCTTGTTTAGTGTGTTTTTGCATTAAGATGTAAAGTAAACCTGAAATAGAAATAATAGATAAAACTATTAAATAATACTCAAGAATGACCAAAAATTAAGTCTGTTAAGTATATAATGGATTGCCCCCTCTCAGGGTTCAACTCATATTGCTCTATTCCTCTGTCTTAATCTTTGACCCAATTGAGGTGAATAAAAATTTTAATTTTGAATTAATTAAACAAATTGCCAACTTAATAATTCATTAAAAATGGTAGTGTCCAATTCGAGATGATTTGTTACTTTTTTTATAAAATATTATTTCTATTGCTTGTTTCAGTTTTTTAGCCTAAGTGGTTCAAGTTATTTTGTGTATATCTGTTCTAACGAATTACAAGAAGTCATATTGCCATTATACTTTGTATTTGTGGCATTTGTCTATGTTTAACACAATGTCTATTTCGAATGAAACTCTTATGAAGTTATTATTTTGTTAACTTGTTTCTTATTATGAAATATACAAATCAACATACACAAAAATTTTAATAATTGAGAAAGCTTATAATTTTATCCTTTCATTATTATCAAAAGTTTATTAGCAACCTTCTCTTAACCTAAATGAAAAAACAAAAAACTGAGGCAACATGAAAATGAGATTTCACAACATGCAATAATCCATAATTGTTGCACTTGATAAACTGTTATTGTAGACAATATTTTCACAACCCTCAAACAACTTGTGCAATATGCCACTTAACATTTGTGTATACCCATAAAAGCGTCATTTTATATATCAAATAAAAAAATTTACCTATTTTCCCAAAGTATAACAATAGATTTTTGATTTACCATAAAAATTTTCGAATGTTGTTGTAGGCTACTTTTCTTATAATAGTGTTTATTAGTGTTGTGAAAAGCGCTAGACGGTACTAGACGGTGGACATAACAACTAACGACTAGTTTGCTTGGTGGAAATTAATCGGAAGGATTAAACGGACATTTAGATGAAATTATACTTATTAATAATATTAATATTAAAATAATACATATTTAAAAATAAATATCTTATGAATATAAAGTTTGGAACAATTAATCGACTAGGTACTTTGAGGGGCGTATGAACATCTTCTAGCAATTAATTGGCCGACTAAACTGTTAGGCGGATGCCTTATAAAACACTCAGTGTTTATACATCATATAATATGTCTTCATAAAATATAAATGATAAAAAAGAAACGTTAAAAAAAGAAACATAAAATATTAATGTCATGTTGTCGAAATCCTATAGTGTGGCATTCAGTATGGATGATTAAAAACATATAAACCGGAAACGAAGAGATTCGTCTTTTATGTTGAATTAAATCGTTGAAAATTTATCTTTCAAAAGTCATAATGGCTCAAGTACACACAATCTATAGATGGCTATAAATTAGGATTGTTTATCGGTTTTGTGATTTTTAACTAAATTAAATCAAACATAATTGATTTGCTTTGTTTTGCATTTAAAATAAAAAATGGAATCGTTTTACAATAATTTAGTTCTTCACTAAATTAATTTATTTTAGTTTGTTCAAAACTAAAAAAAAAGATTATATTATTTTCTTTCCTGATAGCTCTTTGTTAATATGATATCAATTTGTAATAACTTTATAAATATTTTGAAAAATGTTAAATAGTTTCATAGTGCGTTATATAGTTAATTGCATAAATTTGCAATAGAAGAAAACTATATCATATTACTTTTGTCATTATTTTAATAATTTAGTTTTTGGTTTGACCAAATATGAATTACCAAATTGTCCACCAAATCGCTATAATCTTGTATTTCGGTTAAGTTTGATAGTTGAATCATTTTCCACCAAACCCAAATTGTGTTGAACAGAATTGATTCGATTTTGTTTGGTTTTCAATTTTGATAGAACTATGAACTATTCTATTAAAAATAAAAAAAATTTATCAACAACAATATATTTAAAAATATTGAGACTTAAGAGTAGTTAAGTGAGATGTTTAGCCAAATTTCAAAGAACTTTTTTGCTTCAGTTTAGAAAGATTGCGCATTTAGTTTCTCACTATTTTCTTTCAATTTTGTTGAGTTAAGCATAGACACTTCTGCAAGTAATTAGAGTCGTAGTTATTGTGCAAATATAAACCTTTTAAGACAAATAAAAACTATAAGGCTGTGTTTGGTTTATGAAAAATATGGTGGATACAAAAATTTAGAAGAAAATTGGTTAAATTTAATATTTAATTTAGATGAAAAATATGAGAAGAGGAAAATTTAAGTGAAAAATGTGTTCTAACTATTAATCTACAAATATGATACAGTTAAATCAAGTTCAACGTATATGAAGTGGATAAACCACTTATCTATCAAGTTTAATATATCCGATCAAATTCGATGGATAACCATTTATTCTATCAAATTTAATATATCTAATCAAATTTAATGTATCTGACAAAGTTGAAGATACGAAGATGATATAATGCTTTCCTTCACATTTTTCATGAAACATTCCATAATAATAATGAAAAATGAAATGAATTGCTTAATATTTTTCTTGACATTTTTCCTATGAAATTAAATAAGGATAAAATTTGATGAAATCTTTTAAGAATATAATTTTTTTTCTTAGAGTTTACTTTTTTTATCCTTGGTGAAAACAAGTGAGTGAAAGAGTCATCTTCGCTGGGTGAGCCTCGGAAACAAAAAGAATAATTGTTAGATTTTTTGATGAACATGATCTCTATTTTTTTGATGGACGTGATCTCTAGAATTAGAATGAATGATGTTTATAAGGTGAAAAAAAAAGTTGAGATACACAAAAAAAAATCAAAATCTTGAAACACAAAAACCTTAAAATATTTAAAATAATGAAATATTAAAATTTCAAAATATCATTCAAAATGTTCCTGAGTCTTATGAGTAAATGAGAGAAAAGATTTGAAAGAAGAAAAAAAAAGAAAGAGGAAAGTTGATAAAAATAAAATGTTCCTGAATTTAGAGACGATTTGAAGGGAGTGGAGAAAAAATATAATATAATTAGGATTCTTATCAGAAGCAATCAAGCTACTTGCTGCAACGTCGGTTATATTTTTCTTATCCAATCATGATTTTCTATGTGTAGATTAAAAATTTATTTTAAAAAATTATTATTTAGTTGACACATGTCACATTATAATAGATTATTACAAAAGTCAATTGCTTCTAAATCGTAAAATACTTGCACAAATAGCTATATTAAATTGGAATTGTCTTTATATGATTTCCAATGAAATCTTGGATCCATTGGAATAATTTGAATGGAATTCCCTGGAGAATCTAGATAAGAAAACAAGCCATGTTTTCTTAAAACCACCATTATTTTTGCAAAACCATCATGATTTTTAATTACAGTATACTAACTTGATTGTTTAGGAAATTCCAAGTCTCCTAAATTCTTTCACACTGTTTTTGAAGGAAATTCGGGAACAATCAAATTCAATTATTTTATTTGGTTCTCGTTTATTTACACATAATTTATATACATACTTTGATAGAATGTGTAATTTGTTGCCTCGCCTCTGAAAACCTGAGTTTGAGGAAATGGTGGTCAGTTCACAAAGGGAATTAGATCCGGTACAGCTAAACAATCAATGAATACACAAAACGATATAGTTATAGTTTTTCTTAATTTATTTACATGTATTCTGTTTAAGGGATAAAATTCAAAAGGGGTCCTGAACTACCACCGCTTACCCAATTGCGGTCAGAACTACCATGATTTTCAAAAAGGGTGCGGTGAAAAAAAAATTGGTCTTATTTTCTAAAATAAAATTTACCATTACATTCGTCGTTTGGTTAGCAAAATAAATTATATCATTTTGCGCATATAAAGAAAACGATGTCTTTTGATAACCAAATGACGTAATTTCTGCACACAAATTTAAGTCTTACAATAATATTAGATTTAGAATGTAATGGTAAATTTTAATTTAGAAAATCAGTCCAATTTTTTTTTCATCGCACCTTTTTTTAAAAATCATGATAGTTCTGACCGCAATTGGATAAGCGGTGATAGTTCAGGCCCCTTTTGAGTTTTTCCCCCCTTTAAATATAACCACTACATCCATTAACGAAGAGTCTAAAAAAAACTCATTTCTTTCGCGTGTTTTTCGAGGAGCCCTAGAAAGTGAATTCCACACAAATTAAGTGCTGCTGAAATTTTCTATGTACCTATAAATGAATCACAGTCTCTTTTATTCCAATGCGAATTTCTGGATGAGAGTTAAAACCCTAGAAAACTGGTATGCAGTTGGCATGTGAAGTTTTTGCATTTTTGGTTTATATTGATGCTGCAAATATCAGAAATGAAAGGCTTACGGACTGCACGAGCCCTTCAACTACACAGATTGGGGCCGAGGTTGAATGGATTCGGGTTCTTGTCGCTGCAATCATCTGCTTCTTCGCACCCAGTGAAAGGTATGCTACTGTGTCGTTGTTTGAGTTCTCATGAAGACCGGCAGCCTGGTCAGGAATGGGTGAGCGCGAGCTGGAAGAGTCGCATTGTTCGGACTAGCTATGATCCCATTCTTGGTAAAATTGTTACCGAGAAGGTGCCTCGGAGAGAAGAGGATACTTGTAAAAATTTAGGCGGCGAGGTGAAGGATGATGGTCTTGCCATTAAGTTACAGGAACAGGAAAGTTTGGGCAAGAGTAGTAGGGGAAGTGAAAAGAATGGTGCGGCGAGTTATCGGGAGATTATGGGGAATAGTAGTAGTAGTATTGGTAAAAAGAAAGGGAAGAATAAGGTTAGTTGGGTGTGTTCAGACTGTGGACATTCAGAGGGACAGTGGTGGGGGACTTGTAGGGCGTGTGATACAGTGGGTACTTTGAAGAAATTTTCTGAAGAGGTATATTGTGGAAATGGAGCTAAAAAGAGGGGTTTTGAGGTGTCCGAGAATGCTGTAAAATCGTGGCTGCCGCAAAAGGCTGGTCAGGCCCAACCTATCAGCTTAGCTGATGTCAGTAGAGGAGTTAATCAATTGGATTGGCGAATCCCCCTGTAAGTTTTTATCCTCATAAAAAAAATTCTTTTGTGGTTGCGCGCACCTAATAATCTTAGTTCGACATGGAGCCTTTTGTTCTTATATAATGGTGGCGTGCTCATTAGATCAGTTGTTTTGACGATCTCTGCGTCTTAGGTCTGGACCAGTTGGGGATGAAGTTTCCAGAGTGCTTGGGGGAGGCCTTGTTCCAGGTTTGCAAGATTTTTTTTTCTTTCCATTCATTTTTAATCCTGATGTCTGCTTAATTTCATAAAAGAGCAGATTGAGGTTCAAGCATGCTGGGAATCCTTTAAGCATGCCTGCACTTTGAACCCTAGTGATTCCATCTTTAATATCCTGTTAAGTATGTCTCACCTTTGTCAATAGGTTCTTTGGTTTTGATTGGTGGAGATCCAGGCGTTGGAAAGAGTACGTTGTTGTTACAGGTGTGAAATTAAGCTAGGAACTCATATTGCTGCCATCTCTATTTGCAATGTTACAGGAACAGGCTTTGAATTCTGATTTATTACAAACAGTAGACGAGCACAAATTCCGTTTGGGATTTGTATTCGTTCAACTATTAGTTTGATGATGAATTTACTTATTTGTGAAAGCTTGCCGCAATGATAGCTGAAGGTCGCAACATCGGTGAATGTGCTCCAGTTGTGTATGTAACTGGTGAGGAGGTTAGTTTGACAAGATAGTTTCACAGCATAAACCTGTTAATAACTATAATGCGATAAAAAATGAAAACTGGATCGTGCGACCGATTCAACTCCAGCATATGATTGAAACTGCTTCTAACAAATTTAATTTTCAACTCATGCCAGAGTATTGAGCAAATAGGAAACCGAGCCGACCGAATGATGATTGACACCGAACATCTTTATGTATATTCAAGCACTGATGTAGAGGTATTTATTTTGAATCAGAACTTTGCTCTCCATTCTGAATTTCAAATCATCTGAGGTTAGAAAAATTTGATTTGTTATTATATTCAGATTGAAATATAGATGCGTGACTGCTATCACTCCTAGCCAATTGAAGTATCTCAGGGGAATATAGTTGGAAATGTTTTTTTAGTTTTGCAGAAAATTGAATATCTGCTGAATTTTTATACATCTTATTTTTATTACTGAATCCTTGTTTTCAATAATCAATTAGCCTAATGATTTAGGCAATGGACTCTTTTGTTTGTCATTTTTGCACTGTATGCCTGCTGATTCAGGGATTGTAAGTTGGCTTCTCTCAGGATATATTGGATAAGATTCAAGCCCTGTCTCCTAGGGCTCTGATTGTTGATTCAATTCAGACTGTTTATTTGAAAGAAGTGACTGGTAGCGCAGGGGGGCTCGCTCAGGTTAATTTTTTTTTATTACATTTGCAAAAGAATAGTATTCGTTCAATATCTATTGAATGTTAGTTCTCACCTGGTCACTAGACTTTTCCGTCTTGTGTTTTAGGTTAAGGAATGCACATCAGCTTTGCTTCGTTTTGCTAAGAAGACCAATGTTCCAATTCTTCTTGTAAGTAAAACTGAATATTTTTGCATGATGAAAAAAATGGTTGATGTCTGGCTCTTTGTTGTCATGTCATGTGATGTGAAGTTATAATTGTTGTCTAGTTGCCTGGCCATTATAGTTCTTATAAAGGTAACCTCTACTTTATGTGGGAAAATAAAAAACCAGCTACTCCTTGAGTGATGCTGGCCTCATTTTTTGCTGTTTCACTTTTTATTAGGGGTTGCCTGCTAATATTCTGTGATGATGGTAGGTTATTTGGTTGGGTTGAATTTAATTGGGCTACATTTGCTGGAGAACTTATATTGTTTAGTATCTGATATCCTACTTTATTTTCAGATTGGACATGTGACAAAGTCTGGAGACATTGCTGGACCTAGAGTTTTGGAACATATTGTCGATGTTGTTCTATACATGGAGGTTGGTTCTTTTCTTGCTTCTCTGACAATATATTTTAGTAGTTGCCAAGACGTTACTGTGTTGTAGATGCCACAATTCTGACTCACAGGTGACATTTCCTATGATTCTTCTCTATATACAATATTCAATTTATGATGTTAAAATTTTTTCAGAAATTGTCCAATTGCTCCGTGGTTGTAGGCGTAAATCATGAAGGATAACTAGCTGTTTTACAAAAATAAAGTTCCGTTAGTCAGTTTAGTTTTCCGGTTTTCCCAATGAGTGTATCTCACTGCACACACTTTGTAATTGCTTAGGGGGAAAAAAGCACTTCCCATAGATTGCTGAGGTCAGTGAAGAATCGCTTCGGGTCTACTGATGAGGTATTGATGTTTTATTGGTGATCTATGTTACTCAATTTGTTTCTGAAATTCAAATCTTTGGTAGCTCCCTTTTCATTTGTTACTTTTGTCAATTTTTTCTCTGTCAAAATTGATGTACGATTGACAACAGATAGGCCATGACAGCACTAAGCTTTGTGCTCACTGCATTTTGTATTTTGGAATTTTAGAACTGTTATATAAAAAATACGTCCACTCAACTGTTGCTTGTAAAAGTTGTATGTTATCCACTAGTCATTGCACTGGGAGTGAACTGTGAAGTGGTTCTTATCATCTACATGTTGCATAACCTCGTGTTTTTCTTTTAAGTGAAAATGACTTAAATCATATATTAAGGAAGCTTACTATGGCGCTGGTGCATATTTTTCCCTTTTTAGCTCGGGGTACTTGAAATGTCCGCGACAGGACTGCAAGCCATTTTGAACCCCAGTGAGATGTTTTTGAGTGAGCAGCAGTCAGATTCAGACTTCTTAGCAGGGCTTGCAGTTGCTATAATTATGGATGGATCACGTGCCTTCCTTATAGAGATTCAGGTATTCTGTATTGCTAATCTCTTGACCACCTAAAGTAGATTTTGGCTTCGAAATATTTTGATGATACTGTGGGGGAGATATACTTTATATCATAAGAAGTTTATCACTTATGCTTAGATCAGTACTTTGAAGTCAAGAAGGGAGTGTTTCTATTATATATTCAAATTTGTATGTGCAGAATTCCAATAAGCTCATCTGTTATTTGTTTGGCAGTCCATTGTATAAACCTACACTTTTATAGCTGATACAAACATCATTTTCAAACTACAAAATTAGTTTGCTTACTTGCATGCAGGCATTGTGTGTATCTGGAACGTCACTATCAAGACAGGTTAATGGGGTCCCAGCAAGTAGGGCTGATATGATTATTTCAGTGAGTTTCCGTTCTAGTCACTTTCACCACTGTAAAATTGTAATTAAAGTATTTATAGCTTGATTACACTGCATTATAGATTGTTATCTTTG
>NQLW01000043.1:2055655-2077462 GCA_002312845.1 Kalanchoe fedtschenkoi | reverse complement strand
GCCTGAGAGCATGTAAAGGGCGATGTGGGATAGCCACTGCTCAACACCCACCCTCACTTGTGGGCTTTGAGTGTAGATCCAACTATATTAACATGGTATCAGAGTGGGTTTTCGCCTCACCCTTTGTATAAAACCCGTGACGGTTATTTTCTCCGCACGAGGTCCCCACTTGCTGCCCTTATCAGAGGCTCTTGCAAGTGAGGGTGGGTGTTGAGCAGTGGCTATCCCACATCGCCCTTTACATGCTCTCAAACGATCCTTATATATAGTTGGGCTCCCTCACTCATAGCCAATTGGTTTTGAGTGTAGATCCAACTATATTAACAAGCAACACCTCAGCATTCTGGAGTGCCTTGAATTGGAGCCCCAAAGACTATTTTCGGTGCCAAGCATGAAATTGCTCCCACTGCAAGAAGAGTGGTCACTCCTCCCGTGATTGTTTTGAGCTTCATCCAGAGAAGTTAGCCGACTCTCGAGCTAGGCGTGCGGCCTCCTCACGTCCTCGTGTCATTGTCAGCATCACTATGCCCTCTGACATTGCTTCTGCAAAATCCTCAAGTACAAATGTTTCTGGGGCTGCCTCAGGTGCTCTTCAGTCATCAGTACCAGGTAATACTTCAGGATCATCTTTTCATATGACATGTGATAGTTCTGAGCTTTCCAAATGCAAGCCTAACCTGGATACTACACACATTCAAACAGCTGACGATACACAGCGTTTGGTTGCTCATTAGGGTTATTTGTCCAACTCTCAATTTTCAGTTCAGGATGTATCACTTTTGCCTCAACTGTGTATGACTCTCATGTCAGTTCGCCAGCTCACATATTTAAATTGTTTGGTTGTTTTTTATGCATCCTCATGCTTTATCCACGACAGTCATACCAGGGCAATGATTGGTCATGACCATCGTCATAGGACTTCTAGAGGCCTCTATATTCTGAATGATCTCCGTATTCCATCTTCGAATGCAGCCACAATCATGACCTCAGCTTCTGCAGCTTCAGTTTCTTTTCCGTAGTGGCATCATCATTTGGG
Organism: Kalanchoe fedtschenkoi; assembly: GCA_002312845.1. Taxonomy (NCBI): domain Eukaryota; kingdom Viridiplantae; phylum Streptophyta; class Magnoliopsida; order Saxifragales; family Crassulaceae; genus Kalanchoe; species Kalanchoe fedtschenkoi. The sequence goes on along the minus strand of NQLW01000043.1, from coordinate 2,076,426 downwards.
ACATCTATGTGGATCTTGATTGTCTGCTCTAATTCGTCAAGGACTACTAGAGGATGTTAGTATGGATCCTTCTTTTCATTGCACTGGCTGTAAACTTGGTAAACAAGTGCAACTGCCAATCCTGCTAGCAGCACTTGTAAGACCAGTCATCCATTCGGTCTTGTTAATTCTGATATATGGGGTCCGGCTCCCTTTTCCTCAAAAGATGGTCATAAATATTATGTTATTTTTATTGATGACTACACTCGCTACACTTGGATCTATTTTATGAAACATCGATCTCAATTATTGTCTATTTATCAAACCTTCGCTCACATGGTTCAAACTCAATTTTTTACTAGAATTCAGATCTTCCGTTCTCATTCAAGGGGTGGATATCTGTCTCATGATTTTCTCCAATTTCTTGCTAATGAGGAGACTATTCCGCAACTCTCTTGCCCCGGTGTTCATGCTCAAAATGGCACTACAGAATGAAAACATCGTCATGTACTTGAAACAAGTAGGAGTCTTTGATCTCCTCATTTGTCCCTCCTCACTTCTAGGCAGAAACAATTTCCACATCCGTGTATCTAATCAACAGTCAGCCATCATCTTATCTTAAAGAAAAAAGTCCAAGGCTTTGCTTGGTTCTCCTCCTCGTTAAGATCATCTTCGAGTATTCAGATGCATGTGTTATGTTTTACTTGCACCACGAGAACACAACAAATTAACTCCACAATCTGTTAAGTGTGTTTTTCTTGGCTATAGTCTTAAGCACAAGGGCTATCGTTGCTATGATCCTTCCGCCCGTCGTATTCGTATCTCTCGTGATGTCACATTTAATGAGATTAGTCTTTATTTTCATTCTTCCACTATAAAATCATCATTCTCCACAGAGTCGTCCTCCTTTCTCCACCTTCCACACCCGTTTAACCAATCTCCTACATTATCATCTTCAAACAATCCTATCACTCTTTCTTTATGGCCTCATTCACCTACACCAACACCACATTCACTTATACCTCATCCTCAAACACTAACTCCTCCTACGACAACAGTAGAAACTTTTCCATTCTATTACAGCCGAAGACCTCAAGATTATGTTGAACCACAATCTTCTTCTGATGATCAAGCTCATATCACCAAATCTCTGACTGATACTTCCTTACCTGCACAAAGATATAACTTACGAGATCGTAATACTCTTCGGACACCTAACCTCAATGATTATGTTGTTGGAGTCGTACTTGAGCCATGCATACACCAGTGAGAACCACATGTTAGGTTACCTACTCTACCCACTCCAAAACTTTAGGTGTCTCAATTCATATATATAAACTACTTCAATTCAATGAACAAATTATCTTTCATCAATTTATCTAACATGATCGGCCAGATAAAGACTGGGACTTGACCCCGACGTCTGCCTTGCTGAAGCTTTGAAAGATTCCCGCCACACTTCTCCATATTTGCACAAGAAATATAACTTACGTCACGCTAATGGCTACTCTTTTAGTTACATAAGGTAGTCTCATTCCCATATATAACAAGATTCAATTGCATATCGATCTTCTTCTTTGTTTTTCAATCTTGTATGGATGATCTAACTACCTGGCAATAGGGAAAGCCAGATCAGATTCAATATCCACAGCTGCATATTCTAGAGAATCAAGCCTTGCAATAATCTTTGTGCCTGTCTTGTGCAGTTCATCATTTTTCCCAACTAATAACTCACGAGCGCCACCTTCTTTGTCGTGTAATCCACCATCCCAAATGATAGTGTAGGCAATTCCTGAATAAGCTAAATATTGTTCTACCTTTCTCTTCCAACCAAGTATATTTCCATTTCCTATGTAGTTTAAAAGGTTGTTAGTGTCAGTCGTTATTCCCATTGATCCAGCTAGAATAATAAGCTTAACTCCAACCGCCTTAGCTGCATCAATTTGGTCTTTCTGATTGATCCAATCAACTTGTTCGGGAACTCCCCCTCTTCATAAAAGAATTCAGGTCTCTCTCCTTTAGATGGATCAAAGCCTGGTTTCATTTTGGGCACAGTGATAGTCAGAATGATAAGAGAATCTATGCCCTAGATAGAAGATGCTAGCTATTCAATATTCCTGACGTCTCCTATAAAAACATCCTCTGAGCTACTATCCTTGCTTTCCATAATTTGATTCGCTGGATCACATTCTAAAAACACACCTTCACTAGATTTCCATCAAGGACGCCATACATAATGCAATAATTTGATAATATTTTGGAGATAATGTCAGCGGAGGGTGCCTGAATAACAAGGTTGGTAATGTAGTCCCAAGCTGCCTGAGTAGCTATGATAGTGACTATATCATCTTATTCGATTACTCTGACCTCAAACTGAACCTCTAGACCATCGACAAGGGAATGAATAAAAATAAAACTGCAGCTTGAGTCTTCTTTAACACAATTTGCAACTTCCTTAATAGCCCACTTACTAGATCCAGCAACAGTCCTCAACAAATCATCTTCGTCAAATAAGACCTCAACAATTTGATAAACAGCGTTGTCCAAGAGTTACAACTTAAAAGTTGAACTGAAAGGTACTCCCAAAATTATATTTGTAACAGGTAATGTGATTTCAAGTGGTAATGGAGGAGGCTTTGGCTCCCAAACCAACAAGTCTTGGACACTAAGTTTACATAAAGGACTCTGGTGTATCCTTTGGCACAAAAAACTGACAGAATAAGCATGATATTTCACTATGAAATTTCCACAAGTACTTGGCATGCAATAATTTCTTCGCGTTTTCAAACCATGAACAAGAGGCAATGGATAAACTTTAACACACTCAGTAGTATTCTCATCAGCGGAGCATTTATATTGTAGGATTAATGATACCTTGAACACATCCATTACCGGAGCGGCAGTCTCAGCCACCATTTTCGCAACTTCTTCCACAACTTCTTTTTAACTGGTTTTTCAAAGTTATCTCCATTCGCTTTGTCATGAGGAGTCTCAACAGAGTCCGGATTTCCATCGCATCAGTTTGCTCTGAGGCAAGGGCGTGCAACCTTGAAAGCTCGGTAGCTCTCTGGTTGAAAGTATGCCTTAAGCTTCGGATTTGAATAACTTGTTCATTCCAAAATTGCTTATTTTGTTACTGCATTCCAAGCAGCGTCTGCTTGATTTTTCTAGCCTGGCTGAAATCTCCGCGTTGGTCGTCATCTTGATTTGCAGCTCTCAATGAAAGCACCAAATTCATGTGACCATCCTTTTGTGATGGAGTATTAGTGACTGGAAATGGAGGATATAGTAGAAGATTAGAGGATTGGAGGAGAAAAGAAGATGAGATTGAGACTATGATAGGGGAGACGATGGGAAGAGACGCCGACAGAAGGAGAAAAGGCTGTTTAGGGTTTTAATTGTTGTTCCATTCATCGATGCCTACACTCACTTTTGTTGAGTGAGTATGAAAATAGCAATATTCAAATGGTATGCCTAAATTTTCTTAAATAACATAAGCTATCCCTAAATTGATAATTTTCCACATTCATTCCCTAACAGTTGCCTAGAAAGTCTCCTAAAACTGACCAAAATTTCAGCATCTTTTACCAATATCCGGGGATTTTCGACCATTTTCTATCAATGTGGCGTGAGAAAATTTTTAATGTGACGGACAAATCCCTACAAAATGGTCGAAAAGTTTTCAATTTTTGGTTACTTTTGGGTCAACTTATTAAAAAAACAGGATTTGCCAAAAATGGCTGAAAACAAGTCGAGAAACTCAAATCTAGACATGACCCAACCCCTTTTCTTCTTTGTTCTTTTTTCATCTCCTCCTTCTCCCTCTCTTCTCCCCGTTGCCGAGCCCCCCTCTGACCAGCTCCAAACAAATTATTGGCTATAATTAATTCTGTATTGTGTTGTCTTCCGATTATGGTCTTCATAACACATAAATACTAGTCAAATGGTGATATACTAATATTTCTTAAACATGCAGCGGGATACAAAAAATTACTCAATATATTTAGGCAAACTTCCGATTCTGGCCTTCATTTGACTAGAGTCATTGACTATAACTAAGTAAAATATCCAACACATCCTTTTATGTTCTTCATGGAATGTAATATTCTAACTTGGAGGGTAATAGATATACTAAACTAAGTTCGTGTAGCATACATATTTAAAATTTGAATTACTATGCAAGAAAATAACTTGGCTTCCCTAAAACAATGAACATGCGCATTAACATTCAAAGAAGCACTAATAATATGGATGAAAAATATTTTTAATTAATAAACATGAAAAATTGAATTTGAATATAATTTAAGATCCACAGGATCCTATGACAGAGACGACTTTTGACTACTTATAATTTAAGTAACAGTCATGAAATATTTATGAAAGTAAAATAAGAACTGTAGAGGAAAGATTAGTCTCTTGAAGCTCTAATTTAGACCTAAATTCATCTCCGTGGCCTTCATAGCAGGAAGATATGATGTGGTGCGCCAGAATTAATATGGTTTAAGACTGAGTCTTCATTTTATAGTTCAGATCTTTTCTTTTATTTTTCCTATAATTTGTAATAATTTTGAAAGAAATATTGTTGCCGAAATTGTAGGCCCAACCATATACCTGATCGATTGGCCATGGTGTAGACGGGGTGGGGCCCAATTTATTAGTCTTAAAATATTTAAAATTAAGGAGAAAACCCCAAAAGGGATCCTGGACTATCACCGTTTACCCAATTGCGGTAAGAACTACCACGATTTTCAAAAAGAGTGCGATGAAAAAAAATTGGCATGATTTTCTAAAATAAAATTCACCATTACATTCCAAAACTAATATTATTATAAGACTTAGATTTGTGTGTGAAAAATACGTCATTTAGTTAAATGACATTGTTTTTTTTATGTGCGCAAAATAATATAATTTATTTTGATAACCAAACAACGTAATTTTCGCACACAAATCTAATTCTTTTAATAATATTAGTTTTAGAATGTAACGGTGAATTTTATTTTAGAAAATCAGTTCAATTTTTTTCGTCGCACCGTTTTTGAAAATCGTGGTAATCCTGACCGCAATTGGGTAAACAATGATAGTTCAGAGTCTCTTTTGAGTTTTATCCCTAAAATTAATGATTAATGATGAATCTGTGTGAATTCAATCCTAGGTTCCTCCATAAATTGACTAAGCTCCTAGTCATTGGACTACAAGTCTTATTATGTTTGTTTTTGAATAAGTAGTAAATATATCTAATATATATTTTCAAAACATAGTCTATTTCATAAAAAAGAACAGGAATGATATCTTAAGTTTTACATGCTAATTTTGAACAATAAATTCATTTATTTCTATTTTTCTCAAAAATAATAATTATGCATATTTACATGAGTCTAAGAAATTAATTATAAAAACTATGAATGCACAAAGTTTTATGTATACATAGTGTGTTAAAGTAATCTTTTGTTACTAGTTTAAGGCCTATGGCCCAAATGATTTGGAATAGAGTGTTCCATAAATTTTTTGACATAAATATTGTTGGTCATATTAGTTTGTTTAAATCTCATAGAACAGTAAATTAGTAAGAAAATTCAGTGTCTGCATGAGTTTACATAAGAAAGTATATTATTTTGAAAAGAAATTTTTTCTTATAATATGATATATCACATTAAAATATGGAATATATATTTATTATTATGTTTTTGGAGGCACCAACACAATTTCTGTAACACGATATATTACTTTTATCTTGGAACATTTTGTATGGTTTTTATTACCTTTTTGGAAATACCAACAAAGAGTTTAAATAAATAAATTTCAGTAAAAAACCTACACATGAATATGGAAGGGATTGGAACTTTTAATTTAGGGATTATTTGTAATCACTCCTCATATTTTCTACCACACAGTCGTACTCCTCATTATACAAATCACTCCTCACCTTTTCTACAGTGGCTCAAAGCATTTATTTAAAATATAAAATAAAAACAAATATTATTAAATGAGTTTGATATAAGAATGTTAATTCACACATTTTAGGGAAAAATTTTAAGGGCCCTGTACTATCAGTATTTTTCTTATTGCGATTCAAAATATCATGATTTCTAAATAAAATGCAAACTATTAACTTTTTAACATACATATTAACTCCGTTAAGGCGTTAACGAAAAACAAATTCCAGATTCTACATTCTAACATCGTTAATAAAAAGAAACAAACGTTAATCTACATCTCCATGAGTCTAAAACCTCGTCTCCTCTCATCTTCTTGTCTTCCAAAATCGTCGTATCCTTTCCTCTCTTCTGCTCAACAGAACTCCACCCAAACAGAATTCAACGGCAACCGGACAAAACTTAAGAGCGCAGCAACAGATTGATGAGATGAAGAATTCGGAGGAGTTGAAGCAGGTGGCGGTGACTGTACGGACGTGGAGAATCTGCTCAAAACGGTCTCGCTCAAAAGCTTCTTGTGGTTGCTATTGCTAACTCATCACCTGACATTTACCAACTCCAACAATGAAAAACTAAAATCTTTCCACGAGTGAAGATGTGGATCTGCTCCTTGAAAGGCTCTCCTTCTTGGACAACTTTTTCTCACTTCAGTGGAGTGAGTTTGCGGAGGAATCGTGTCCCATCGCTGGTGCTGCTGTCTCCATTTTCAAGCCGATACGAGGATGGTCCAAATAGGTATTTTTCACTTTTCTGTGTTGGGTAGAATCGGAGCTGAAATTTTGGGGGCTGATTTAGATTAGATGTGGACGGAGATGATGAAGAGAAGAGATTAGGTTATTTATAAACTGAATTTTTCACCATCAGTTCAATTCACTGACAGGCAGGATTTGGTCTGGATTGGATTGGAAGGCGTTCTTTTCGGACATCAACTTTCTCATCCACAATTCCACTTCCCATCTCCCACTATACCAAACCTACCCATTTTTGCCACCCAAAAATACGATTAACAATCTATTCTGAACCTTCGACGGCCCAACCTCAACCTTCTCGACTTCATCCATTCCTCATTACTCCTATTAATTCAATAAAATTCACAAAATGTAGATGTCGGCCGCGGATATTCAGTAGCAGTAAATTTAATTTCCATAATAGAAAAGATAGATATGAGAAGAGGAGAAGAACGCCTAATTGAATTTGGAGAAGAAAGAAAACACATAATTTAACATAATTAAATTTAAATTGACGTCGTTTGCTGCTTGATAGAGATAGTGTGATTTTTATTTTTTTAACGGAGTTAGACCCTATCAACAGAGTTTAATTAGAGTTAACAGAGTTAGAATGTCCATTAAAAAAATTAACGGTATGCACCTTATTTGAAAATCATAGTATTTCGGACCGTAATTGAATAAGGGATGATAGTTTGGCTCCCTTTAAGGTTTTTCCCTAGATTTTATGTCAATCTTAGTAATAAAATTAGATTTATTTAAATATTCATTTGTGAAAAAAAAGTAGATAATAAAATATATGTAGGATTATTTTTTTATATCCATATTGCCACGAGACCCATTTTTTTCTTTTCATGTGAGGCCTTCGAAATGTCAAGACCAGGCCTATAAATGAGGTCTAGGAAAAGTAAAGTCGAATGTGGCATTTCTGCGCATCACATGTGTCAGCACAATCCAGATCGTGCTGGCTCATTTTTTAACACGATTTAATTCGTGTCGAGTGTCATCTCAGATGTAAACACGATTCGGGTCATGTTGTATCATTCTTGAGCACTATCCAGATCGTGCTCACTGTCGTGCTCTTGTCGTGCTGTTGTCTTTCTCTTGAAGCATGATCAAAGTCGTACTCAAGCTTCTCAAGCACCACCCAGATCATGTTGGGTCTCTCACAGCTTTAAGAAATTGTAATTTGGCCTCTGAAATGTATCTTTTTGACAAATCGGCCTTTAACGTTGACTTTTATCCAATTTTGATCAGGTTCACATCTTTTTAATCATTTTTCCATAGTTATCAGAACCGGATCAGAGGTCGAACCGGTCAGGGCTCCGGTTCTCGATTTTCTGGTTGAACCGGCGGTTCAAACCGGTTCGACCGTCGGTCCATTTAAATGTAATTAGTCTGCTAGTTATCCTAAAAATAATAAAATATCTAGATGATCTATTGGTTAGAGCTTTCGCATGAAAGCCCAAAGGGCTGGGTTCGAATCTCAGCTCAAGCATTTTAATAAAATAAATTTTTGGCTATTAATGATATGTAATTAAACCTTAATTAAGCCATCAATTACACTAAACTGGTTCAACCGGACCGATCTGGTTCACCGATTTTGTAAAAAATCAGTCAGTTTATCCGGTTTTTTCCGGCTCAATATGCATCCCGGTATTAATTTCAAATCGGACCGGTACCAGGTCCGGTTCCCGGTCGAACCGGCCGGTCCAGTCCGGTTCTGATAACTATGCATTTTTCTCTTTCAAAACCACTTAACTTAATATTTAACGCTGAAGAGACAAAATATAAATCACTCGTAATTTCTCAAAAATGACTCAAATATTTTAAATATAGACATCTAAAATAGGGCAGATTATTACCCTATTAAAATACTCGACACGTAAAATTATCCATCCCGAACATTATAAGATATACAAACATGAGAGTGCAATGAATGGAATTTTATGTAAAAGAAAATAGTTGAGTTCGTTTCTGTTCATTGAAAATTGTTCTTCATTGTTGGTTAAGTTAAGACTGCTCTTAAAAATAAAAAATTATAACTCACTTTTATAGGAATCACATATGTCTTTAGCATATGTATCAAGTCTTTAAACCCTCTAAATGCCCCTAGTGGATGAGATATAGTCTCGTTAGGATTTTCATAGACCGGATAACCTACAAATCTAATAGTTTCCCAAAAATGTAATCTACAGCATGAATATTCTAATAAAATCATAATATGACAATGAAGTCACAATTTAAAAATTGATAATAAGTCATTAAAGTCAAACACTTCACCAATAAAACAAGCCTTCATATTCATACTCATAAATATTTTATACAAAAATCTCCTTGACTAGCCAAATCTCAACTAAAAATATAAATCACAAATCGAAATTTCAAGTCATTCATTCAGTCGCACAAAACATTCCTGTTAACTACCTATGCCATCAAAGGGCTAGTCGACGAGCTTATGGCTCAAAGATTGGTTTCAAATGTCAAGATTAAGTTTAGGTCCGTAAGAAAAGAGGAGCTCGACAATGAAATTTATCAATAATGTAACCAAAAATCAAATCATGATTTTGTGCAACCACAAAGGTCATCCTCTAATATCAATGTAGCAAGTCAATAAAAGTGTATGCTATCAAAAAATAGAACCTTTACATCATAATACAGTCAAGTCATAAAGTGGAGTCTAGTAAAGGCTTTTTGCCTTTATTTTTTTTAAATAGAAAAAAGGTCTAGTTTATCCTAAAAATAAGCCTTTTTTCAAATCTTTGGCCTTTAACTTTTCTCTTTTTTTACTTCTCTCTCTTCCTTTTTTTATCTTATGGCCTTCAACCTCTTTTTTTACTTCTGTCTTGTTTTTTCAATTTGTTTGGAGTTATGTAATCTCTCCACACTTAAGACTTGACATCACTTAAAGATTTTTCACAAAGATTCTATTTTTTGTTTCATTGGCATATACTGCTAGAGATGAAGGTCACCGAAAATCAATAATTTGAATCGTTTTTGAAAATATTTAAGACTAGTTCCCATTGGTTTTGAAAAAAAAACAAAAAATCTTCGTAGTAAATTCATATTCAAATATGAAACAGATAGCCAGTAAGGTGATTGTAAAGAAAACTAAATTTATAAAAGTTATGACTTTATGTTTCTCTATAACTCATTAAAACACAAAGTGTAAACATCATTAGAATGAAGTAGAGAAATTCAAATAATCCATTTAGAGATTTTGTTTCAAAACTATTTTTTGTATGAAAATAAAACCTAAATTAAAATGTACAATAATACATGAATGCGTTTTAAGATATAAATTAATTCTCTCCCCTTCAGTAAATGTTGGTAAGTCCCTAAGCATAAATATATAATAAAAATAAAATTATACTGATAAATGCAATTCATATCATGACATGGGATATGCGTGGGTAATATCAATATAAAGAAGGGGTATATGATGTGAGAGATTAAAACAATTCCCTCACATTTATGTGTGTTCCACCAAAATATCATCAATTTGATAGACTCTCTATGATTCATATATTTAAAGCAAAGAGCATAAAAGTCAAACAAAAATGTGACATCAAAATGTAGAAAAATAAGTGTGTAAGTCATAATAGTTATACAACTTTAATTCATAACCAATTAATGTCTCAAATGTATTGTAAGAGTAGTATAAGTCAAGCAACAGCTAGTCCAACTTATTCACTCAACCTAGTGAACTCAGTTCAGACGCCACTTGATCTACCTGATCAATTCACTCAATCCACACAGTTCTAATTTCAACAACTTTTTTTTAAATTATTAAGTGTAAATTATAACGCACACACCTAACTACTAAGAGATTCAAACTATAATAGGGGATTATCAGGATTCACCCATCACCTATTTACTACCAGTCATACTGACAATCGTAAATCAATGCACCAAAATCTAGATAACTAATGTTCTCCAAGGATCCCATCAAAACCAAAATAGTGAAAATTCCATCCATGCTTGTGAATCTGGCTACATCCAATCAATTAAATATAAAGACTTAACAATTCGTCCACACATGGAATCCAATTCATTAAAACAGTCCAAAAATAATTTATGCTACAAAAATCAGCAATATTCCACAGAGTTTCACATTCAGCAGTAAACTCAATCAAAAATAAATGCTACTCAACAAAACGCATATAATTCCAAAAAAAAATCAACAAGTAGTCATATCAGAACAATCCAGAAAGAAAAAAACTAATGGCATGAGAGTTGCACGATGACATGGCAACGCATGGTATGATTAGACATGGCGCTATGGACATGCACTTCAAGTCTGTAGGTCAGTTGTTTTTGCAGCCCTCAGGATCTGGCAATTGGAGATGGTAGGAACGAATAAGGTCCGGCCGGCTTGCTATTTGCGGTGAGTGTTGGTGTGCAGATTACGGATCCAACGACTTTTCGAGGTGGTGGTATTGCCAGAGTTGATGAATCTCACGGTTTTAACTAGTTTTTACATTTAAGAGCTATTTTAGGTCTTAGTGTGAAAATGTGCTAAAAGAGAGTTTCTAGATCAAAAGATGGACAAAATCGGATCAAATGACAAAAGTCACTATCTGGCGGAGTGCATAACCGTGCACGCAGTGATGTGGCAAGGGGCAGACACGTGTCACAAGAAAGAGAGAAGTAAGAATGATGACTCGACAGAGGCCGCGCGCAAGCCGAGCGTGCAATGGATCATTAATGGCGCGCGAAACGCTATTGTTTCTTAAAATCGGGTCAGCAGAACTTAGTAACTTTCAAGGGTCATAACTTTCACGCTATATACCCGATTTGATGATTCAAATGGTTAGAAAAAGAGAAAACAAAAATCTTCAATTTTTTAACAGTGTCAAAGTCTAATTCTTAATAAATTTGCACTAGTAGAGAAAACAAAGTAGGTTCCTAGAACTATTTCAAATTCAACTCAAGATAATGTTTCCATTTTTCATATCATTATCAGTTCGATTCTCAAGAGAGTTCCTATTTGATATACATCAAAGATACTTAGAAACTCAAATGAGAACTTCTTGCCAAGTTTGGTGCTACACTTGGCTATATGAAGAGGTTTTCACCCGCCTCTTTCAATGGAGACTTGACACCATTTGACATAACTCACACTTTCATCTAAAGTCCGAGATTTTCTGAGTGTTTCAACCCAAAGTCGTCACTGGAGGGAAGCAAGGGAAATTGTCGGAGAAAGTATCTGGTTGGGTTTGTTAGGATTAATCCTACTTTTCATTTTTTTATATCTTTTCATGACCATTTGTTACCAATTTCTCTTGTGTAGTTCAGGTGTATAGTTGTGATATGATGTTGTGAGATTATTTTTCTAAATGAAATTCATGTTTTGATGTTATATTTATTGAGCTTAGTTTTTATGAATGGTGTTTAATATCATACCTTGATAAACTATGTTTCTTTGCATTCATTCTACCGCTGATGTAACTGTGAAGGTTAAGGTCAATACCTTCGAGTTGAAAATAAACATATGTGTGTGTTTAAATGGTGAATATAATCTAGGTAGGATATGGTAATGTTAACTAGACTGGACTCTCTACCATTGTTCGTCAATGCGTATGCTTCCTAAACGCTTTTATCTCGCATGTTGGTATATAGAATTCATGCAATTGGCCAAAGGGTGCGATGCTATTAGGTCAAGAGTAGTTTTTTATACTTTGTCACAATATAGTGCATGAAGTTGTATATTGTACTGAGTTTGATTCATCATATGAAATTATCTCTGGGGATCGATGATTAGCACAATCAAAAGTTTGTCACCTGAACTACGCTTGTGTCTACTGATTGCTCTTCTTTTCTTCTTTATAGTCTTGCATTATTATAGGTCCACACTATTCTTAAAATCCCTAACTTTTATCTTTTTATTTTTGTATAGTTATTAAATTATAGGTTACCCTGTCCCTATGGATTCAATCCTAACTTACTTATTGTTAGTGAGGTTAGGTAATTTATTTGTATAAGACTCTCAATGATGATCTTATCACCGACACAAAAATTTATCTCGCATCTGCATCTGAAAGCACGTAGGACATCTTTGGCAAGTAAAAGTCAGTCCTCCTTGGAATTGGTTTCAATTTTCTTCTATTACATATTTGGTGAATATCTTTTATTGTTGCGAGATTATCCTTACTTAATCCTCCACATTCATGAGTCTGTTGAAGAGGTTATCGAACACATTCTTCTGTTCTTGCATTACATCCAAGTTGTGGCCAACAAATTATCTTTTTAATATGGAATATCCTAAAAAATACTTCTTTTCTTCAAAGGATATTCCACGCCAAAACCTGGATGATTACTCTTTGTCGGAGACATATCCATAATACTATGAATGTCTACTAAATAATGATTAAGCAACACAATCCCGGATTGTTGTACTGGTGGTGGATCATGTCACTGTTTCCCCTTGATGAATTTCAAAGTATTAGATCGATAAGGGTGATTTATAGGTAAGCCGCATTTATGACAATAAAATCTATAAATTTTACGACTGTATGTCAATAAGGCACCAACACTTGGATGCATACAGGACGGACATGCCAATTTAGCTGATGGGGAGCATCCAAAGAGCATCAGATATGCAAAAAATTCAATTACAATCCATAATACTGCAGCATGCAAGTAGAATGTTTGATTCCTTGACACTAAAAAAAAAAGAACTATATTTTTATAACGATTTCAACTCATCGACCAATGAATGGAGAAAGACATCAATCCTTTAATATGAACCCTTCAAATTTGGTATCATTATTGTCAGAAATAAAAGTCACATCTTCATACACGTTGATAGAATCAGATTGTATGGAAGACAATAACCATCCAACATAAATAACTCTCCTTGTTGGCTGAAAATAATAAAATCTAGGAAAAAATCCCAAGAGAGGCTCTGAACTATCACCGCTTACCCAATTGCGGTCCGAACTACCACGATTTTCAAAAAGGGTATAATGAAAAAAAATGGACTGGTTTTGAATGATGCTTAAGATCAGTTTGTTTGAACACTTAGTTATAATTGATCTTATTAAATTTGTTGAGAATTATTGATGATTGAGTATGAAAATACGTTATTTTTCTTTATGTGCGTAAAACAATATTATTTATTTTAATAACAAACGACGTAATTTTCGCACAAAAGTCTAAGTCTTATAATAATATTATATTGGAATGTAATTGTAAATTTTATTTTTAAAAATCGGTCTAATTTTTTTTCATCGCACTCTTTTTATAAATCGTGATAGTTCAGTACGCAATTAGGTAGGTGGTGGTAGTTCAGGGCCCCTTTTGGGTATTATCCCTAAAATCTATTAGTACAAATACAAAGTCTCATATTACGTGGCTTAGCTGCAATGCGAGAGTGCTTCTTATCAAAATTCTTCTAAGCTTCTCCATCTAATGGAGGTGTCATTGTGTCATTGTCTTTTCTTACTACATCCTTGAGCCAAATAATGATAACTCTTTTGGCTCACTATTTCTCCATTAGCCCTTTATCGTAGCTTTTACCAACAATCATCATAAAAATGTAAAGTGGTACAAGAAACCATCTTTACCATAGAAAACATGTAATTATGGACACGTACGTTGTATTTGAACGCTTCGTGCCTGAGACTTTCTAGAAATTTCTTTGTATCATAGAAGTTTTGGGGAAATTTTTGTCCATTATGGAGAAGCTCACTCAGTAATATGTGTATATTTTTGTAAAAACCCCCCCTTGATGTGCTCATTTATTTTTATGCTCATGATCCTTGAATGAATGTCCAAGTCAGTGTGAGACGTGTATGCTGAGTATAAGGCTTCTTCTGCTTCTTGTCGCAAATTAGTGGTGTCTTAAACTTTATCAAATTCTTCTTCATAGATATCATCTTGAGTATAGGGGTGTTTTTCTATATAAAGTGCATTTATTTGTTTTTGAAATACTGTGTTTATATATTAAGTGAATACAATGTTTTAGTTAAATAAGAACCTTTTTGTTTAATAACAAAAAGCAGAGTTTGCGGAATCACATATTAGAGAACGTTTAAAGTCAAGAAGCGCCTTCTTTCATTAGCATACAAGATAATGCCATCATATTCTTTTATTTATAAGAATGCTTTACCATGTTCAATTATGAGAACATACTAATTATGAAAAAAAATTAGGGCTCTTTAGATAATTAAAAACACAGGTATTTTGAGTATATACTAGTTTATTGAGCAGACTTTAACAATCCCTGACCTCCACTTAAATCAGTTATTAATAACACATTTATCTTGCAATATCTTGATAAAAATAAAAAAGAAAACTATATATGTTATCCTTTTCACGTTCTATCATGTTTCTCGATCTCTAAGTAACACTGATATGCAAAATATCTTGCATTAAATTCACCTGAGCATGCCCATATAATTTCCGATCTCTACACATAGAGGGGTCCAAAGATATTTTTTCATCATATGAGAGGAACATATTCATCTTGTTGACTCATTTTCCTCACTATTATTCATAACTTACTTAAAAATTATCTTATAACTACAAAGTTTATTTATAGCATTTGATGATATCAAAACAGAAATATCCATCTTGTTGAATTATTTTCCTCACCATTATTCATAACTTACTTGAAAATCATATTCTAACATGAAACTTGTATGAAACTATGTTAAACTCGGTTGAGGATTATGCTCATTCACTATAAGATATAGTGAAGATAACATACTAAATTTCTCAGTGTTTTTAGAAGTAAGTCAATCCAACACATATTTCTCAATATGTACTGATGTCATTAATTTGATATTCAATACAAATGACATGTGAAATATGATCATCAACTAATCCACATCTTCATCTTAACAATCATCATGATCCAAAATGTCAATAATTGAATAGATTTCTTAATATAAAGATAAAAGAGATAATTGACTTAATTGGAAATTATTATAGTTAGAAATTCTATTTTGATATGCTACTTAAGTTATTGTTTTGTTAGGATAAAATTTCTATTTGATTTAGTATTAGTTACCTTATAAATAGGATGTCCTAGCGGTAGGAACAAATTGAGAGCGACTCAGTTAGAGCTTTCCATGAAAATTAAATAGAGCGACTCAGAAAGAGTTTTCTAAGAGAATTCCGGAGGAAATCTTCTTAGTTTTATATGAATTTTATAGATTTTTGGTTAGATAAAACCTATTGAAGAGTTGAGAGATATGTATTTAAAAATGACAAACAGAGGACGTTCATTCTTAAAATGCATCGATCAATAGTGTAGATTCATGGAAGTAAGCTTTGTTTAGAGCTGAATCACATTAAAAGTATTGCGTATTTCTTACATCCATTATTTATGTTATAGTATTTTGGTATGCATGCTTCATGTGAGTGTATCATGTTGTAGTTATGATGGCGTGCTGGGAGAGAGGCCTCTCTTTTATTTTTTTGAGAAAAAGATTTATTAAAGGTAACAAAAGGCCCTGAGGCTTACAAGAGAGAGGCCAGAAAGAAGGCGAGCGAACCGAGGGGCGCACAGGCTCTTAGGATTGATCGAGCTGGGAGCTCAGATTAAGAGTAGGAGGATGACGGGGCGGGGAGCCTTACTAGAAGGACTGTTGATGCGGAGCTGCCTGAAGCGGGATGCGAGACTGATCTCGAGATATCAGAGCCTCGGAAGCTGGAGGAAGGTCTTGAAACTTGAAGAGTACAAGACGGTCGTCAACCTATGTGGAGGATAACCTACAAAGTGATCTAGCAGAGGAATTAGCTGATCTTGGAATCAGTTTGTGAGCAATGTTTTCTAAGGAGGCTGCCCATTTCCTTACAGTGAAAGAGCCGACTTCTCTGTCCCATTGAAAGATCTCGATGTGATGGCCTGCAAGGGCGGCGAGATCTTTGCTTTTGTTGATGATGAGCTGCGTATCTGCTAGATAGGCTTCGGAATTGATGAAGCAAGTCCCTCCGATTATGAAGAGGTCAACCGAGGACCTAATGATGATGCCTGTAGTTCATGAGATAACGGCGATGTTAGCGGTTTCTCCTGATGGGGTAGGGGACGGGATTTGCTCGGCAATGGGCTGGGGTCTCTAGGAAGCGGAGTCTGGCAAGACAATGGGAAGGGCGCTTGGAATTGTGATTGGAACTTCTAGTTTAGGTGAGTGGGAGGCTATGCGGGCTTTGACTAAGAAAATGATGTTCAGTTTGAATATTTTCTTAATAGGCCACTGTGGGCGATCTCCAAACATGGTTGCACACCACAATTTTCAAATCTCCCATATCCTCGCGCTGAAGAGAAGTAATTTGACCATGCCTTCCTAAGATTTGGAGTTTGAATGTTTGATCCATTCCCGCTGAAAGGCCTCTCACCCCCAACAAAAAATCATGATTATCAACTAGATATGATTTAGAAAGACATAAATGTAAAACTCTAGAGCATTACAAAAATAATGTTTACAACCAAAAGAGGGAAGCTGCCAAGTTGGTCGCCAATAAGACTAATTTACCAACTTAAATTATGACCAGTCGCTCTAGCCCTGAAATAATGATTAGAGTAGGTTGGTTGCAAATCATGACCATTCTACTAGTTGGTCGCCGACTCAAAAAATGATACTAGTGATAAAGTTTTGCAATCACATAAATGTGATTACTAATAAATCAAATTGTGCAATCAAGATGGCGACCGAATGCTTACTATCCTAGATTCCAAATCTTCAACTAAGAGTTAAATCTTTATTTTTTTCATCTCTCTTTTTTTTTTTACCTTAATAGTTTCTTATTCTCCTCTACCCCCTTTCAATGCTTACTATCCTAGATTTCCGATCTAGCTACCACCTAGACCGCCTCCCAAATCCTGAGCGTTATTCATCACTATCGTCATGTAATCCGCTACTACCTTAATCCTCCTTCTCCGTTGTCTTGTTCATCTTCTTCCTCTAATAATGGTAAAAAAATACTATTTAATTTTTATTTTTGGATTGTACTTTCGATTAGGTTTTACACAAATTAGAGTTAGGTTGTGATTTTGATTAGGGATTGATTTGGAGTGTTGGTTTCTATATGAGATGTTGATTTTTTTTAATGGAAATGGTGAAAATATGGCATTTGTGTATAAAGTTTGATTGACTACATGGAAAGAATGAATTATTGGTTTTTTATAGTTTTTAAAATGCATATCATGTTATTTAGTAAATGGATCACATCTTTGGAGTGATTGTCACAGAGAGTTGTAAGCGTACTTTATTTCTTTTCTATTATTTGTTGTAGACATTGTATGAATTGTCATACTAATGATTGTACAAGAAAATTTTGGTATGCAACATAAGAGAATTGGATGAACGATTAGCATGACGGGTGACGAGGATGAGGGCTGCAACGCGGGTAAAGAACTAATTGTCTTCAGGTGTATAAAATCCAGTCCGGACCGAAAAATAACCCGGAACCGGACCGGACCGAAGGATTTTAGTCCGGTTTTTGGTCTGTAATTTTTAGAGAATCCGGTTCCGTTCCGGTCCGATCTGAAAACTAGAATATTAAGGTCTGATCCGGATGGACCAGAATCAAGTGAAACTACGTCGTTTCACTATGAAATTAGCAGTGTTCTAAAAATCCCCGTTTCGGACCGATTAATCGCTAGGCGGTGTTGAAACGTTCCGCCTAGCCGCCTAGCCGATTAATTGTTTAAAACTTAATTTTTTATGAAAATAATAGTTTTTAAACATATATATTTATAATTAACTATAAAATTTATAATTAATATAATTAACTCCGATTAATTATCCGATTAATCGTTCCGATTAATCCCCGCCTAGCCGATTAATCGCTAGGCGTTGTGTTCACCGCCTAGCACCGCCTAGCGCTTTTTAGAACACTGGAAATTAGGCTGCAAGTGCAACACTACGTCTCTAACCTGACTACCCCGATTCCCTCGAGTTTTTTTTTTTATTTGGCCCTCGCTGAAGTTTTTTTTTCTCAAATGGCCTCGCATGCAAAAAGTTTTCTGAAATGACCTTATTTTACCGAAACGTTGTTTGAAACAGCGGTTCTTATTCACTCAACCGCTGTTTCAAACAGCGGTTGGATTGATGGGCTGACTGGGCTATCCAGTCAGCAGACAGGTGAACAAGTACCATTTTCAAACATCGGTTCTGTTCGATTATGAACCGCTGTTTCAAATAGCGGTTGGCCTTACTCCAACCGCTGTTTGAAACAGCGGTTCGACCGACTCTGCTTCCTTACCATGCTCTGTTCCGCTCTGCTGATTCAAATCCACCATTGTCAGCGACTGCAGCTGGCTGACGAGCTCGCCTTCGACGCCTTCGTCCACCTCGTGCACCGCTGGGTTCACGCCCAGGCCCAGTAGCAGGCGCTTCGTCCACCTGAAAAGCGAGTTTAGTCGAGCAAGTCTATGGAGCTGGATATGGAGTGGTTGGATTTGAGAGATGCTTCTCTAGCATTGTCCGTGATGCAAGGCATTTCACGAAGTTCTCTCAGGAAGGTTTCGGGGCTGGTGATCTGCAAGTCAGCGATCATTTTCCTCAGCTGAGAGACTTCGTCTTTGAGCTTCACATTCTCCTGGACGACCTGACTATGGCTCTCGAACACATGGTTGAATTTGTCTAGCAAGGCGTGGTTTTCAGTCCTCAGGCGAGTCACCTGGGACCAGAGTTCGTCCAAATGCTTTTGCTTCCTCATCCTCGACCTGCGGGCAGACTCCCGGTTGGAGATCATCCTGCGTTGCCACGTGGTCAAGCGCCTGCTACTGGGCTTGGGCGTGAACCCAGCGGTTAGCCGAGGTGGACGAAGTCGTCGAAGGCCAGCTCGTCAGCCAGCCGTAGTCGCTGACAATGGTGGATTTGAATTAGCAGAGCGGAACAGAGCATGGTAAGGAAGCAGAGCCAGTCGATCCGCTGTTTCAAACAGCGGTTTGAGTAAGGCTAACCGCTATTTGAAACAGCAGTTCATAATCGAACAGAACCGCGGTTTGAAACAGCGGTTAGCCTTAATCCAACCGCTGTTTGAAAATGATACGTGTCCACCTGTCTGCTGACTGGATAGCCCAGTCAGCCCATCAATCAAACCGCTGTTTGAAACAGTGGTTGAGTGAATAAGAACCGCTGTTTGAAACAGCGGTTCGGTAAAATAAGGTCATTTCAGAAAATTTTTTGCATGCGAGGCCATTTGAGAAAAAAAAACTTCAGCGAGGGCCAAATGAAAAAAAAACTCGATTCCCTCAACCCCAATCGGCTAGTCCCGCATCCCGAATCCTAAACGGCCACCCATCGACTGGCGACCGCACTCCGCATCCGGCAAAGCATCACTCGAGTCTCGATTCACTCTCAATTCCCAAACGACCAAACCCTACCGGCTACCTCCATCGCTCTCGCTCGGCCAGTCGCTCCCACGCTCGGCACCCCATCGGTGATCGATCTCACTCCGGCCAGTCGCTCCAGTTTGGCCAGTCGATCAACACGGCGTCTTCCTCTCGCTATCGCTTTGTCGCTCGTTTCGCCTCGTCCTCAGGACCTCAGCCCTCGACTTCCGCCATCGTCCGACCTCAAG
This sequence comes from Kalanchoe fedtschenkoi, assembly GCA_002312845.1. Lineage (NCBI taxonomy): Eukaryota > Viridiplantae > Streptophyta > Magnoliopsida > Saxifragales > Crassulaceae > Kalanchoe > Kalanchoe fedtschenkoi. The sequence goes on along the minus strand of NQLW01000043.1, from coordinate 2,056,250 downwards.
CCTCAACCGTTCTCCAATCAGCACCAAAGCTGCTCAGATTTATAGTTGAACACAAGGCTAATGATTTTTGTTTTACAAAATAGAGACATATTTTCAAAACTCCTCGTTGCTGATTTGTAGTTGGTAGAATGATTGCTATTGTTTGTGCGGCTGTATTTTGCTGCTGTTGGCAGACAGAATTTGCTGATTTTTATTGCAATTTTATTGGCAGATTTTTTATTGCAATTGTTGCTCCTAAAGTTAAATTGCAATTGTTGCAATTTTTTTTGTTAGCTGATTTTTTGGCAGAATAGGCTTCTCTGGGTCAGGTTTAATTTATTGTTGCTGTATTTTGGGGGGATTCCGGTCCGGTCTTCGTTCTGTAAAAATTTTGGAGTCCGGTTCTGATCCATTCCGATTCCGATCCGGTCCGATTCGGTTCAGGACCGATGAACATCCCTAATCTCCATCATAGCACCTTATATTCCTAATCTGCTTCTTGGATTTCCAACCACTTTAATTCTTAATGCTCTAACTAACTTTTTGATGCATGATTGTATATGGAGTTGGGACATTTGGGATCAGGGTGTAGGAGTAAGCATATGACATTATAATG
>NQLW01000043.1:2028933-2045473 GCA_002312845.1 Kalanchoe fedtschenkoi | reverse complement strand
CTACCTAGATGAGCATGTACACTGGCATACCGAACAGTTCCCCTAGCAACACCATACAGACATCAGTGAGACGTCAGCTACATAGCTTCAACATTCACAAGGTTATAAGGATGAGCAACTATACCGGAAAACATCTGGCCTCTGGTCATACTCAACGTGCTGGCCGGTGTAACTGTCTTTCCATTTAGAGGCTGAACATCCAAAATACAGGAAAATGAAAACTCCATATCTAGAAGATTACTATAAATATAAAAGAATAATTTAAAATACCTAAACCAAGATCAACAAGAAAAAGCTTTTTCTCATCAGGCGTCCCAGGAGGCCCTAGCAGAAAATTCTCTGGTTTGACATCCCCATGCACATAGCTGCAGAAAAAATTGTAGCAATAGAAAGAATATTAAAAATATGTTTGTGAGGAGATAGTTGATCTATATACAAAATATGACAGAGCGGTCTGCAGCAATTGGACTGAAATAACTGCATTGGAGTCCATATAATGTGGTTGTTTAATGATATAATCATGAAGGCTCGTGACTAATCATAGATATCTGCTGCAGATCAGTATAAAGATAGTTCCAATGACAATCAGAACCTAACTGAAGATTGTGCCCAGCATGTAATAGATTCAGGAATATCAATAAAGTCTCACATAATTGTAAAATGATCAAACATATCGAGTACATTAAAGGCCCTATGTTAGCGCATAAAAAAAAATTCCAACAATCATACCCTCTCGAATGTAGTTTCTCCAGGATAGAAATTCCCTCAATGGCAATACAGGAAACCATTTCAACTGACATCCTGCGATCATGTAAATACCTGATTCATGTGTGAACATATGGATGAATATAAGCAATTTTTCTCAAACCCAGCAAACTTACGAGTGACTGTTATTGTTCCAAACATCCCACAAACTCGGACCCAGCATATCCATAACCTGAAGATAAATATTTTGTTTACAGAGAATTGCTTTATTAAATGGGGAGCTAATCAAATCTAGAGATCTCTTATTAATCATGCAAAAATCGTTATCGAAGAAGTAAGAAGTAAATGAAAACGCATTACCATGATATAAAAGTCACCTTGACTGCCCTTATAATGTACTTGAGGGACACCATGGCTTCCACCGAGAGTGCTGAGAACACAAAGATGAGTCAAACTTTAGCCATAAGCCCAACTTTAAGAAAAAACTGTTCTTGCAGAAGCACTCACTTGTATACTTGCCACTCATACGGGGGTCCATACCCGCAGCCCTTGCTACTTTTATGTTCAAGTTTTAAGGCCACCTGAGAAAATTGTCATTTCAATTGAACACCACGGTTGTAAGAAGAAAGTACATCTTCAAAGTCACGTAAACCTCTACTACATTAGCACACACCTCAATAGCTCCTGGACCAGTTCTCTCACTTGTGTTACCAACGGATACACGGCGACCAACGTAAACCTGTCCGAAGCCTCCCTTTCCTAGTTTTCTTTCTACTATGTAAAGTGGGGAACCACCAACTTGCACCTAATGAAGAAAACGGAACCCTTGATTCAGTAAGATAAAACTTTTTACAAAGATGTCTAAGACTAGAAACCATATAAATAACGAAAACACAGGTGTGATGTTTGTTTAACTAACAATATATGCAAAAGTCTTCTAAAACCGTTATTGGTAGCATTGTAATTACTATACAGCGTAAAAGAATCCTGTGATTGAGAGATTGTTATCTTCAAACACAAATACTGTTGTAAGTCCCATAATTCACTCCCGAAGAGAATAGGAAAAACATCCCCATTTCGCAGATTGAAAATCAATATGCACCCCCGTACTCATGTTCTCACCGTGACGAAAGATGCCAGATCACCTATTCAGTGATCACTACATTCCCAGTGCAGAAACTACAGCTACAACCCCATCCCTAAACAGGCATACAGCCACATACTAAAACTGAAAATTTGATCATGCCACCAACATAAATAAACACATGGAAAAGCTGGAAAATCATGGTCACAGGTCACAGTATATAGCAGCTTGGGGTCGAAAAGGACTATCTGAGCTTGTAAAGTAATGTAATGTTTCCCATGTATGCTTCATAGGTGGGATGTTGAAACTTCACCACCAACTACATTAGTCAACAGATTCCAACCAACTAGATCTTCCTCACACTAGTAAGTTAAGGTTCAATGCGGCTAGCAACATGACCACACACACAATGGTCCTAAATCAAACGTGAATCCAGAAACACAGGACGATAAAAACATGAAGAGGGACAGCAAGCAAACACAAAAACTATGTTAAAAAAAATCTAACCTTTTCAGGGATAGGAGGAGTGGTGCCCTCGTCACCTCCATCAGCCGGTTTGTCGCCGCTCCGACCAACACTGTTGAATTCATCCATCTTCTTGTCTGGTTCAGCCGCCACTTCCTTCTCCTTCTCTTTGTCCTTCTTCTCTTCCACCCTCCTAACAACTATCACGTTCTCATTAACCGGCTCCTGTCGTTGCAGCGGGTGCCCGGCGGCTGCTAGTCTTCTCCTCGTCCTGGTGGCAATCGCTCCTCCGTCTTCCGCGACGGGACCGGGCTGTTGTGGCGGTTGATGCAGCGGTGGCGGTTGCTGCTTGGGTGATCCCCGGGCCCTGCGAGGTCCGCTACGGAGTAGAGGCATGGTTCATCCTCGGGTTGTCATCCCTACACTGCGGGTTGTTAACAAGAAAGCAAGCCCTAATTGCCCCAATTCGCAATCAGTGAAACAACCGATTCCGAAATCGACGAAACGGTTGGAGAAAGCTTCTGGTCCGCCGATCGGAGACGGGGCCGATCGATTCGATTGGATTCGAATCGCAGGATGTCTGGAGAAGGAGACAGAGACTGCGGGTAGAATTTTTTTTTTGTTCCGAGTATTTTCTGAATAACAAAATACAGTAAGTTATTATTTAATTATTTATTTATAATTTTTGTTGTTAGTTTATATTGTTAGCAAATTTGAGAAGGACGGTTGAGATATGGTGCGTGACGCCTTACTCATTTTTTCTATTTTGGAAATTAAGAACAAAATTTCAGTTATAATTTATATCAGGGAAATTTTGTGTAAAATTTGTGACACGCTAATTACAAATTCGATAAAATAATATTTAAATTACAAAATATGTGCATGGTTACTTGTCATATTCATCTACTCCCTGATTCCAATTTGTAAAAACCAAAGTAATGGTTATGATTTGAATTGAATCAAATCCAATTGCGAATCTTTTAATTTAATTTGTGTTAGTCTAGGCAACAAGGAAGATAGTAGTAGATTGCATTTGGGTCAGAGCCAAAGAGGAGAGTGATAGGGAGTTTCTAAAAGATTTCGAAATTAGAGAAATTGAGAAAAGTTATGTCTTTTCATTAGAGTTCTTTTAGTACCTAGATATATGGGACATAGTGGGTTGAGCTGATCGCCAATCTTATAAATATTTTACTTATATTAATTTTTGACTACTGGAAGTTTATTGGAAATTCAGAAGAGAATCTCTCAGTTTATGTGTAGCATGTCTAAGAAAGGATTTGATCGTCAATAAATGACATCTTTGTGAGATTCAAGACATGACCGACATCCAAGATTCCGCAAGTATCAACATATAGGGATATCAGATTTCTAATACCTTGGATGTTAATGTAAAGGCATCAAGAATTTGCCTGTCTTCCTTCTAGACTTTCAAATATAATTTTTCTTCTTCTTCTTGAACTATTTATTGTTTAGTTCCTTATATGAGCGTATGCGTCATGTGTCAGTCTTCCTTTGAAATTGTTACAAGAGACTTTTAATGTGTGCAAAGAACTCAAAAGTGTTGATGAATTGACAATGTCTTGTCGCTAATTATATTCGGCAGCTCTCGATCATTGTGTCTCAAATGGTTACACTTGCAAAATCATTTTAAGTCCACGACTAAAGAAGTGGGATGGAAGCGACACTTGACTGCATTATCTCAACCTTGGTGACCGCATGTTTCATCTCGTTTTTGTTGTGAGTCATGGGGATTTTAACTACATCTTTTTCATTTGATTCATAGATTTTGAATCGTGCAATCCTGACCTTGTTGGTTTAGTTATAAAAGAAAATTTTGATCATTTTTCTTTTTTTTCATAACTATCGTACTCTTGCCATTCTCAACGGTATACTTTTTTTGCAACAACTTATAACGTTTTTATCCCAAAAGTTATGTTTTAACCATAATTTCAAGGACTATTTTCACCATTCTCCTCACTAATCCTCGCTGCCCTTTCTTCCCTTCCCCATCTTTTGTTTTCATTCTCTCTTAACTCTCGATGTCTCGCTGACGGAGATGGCACTATGATTTAGATTTCCATATTTGCTCAGAATTTGATTACAGAGAAAGAAGCACACGTGTTTTGTTTCACTTTAAGTCGCATGCTCTTTAGCTAAGAATTAAAAGAGTCAGTTGTGAAAGAGAAGAAGAAAGAAGATATATGCATTGGACTCTGCTTAGACTCCTCGTGGACTCTAGAGAGAATGTATGATTTTTATGGTTGGTGGAAGTAAGTCTTTGATGGCTACAGCTCCCACCCTTGTATGTCAAAGCATATAAAAGTACATATACGGGTTGAGAGTTTACTAACCCGAGCGCGTGGCTTGTTTTTCTTTTAAAATTTTCTAATCTGCAGAGTTATCACACGCACGGCCCCTTCTCGCCGAGTGCGCAATACGCTTCTGACTCTCTGTCAGATATGTCGAGTTTGGTTTCAACTGCTTTCTATCTGCACTAACCCCAAAGATCAACACTGTTGAGTCTATGAATCTCAATTTTTACAAAAATCCCTTTACGTTCTATGATAATCCTTTATTAAAGGAACCGTGCAAGGAAAGAGCTATAGCTGAACTGGAGATGGCAGCTCAGTATAACCAACCTAGAAGGAGAACTTTGAGGGAACTCGCTGCACCCACCTTCGAAAGCTATCTGATACAAAATGAAATCAAAGTTAAGAGTGGGTTCATCAACTCCCTAAATTTCAAGGAACACCAAAAGTGGACGCCGAACATCACCTTCAAAAATTTAATACAGTCTGCACAATATTGAAATCAGCAGGAGCCGATTTCGACAGATATTGGCTGCTGGTATTCCCATTCTCATTAATAGACTATGTTAAAGAGTGGTTTTTGTTTTTGCTGGCTAGGACAATCGGAACACGGGATCAGATGCAAAAAGAATTTTTGCTAAATATTTTCCTGTAGTTAAGGCATCACAAGTACGGCTAAAAATATGCACTATCAAACAACAACCTGTTGAGAAAACATACGAATATTATGAGCGCTTCAGGAAATTGGTAACAAAATGTCAAGGACATGGAATTGAGGAGCACGCATTGATAGAAACTTTATTGAAGGAATGATAACTTCGAAAAGAAGAATGCTTGACGTAGCCACTAGCAAGTCAATGATGAATAAGTATCTAGAAGAGATATGGACACTCATTAAGGACATGGCTGAGAACACTCGCTCATCAAATTAAACTCACAAAGTGCTAAAGGTTGATCATGCAGAAACACGAGTAGAAATACACAGACAACTAGCAACAACCCCTTCTTCACAAATTTCTGAGTTAAGAATCATGATGCAAGACATGTCCAAGACCACTATAGAGCTACACCAAGCTGTGACAAACATGACGTCCAAACAATGCAAGGTATGCATGTCCAGTGGACAAATTACTAATAATTATCCCATCTTACAAGTAAATCAGCAGCAGTATAATAAACTATCAAGAACGGAAGAGGGTATCCAGGAGCTCAACTCAAGAATAGCAAATGTGGAACGACACCTCATGCACTTAACCATCAATGCGAGAGAAGGCAACGCTCGAACTTAATTAATGGAAGAATTGCTCTCCGACATCAGGGCAATCACACTGAGAAGCAGAGCCTGGTTACCAGAAAGAGAACTCTCACAAGAAGAAGAAATCATCAATGCCAAAATGTAGTCACGTGCAGCATCGACCATAGACAAACCAACAACCGAGCATGCGGGACCATCAACAACCTCTGAGAAACTTTTACTGTGCACAGAAGATACATTTCCAGACTGAGCGGGACGCAATCTAATGCGCAGCTACCCCGCAACAGCAAATTCAACAATTCAACGACATAAGAGTTCTAACCAATTTCCAGTGGCTACCCATGCTAACTATATTTTACCTTTTCCATCTCAGGTGAAACTCTCTAAGAAACCCATTAATGACAAAGAGATGTGGAAATCAACACCTCATTAATCGAAGCAATCCAACAAATCCCAAACTACACAAAATTCTTAAGGGAGCTATGCACCCAGCGTAGAAAACTAAAAAAAAAACGGGAAAGTAAGCTTAAATACCACCATTTCAGCAATGCTCTAAACTCAACTTCCACCAAAATGCAAGGACCTAGGTACTTTCTCTGTGAGTTGTTGCATTGGTAATATAACTTTGAAAGCATGCATGCTAGACCTAGGAGCATCTATTAATGTTATGCCTTATGCCATATATCAATTCTTGAAACTAGGGCCTCTAAAGACAAGCAACGTCACCATTTTACTTGTTTATCGTTCTAACATTTTTCCATTAAGAAGGATAAAAGATGTCTTAGTACGAGTATGAAATTTTATTTATCTTGTGGATTTTTACATATTCCAGATGAAAGAAGGAAGCAACAATGACACCTTACCGCTGATATTGACAAAGATAGATGTGGCAAGTGGCACATTGTCCATGGAATTTGCCGACAAAATTATCGAATTCAACATGATTGATGCAATGAAACATCCAGCCACAGATGGAGAAGTACATTCAATAGATGTCATAGAGGAGATCATCCCAGAACAAATGAGAGAAAACCACCAAGACTATGACATAGAGGAACTTGAGGAAGTAGCATCAATTTCTGCCAATATGGATATGATACCATACAATCGTATAGATGATTCAATACGTGATCTCGGTGAAGATGAGATGCTTCTGATAATCATTTAAAGAGACCTTCAATCCAAACAAGAAGTGCCGCTCATTGTAACGCGAAAAGCAAAGAAGGAAGCCATTGGATGGACGATAGCATTCATCAAGAGAATTAGTCCGACGGTATGCATGCACCGCATATTGCTTAAGGAGGATGCCAAACCTTCAAAAGAACCTCAGAGACGGCTGAACCCACAAATAGTGGAGGTGGTTTAAAAGGAGATCACGTAAGTGTTAAGCGCGGGAATCCTCTATCTGATTTCTTACAGTGAATAGATCAATCCTATTCATTTGGTACCTAAGAAGATAGGGATACCAATTACCAAGAATGAGAGGAGAAATTGATCACTAAAAAGTAAAAAATAGATAGAGTCAACATAAACTATAAAAAACTCAATGCAGTCACCCGAAAAGAGCATTTTCCGCTTCCATTTAGTGAACAAATGCTTGACAAACTTGCTCGTAACTCTAATTTTTTCTTTCTTAATGGTTTCTCAAGATACAATAGATTCCTATAGCTAAGGAAGATCAGGAGAAGACAACATTCACATGTCATTTCGGCACCTTCGCCTTTAGACGAATGCCTCCTGGGCTGTGCAATGCACTAGGTACATTCCAAAGGTGTATGATGAGCATATTTTCTAATTTATCTAACAAATGCATAAAAGTATTTATGGATGATTTTACTGTATATGGAGGCACTTTTGATACATGCCTCTAAAACTCATAACAAGTTTTAGATCGGTGCATCAAACACAATTGATATTGAATTATGAGAAATGTCATTTTATGGCATCTCATGGTGTTGTTATAAGACACATAGTGTCTAAGGATGGGTTATCTGTAGACAAAGCAAAGATTAATCTTATTTCTAGTCTACCTTACTTCAGTAACATTAGAAATGTGCGCTCATTTTTAGGACATGCTGGTTTCTATAGGAGGTTCACTAAATATTTCTCAAAAATTGCATTACCTATGTCTAACCTGTTGCAAAAAGATGTGGTGTTTAATTTTTCACAAGAATGCGAGGATTCTTTCAACAAATTGAAAGATATGCTAACTAAAACACTCATCATTCAAATGCTTGATTGGAACCAACCATTTGAGATCATGTGCGATGCTAGCAATTCTGCAGTAGGCGCAGTACTGGGACAACGACTAGACAAGAAGCCACCCGTGATCTATCATGCATCTCACATCCTAGATACCACATAGATCAACTACACCACTACAGAGATTGAACTACCCACACCAAAAATATTATATTCTCTCAGCAGACCAAGAGTTTGACGACCAATGGAAAAAGGCGAGAACTCTTGGATTCTTTCTAGCACATATTAAACTAGCTTGCTAGAAAGAACTAATAACCAAATAGAAAATTTTGATCTTCAACTCTTTCAATGTCTCCCTTCCTTCTACCATATCTTACTAAGGTAAAAATATCAATTGTTTTATGCTTCGTGCCTACAGGTCTCCCATTCATAACGGGGAAAGGCATTTTTATTTACCATTTGACCCTTTATTAACATGAAAAAATCAAAAAGTTCTGCTCTCCCTCTATGGGATGGAAGGGATAGGCTTTTGGTCTCTACTTAAGTTAAAAATTGGAGTCTCACAATCACTAGCCAATAGAATATGCTTTTCTCTCATGCCTTTCTTGGATCATGGTTCAATATTATAGTATTCTAGAGTAAGAGGAACCACACCAATCCATCCTAAACTTGATGATTAAACTCTACTATATTGATAATAGCATAGTGGAGGTCCTGCGGAAAAATAGTTTGATGCAAGGATGATAAAAAGCTTAACACCACTCGATTTTACTACTTTTTATATAAATAAATGATATTTATCCAAAGCAGTCAAACTAGCTTTATGCCATACAAAATAGGTGGTTTCCAACAAAATCCGGTGGTTTTAAATGGTAACTACCAATCATGTATTACTATGTGTTAGGTAAAATATAATTAGTATAATTAATTAATCTAAATGACATGTGTCAAATAATGAATCAATGAGAATTAAAACTATGTAATTTTTTATTTTTATTTTTTAATTAAATTTTTTTTATTGAAGGATGATCCAAAGGATCTAGCGGTGAGAACGCCTACATTGATAGGGGTGGATCATGGATCCTACATTTTGAATGGCTTGAAGAGCCTATTGATGGAGGGCTGCTCACTGGAAGGAACCACACTGCTGGGCTGGGCCTGGTGCAAAAACCTGCTGGGCTGGGAAGCTGTTGGCCTGCTGGACCCGTGCTGGGGAAGGCGAGACGATCAAGAGTCCTGAAGCGGGACAGGCAGGACGACTGGGGGGGGAGTAGTCGAGGCGGGCGGGGCAGGCGGGAGGCTGCTCCGGAGATGCAGTGAGGCCATCGAGGCAGGGCAGAAAGGGCCCCCGAGGCGCACGCGACCGAGGGCACCCGTGCCGCAGACGAGGGAGGGGACGAGTGGCCGGGGGAGGAACCTTCGGAGCTAGATCAAGATCTGCGCCAGCCAAATCAAGGTCTCGCATGCCCGATCTGCGATCGCCGAGATGCGAGCCGCCGAACCCAAGATCCGTGATTTCGCCGTCAAGATCTAGAGCCGGCGCCGAATCTGGAGCGTGGCGCAGGGTGGGATGCAGGTGAGGTCGGAATCCAAAGCTCGGCACGGCCGGATTTAGCTTCGCTGTTCTTACTTCGCATGACCGGATCTTAATCCTAAAAAAAATAGAGGTTGATTTCTGAGGTGGTTCCAATAACACTTTACAATAGTATTTTGATGATGCATCCAGAGCAACAATTGAATTCAACAAAGAAATTCCATGGAGGTCCGGAGTCACGTCATTCTCTAACGAAAGATAAATACTTAAGTTCAAACTCATGGTCCGATTCATTACTTGAACCAACAAATATGATTTTATTTGGTTCATTTTTCATTTCCACCTAATTTTTTATGTCATAGAATGACATAAATTTTAATAATCATCATATCTAAGGGTGTGACTGTAATTGTTAGTTTAAAAAGTAATTCAAAACTTTTATTTTTGAACTTCTTTTTGAAAAATTGTGATGGTTGGACACCTTTGATTTAGGGATGGCAACGGGGCGGGTTCGGGGCGGTTAGTGGTATTACCATACCCTATCCGTCTCGAGACATATCAAAACCATACCCGCACCATAACCGCTCGGGTATGGAAAACTCAAAACCATCCCCATCCCCGTCGGATTTCGGTTTAACCACGGTTAACCATTTAACCAACAGTCGATCTCACATATGAAAAACCAAAAGTATTATCATTGGGCACAAATGAGGAGAATAGCCCGCTCGTTTAGTTTTTCTTTACAACAATGTTTGGAAATACCTAAACTAAGTTTTATATCTCTAAAAAGACAATGATACTAATTAATATCCAAGGGCCAAAACACAAACCAGCAGCAATTAGATAAAGGATAGAAAACTCCTTAGCCAGCTTATGATGTTCATGAGAAGATTTAATATTAGCATAATCGACTTGTCAATTCAATCTGTACGTCGGGAATAGTCACAACATCTAATTCTTTAAGTAATTGATGCAACCAACAAAAAGAATCCATGAGTTTCAAGCATTAAAATTGATAAAAGGATTCAACCTTTGCCTTAGATCTGAAGTATTGGCAGCCAGACCAGAACCCAACCACCCATACCAACAAACCCAGAACATGAAAAACAAATCAAACAAATAATTTCACACAAAAGCAACACAATTCAATCTCAGAAACACAACTTGCACATTATCCACAGCTCAAATCTCATCTACTCTACAAATCCCCCATCTAAATATTATAAACCAAAATCAAAGAAACACAAACCCCAAAAACAAAATGTAAGAGACAAATCATCAAACACATTATCTGCAACTTCAACTTAACTCAAGCTTTGAGGTCAGAGTTACAAGCTCGAAATAATAATACAGTAAGATCGAAATCAAAGGTACCTTCATAGCGCATCTCGGTATTGATCGTAAGGCTAATCAAGTTGCAGATGTAGGAGTACCCGGAGGAACTTGATCTGGAGTCGTCATCCGCCATTCCGGCTGCTGTGCAAGAATCAGACGAGTTGTGCAAAGGGAGATCAAAAATAGGTAGGGACTGGAAAAGGAAAACCGAGGGAGATAGAGAGGACATGCTATTGGTTTACTTTGGCTTGGCTTTTGATTGCTTTGGAGTTGAAACGAGACCAGACGAGGCAGTCGGGAGGGTGAGAGAATGAGAGAGGAGGCTGCGTGGAAGAGATTAGGTAGCGAGGACGGTGAGGGAAGGAGGGTGGGAGAAGGAGAGGGCAGAAAATCATTGGAGGGACGATGAAATTGTTGGCGGGATAATGAAATTTTCGTTATAATATTTATTTAAGTGTTTGTAGTGAAACATGTCATTCTAATCTACTGATTATTAGATAAAAATAAGAACATTAGTCAACTAATATTGTTATAACATTGTTGTAGCAGCATCATAGAATAATTTTGGTATATCATTATTGTATAGTTTGTTACTGGTTCCTGCACCATTCACCATGTATATAAGCATATGTCACTACATGAATAAAAATAAAGAAAGTTAGCTCAATTTCATCTAACAAGTCTTTTGAATTACTCCTTCAAATCCGGCGAGCTCAAATCGCGCTCTAACAGTCCATTTTCTGCTCAAAGAAAATTGCAGAGATCCATTTCTACACAAAGGAAGTTGATGGAGAGATGTTTATTAGATTAATTAGATTTACACTCATAGATTGATAGTGAGTGGAGAAACTGAACTATATATATATATTAGAATCGTCTTAAAGGTTAATTAATGATGTGGGGCTCATATGGCTCAACATCCTTCCTCATTTGTGAGGATCTTCTTTTACCTTAGCAAGTGGAAGCACATGCAGAACTAGTTAATTGTCACGGGCATGTTAGAAGGGTGTAACGAAAATCCACTCTGATATCATATTAGATTAGTCGTATCTATATTCAACATCAATTAATCATAAATATGAGAGTCCAACTGTATATTAGTATTATCTTAAAACTTGTAATGAATAATGTGAAATTTATATGGCTCGCTATGTTATTCTCTTTATAATCCAAACATTTGCCCATATATTTGGTTCGTCTTTACAGTTTAATTTGATATTACAATTACAGAATTCAGACTAATTTCATGTTTTTACCATATCAAATCAGTGTTTTGGCTCAACACGTTACGCAACCAAATTTGAAATTTCATGCAATCACTTTTCAAAGAATCTAAGATGGTCGGTAATCGGTATCTAATGGTTGTTATTGTTGTGTTGGGGTATTTATTTTTCATAATATTATCCACCAGGCATGGAAATCCGGCAGAGTAATTGAATTCTGCCACGTAAAAGACGAAGTCAAACAAAGCAAACACGCCCCGTTGACCCCACAATACACCAGTCGCTATCGCATGGAGCATTTCAACGTCACCCCGGGAAATGGAGAAGAAGTAACTCCCCAACCCCAACAGTGTTCTTGACTGTGAGTAAACTCCTGGAGTGCCGTGCAGTGCAGATGCCGCCAATTGATTACTGCAACATTTAACACCCACAGCAGCCAGCCAGCATGGGTTCGTCATCCACTGCACTGCCCTCCTATCCTCTGTCCCCACCACCACTCCCATCTATAGTATTTCTCTACTTCCACCTCACTCAATCATTCAACCTACTAGTTAAAAACCCCACTTATCCTCCCTCCTACATCACCGTCTCCATTTTTTTTCATCCTCGCAACATTCAATTCAGCTGGTGATGAGATGGTGGTGGTGGCGCCTGAGCACAAGCCTGATTGTCAGCTTCATGATGGATCAGATTCAATTCACAAGGTACTCTTACCTGTCTGATGTTGTCGGTGTTTAATTCCTTGGTTGCTTTTTCATCGTCAGTAGATTTTGATTTTGATTTCAAATTAGGTTGAAGCTGCAGGTGCTGGCGCAGACCCAAGTGCAACTGAAATATCTGAACCAACCTCCTCCTCCTCCTCCTCAGGTGTTGCCGCAGCTCCACAAAACACCCAGTGGAAAAAACCTAATCTTTTCCTACAAATACCCAGTCAAGAACCCCGAGCTCCACCTCAAGACCCTGACTGTGTTAGAATCAACATGCCCGCCAGCGCCACACCAACTCCAAGAAGAGTGAATTTCCTACTGACCCAGTCCGCCGGTGGTGATTCGAGGACTTATAATAACAATCCATCCCCAAGCCCCTCATCTAGAGGAAAATCCCCTTTTAAGAATTTGCTGCCTAGACTGAGCTTCAAGAATAGAGGGTTGGGTCCGGACATGGCTGAGGCAGTGAGCTCAGGAGCTTCACTTGAGTCTCCGCGCGAGAACAAGCTATCCATATCCAGGTCACTGTCGTTTATCTTCACTCCCAGGATCAAGCGGACGATTTCCTTTCCGGCTGGTCCAAGCGCCCACTCTGATGGACTGAGTGGAAATGAGGGCAGTACCTCTGGTCCCTTGGATTCAACAAATGTGAGTTTATCGCACACTGCGGGAAATTATTTCTGGAGCTTTTCGGTTGATCAAATAGTGTATACACTTGTGATATGTGATTCGGTGATTGTAACTTGTATCTGATTTTCAGGTGAAAGGAGTTGTTATATCGAGATCGCTTTCGGTGCCTGCCAACGACAAGGATAAAAAGCTCAAGAGGGTGGACTCATTTTTTCGCGTGATCCCTTCGACTCCCCGAGTGAGAGAAGAGGATACCATCGCATCAGACGCAGCAGGCGTAGAAGGTGAGGTTTACAACTTTTCGACGTTCTTGTTAAATGTATTTGTTTGAAATCTGAATCTCATGAGTTTCTTTCATATGCAGAAAATGGCGAAGCGGATGGGGAAGATATACCAGAAGAAGAGGCTGTGTGCAGGATTTGTTTCGTTGAATTGAATGAAGGTGGTCAGACGCTGAAGCTGGAATGCAGCTGCAGAGGCGAGCTTGCTCTAGCTCACCAGGACTGCGCTGTCAAGTGGTTCAGCATCAAAGGAAACAAGACTTGCGACGTGTGCAAGCAGGAAGTCAAAAATCTGCCAGTCACTCTCCTTCGGATTCAGAGCGCTGTAACAAGAGGGACCGGAAGCAGATTAGCTCGTGAGTTCGACGGTTACAGGTGTGTTAAAACTTAAAACTTCCGAGCACCAAAGCACAGTGAGATGCAATTTTCATCAATATCAGCTGCTAAATTCCTATTCTGATTTCCAACCAATTCTCATCGAGTTGCCTTTTTTGTATGATGTTTTGCAGTGCGTGGAACGATGTCCCGATACTTGCAATTGTCAGCATGCTCGCCTACTTCTGTTTTCTCGAGGAGCTTCTGGTGAGTCTATCGAAGTACGATTCAGTTATCACCAGGCTTCAACTATTTCTAGCACTAACATTCTCCAAAACAGGCTGGAAAAATGAATACCAAGGCTATCTCCATCTCACTTCCATTTTGCTGTCTGTTGGGTCTTCTCTCATCTTTGACCTCATGCTCCGTCGGTAACTATCTCCATCCCTCATAAACTTTTTTTCTGATGGAAATTTTGTACTGATGACTGAAGCTAGCGCCTTTTTTCCAGTGAAGAGGAGATTCATCTGGATTTACGCAGCAACTCAGTTCGCATTTGTTGTTGTCTTCGGTCATGTCTTCTACTCCGTGGTAACCAGCCCTTTTCCAACCTGAGTCAATTCTTGATAGAACCCATATCTGGAATGATAGAACAAGAAACTAGTCGTGATCCTTACCATCCTTACCACCTTATGAAGGACGACTATTAGCATTGAGAATCTGCATTTTTGACGGTGCAGGTTGGGCTACAATCGGTTTTGTCTATCCTGCTGGCAACATTTGCGGGGTTTGGCGTGGCCATCACTGGGAGTTCTGTTCTGGTGGAGTTTTTCAGATGGAGGAGAAGGGTGCAGCTGAGGCGGTTAGCTCAGACCAGTTCTCAAACACTGCCTCAGCAAAGCCAAGCTCCAGAATCACTGAATACATCCGTGGCAGGCTCATCAAGCGGCCCTGACCTCAGGGCCGCAGTAGAACTTGCAGCTTCTGTATGAGCTGTGATCTCACTGAACTGTGATTGATGCTCTTGCTTTCATGAGTCCTGTACATTATTAGACTTGTGTAAACAGTTTTCCACTGGGGAAATGAGACATCACAAAATCAAATGTCAGGCCTAATGCGGCAGTGGTGGAAAGCTTCCCCGTCTAGAGTTACAAGTGTGGGCCTCTCCACCGCTTCAAGTGGTTGTTTCTTGGGGACGTCGTGTTTGATGCGGCGGAAGAGGAGCAAGCAGCCAGCGTCTTTTGCTGCCGAGGTGTTTAGTGCAGATCAATGAGTTTGAGTCCAGCGAAAATTTTGTCAACACTGCGGGAAGGATTGGATCTGGACTGAGGGAGCGGCGGTCGCTGGTGGGATTTAGGGCTGCAATTTAGAAGATGTACTTGTGAGCCGTTAGCGTCAAAGCTTGTTGTTCATTAATAAATGAGATGATGAGCAATAATTTTAATAAGGGGTGCTCTGTGTCACGGGCTAAGTCTCGGACCAGCTCGTGCGGCACTTGTTGGCTCACGCAAGAACCCGCAAGTCAGCCTTTATCGCGCTCTCGAGTACCTTTAAGGCAACAAAGGATCACATAAGTAAAGTATTCGTAAAAAGAGGCACAAATGATGCTATCATGTAAATCGAACGAGTCGGGACATCGATTAAAATGAAAAGGCACATTTCATTAACATCGGAAAGATTACACGCAAGTAGGTACGGAGGCACGCCTATACAAAGATTAGGGACTCGAAGGACGCACCTTATCCGAGTGGAGTAGCCCAACTACAACGCTGAACTATCCACTCCCCCGTAAAGAGCCAATGAGACTTTTTCCATTCCCATATGAACAAACATGACTAGTGCTTGTACAAACATACTACATTTTAACAATGAAAACAAGCGGCCATAGGCGTAACAATGCCCTGGACAAGCTTGGACTCTCACACTCTCCCCCACTCAATTCGTCGACGCTCTCGGCTACGAAGGCTGATCCTCTGGTCGGATGGTTGCTGCTGGCTCCCAGCTGGCTTCTTCAACTCCCTTACCCTTCCACTTGATTAAGAACTCCTCCTGCTGCACTCCAGATTGTGAGTGGGTGATTCTCTTTGATAAGATGTCTTCAATCTCTTCCTTGTTGTTTGTTGATAGTTTGACTCCTGGCCTCTTGGTGATGCTTCGCGCTGGATCTTCACTATCCTCATAGAATGGCTTCAAACAGCTAACATGAAATACCGGGTGAATCTTCATCCATTCAGGGAGCTTCACTTCATATGCTGCATTCCCTATCTTAGCGATAATCGGGAGAGGACCTTCGTACTTCCGGATTAAGCGTTTGTCTTTGCGTCGGAGGAACCTTAGTTGTTCTTGAAGCACTTTCACCAACACCAAGTCTCCAACTTTGAACTCCAATGGCTTCCTCTTCTTATCCGCCCACTTCTTCATCCTTTTTGCAGCTTTCTCCAAGTATGCTTTAGCTACATCATTATTCACTTTCCATTCTCTTGAGAACTTGAATG
>NQLW01000043.1:1936129-1964404 GCA_002312845.1 Kalanchoe fedtschenkoi | reverse complement strand
GACAAGCGATGCTCGGGGTCTGGTGGCCCTGGCGCCCTCATGCCAGTTAACATCCCGACTTTACACGAAAACTTGCCATCCTCGTACGCCACGCGCGCGAAAGCAAACATGCAACAGAATTCGCGAGGCCTGTAAAATGGCGAGCGAGGGAGCTCTCTGACCTCCCTCGTCGCAGGATTCCACAGCGCGGCTCGGTGCACGCCAGCCAACGACACGCAGTAAAGCCCGAACCCGGCCTGTATTTATTGTCAATTATATTTAAATATAAATACCATTTTAAATAACTTATGAATACATTTGATAAATAATTCTAAGTTTTCCGAATACGAATATTTTTTTTAAAAAATTATTTGTTATTTATTACGTTAGGATATGAGGACAAATAGTATTGTTTTTATAGTAAAGTTTCATTGATAAACGTTGAGATGTGAATTTATGCAGCCGTAGCTTATTAAGAAATCATTTTCATATATAGCTGTGCTTCGTATTTATTGTCAATTATATTTAAATATAAATACCATTTTAAATAACTTTCGAATACATTAGAGAAAAAGCACCGAAGGAATTTTCTTACAAAATTATGATAAGGGGAATAGAGATTTTATATTTATGAAACTTTGCTCATTGGCAGTCGGAAATCTTTATTTCGGTTATGATAATATGGGAAATATGCAAAATTTTCTAACTCATACAGAGTCGTTTGTTTCGCTCGACAGGACCTCAGACAAGATTCGAATCAAAAACTCTCATAATTGATTATAAACATTAAAAAACAACGTATATAATCAGTTATTAGAGCTTTTCAATTGAAGTCTATCTGCGAAACAAGTGAATTATATGGTTTGATTCAATTTCAAAATTTTCATACTAGTTATGAAAATTCGGTTTGAATTTTTATTAAAAATCAAATCGTTACATCCCTACACAGACGTAATAAATAAAAATAGTTTGCTTAAATACCTTGACTTAGAAATATTTATGGGGATCTCAATTACCATGACATGTTGATTACTAAGTATTATTAATTCCAGATTCGTTTACTTAGTAAAATTATAAAAACCATTAGCGCATGCTGGACTTTATTTCTGTATTGATGCAAGATATCATGTATAATAATGCTGAGAGGGTGATTATACGCGTGGATTAAAAACACAACAATCAAAGGGGTCTGAACTATCACAGTTTACTCAATTAGGACCAGAACTTCCATGATTTTTAAAAAGGGATGAAAAATAATTGGACTGATTTTCTAAAATAAAATTCACAATTAAATTCCAAAACTAATATTATTATAAGACTTATATTTGTGTGTGAAAATTATGTTATTTAGTTATCAAAATAAATAATATCATTTTAACCTTCTTCTAGGATCGCAGTTCATAGATTTTCGGTTGGGAGCACATCTGCTGATTTATTGGCAGGATTGGACGATGCAACCGCTGATGGGGTCGATGTCATCACGATCTCCATGGGGATGGAAACTGCGTGAGTAGCCTTTTAGAGGATCCGATTTCAATAGGCGCTTTTCACGCCATGGCAAACAATATAGTGACTGTAAATGGCGCGAGAAATAGCGGACCTAATGGTGCGACCATAGTTATCCTATCGCCGTGGGTGGTCTCAGTCGGGGCGGGTACCACTGATCGTAAATTCCATGACAAGGCCAGTACGTATATGTATCCTTTTTTTTGTTTTTTTTTGACTTTATTGAGTTTCACATACTTTTGCAAAACAATCTAATTGGAAAATCCAATGATTATTTGTTCTGCTAGTAGTCTTTAATTTGAAAATTTAGAGAAGATGAAATTACCAAGATCTTTTGCACTCCATTCTGCCTCATATGGTCTAATTTTCAAAACTCCCAAATTCTTATATTCTTACGGTGCTGAAGGATTATTGACTAGGCGAGCCAACAAAGTCTTCCACAAACATCAACACCATAATCACTTCATGGGTGTTGTCATTCAATTTTTTTTCATGTTGCCATCAAACAGTTCATGAGAGTGAGTTTAGAGACTCATCTTGAACATTTCTAGAGGATTCAATCTGAGGGATCATACTACCCATTCTTTAGCATGTTTGTTTCACTTCGTTGCAGCGAGTCCTAGGGCTCGCATTCTCACATTTTGAACTTCGAGTTATTTAATTTATCTATAAAATCAAGGCCCTGACCTCTAGCAAACTTTTTAACTCAATACTTTTCTTTCCTAGTGCACTCAAGACATCTCCATCCAGATTACTATTTGGTTTATTTAAGAGCTACATGCTCGTATCGATGTCATTCTGAATCCTTTCAAAGTATTTCATTCATATTTTCAAGACATCAATCGGTAGTTGCTCAAATTCAACGCACCTGTTCTTGAGCTATGCTTTGAGCTTGAAAGATATCATGTCCGATACAGCTATGTAACCTAGTTCTAATATCATTTCTCACATGATACCTTTAGACCACCTCGTGCAATAATACCTGTTGTTTTGGCAAGTATCAACAAGTAAAATCTTTAACGTATTTTCTATACATTTAGGAGGTTTTTGTTCTGTGCAAGCATATCCCACTTGTTTTTTGACATGGATAACCTTGATTATTAAGTTATATATTTGACAATGCCATAACCTCTGAGCTGAATGCGATTCTGAGTATGTCATTAAATAAGAGAATCTCATAACTCATAACAAACACCCCCTGAAGACAGTACAAACATAGTTAAGTAAATAAAGTGAGCCAAAATTGTGATGTCAATTTATTTTACCTGAAAAGCGCACTGAGCACAATTCTAGAGCAAATGCTATTAGACATGAACTGGAGAGACATACATGACAATTGGTATCCTTGAGCTAAAGGGCATGAAAATAGTCCATTCCATCTAAAAATCAGGGATTCACTCGCTTTTATAATTCCATAATTCATGCAGTAATTGCGGCAGGGATGGCAGCTTCCTGTTCGCCGTCAGCTACGGCTCCTTCCTTGTTTTTCCTCTTCTTGTAATTTGAGATGCCTTTTTCCTTTTCATCAGCCTTCTTTTGTGCCCGAATCAAGGCACGTCTATCACGAGGACGCATCTCTGATATTCTTCTTGGTGGCATCACATATGGTTCAACAGGCTTATCAGCAAATGGGTGGTCAGGCCCGGCAAATATCCTCAGTTTCCTATCTCTATCCTGCCGCCATTGAAATAAAAAATACATAATGACAACTAATTGTTTTAACACTATAAGGGATAACACTCAGATGTTCATCTCTCTGAAAATCTCGACAGGGGTCATAGTTACTGAACTCACTGTTTTTTTAAACAAAATCATGAAGGGGTGGGAAAGAAAATAAAAAGAAAACGAATATCGTAGTTTTAATCTCGACAGTCATAGTTACTGAACTCACTGTTTTAACACTATAGGAAGTAATCAACCATGGGAAAGGCATGTAAGTCGGGAAACTGACAGAGGCAAGCCAGTTAAAAACATACTTCCCAACCAACAATGATCATCACACTAAGCACTAATGAGTACCTCAATATCACTTAACCTCAAGTCCAGCACATATGGTAACCAGGAACGTATTACACTATTTTGATCAAATTCATAATAGACACGATAATGTAATATAGTTGCCGCTTAACTATAGAAAAATCCAAACAGGACAGTATATCAAATTACCCACATCTCTTAGTTTGTTTCTTGGAAGCATGCGCATCACAGCTTTGCGAATAACTTCTGTCGGATCTTTGGCCATTTGCTCTTTCAAGGTCCTCTGCTTGAGGTGGCCTACATACCTTAGCCACGAGAGAACTCATATTAAGATGATATATAATGGCCAGTTTGACATCCTTATTACACAATATAAGAATTTTAAATGTAACAGTAGAAACACTGCCATAAAATGTGTCCCATCAGCTGAAAGAGAACTTTACTCACCCAGTATGCCAGTAGTAAACTTTATCATTAAGCTTTCTCCCGGATACACAAATATCTTTTGCGTTGATCACAATACACATATCTCCTTCATCATGATTGGGTGTATAGGTTGGCTTGTCCTTCCCTTGAACAGTAGTAGAAATTTGGGCAGCCAGTCTTCCTAAAATCTAAAAAAGAAATATATATATATATATATAATCTGGGACTCTGTGTAACCAGATTGAAATGATCTCTCCCTCTAAAGCAAGACAAAAAAAAGAGACAAAGTGTTAAACCCTAAAACCCTAAACCCTAAACCCTAAACCCTAAACCCAAAACCCAAAACCCTAAACCCAAAACCCTAAAACCCAAAACCCTAAACCCTAAACCCTAAACCCTTAGATAAAGTTGTTTTAAAAAACTGAATATGACCAATATCTTTTATTTATTGTTTTATTTGGTTCATGGACTTGGACCCAAGAAGCAGTTGGACCTATGAGAAAAACCAAGCATCACTCGGTTTGATTCTCTTTTGATATTTATCAGTTTGATATTTATTGATCTGGTGGTAAAGAGGGTAAGAGGTGGATCCTGACAATCTTCACGACCAAAGTTTCAATCACTTGGTGGTCGGGTATGTGCGTTGTAACTTATATTTAATAAAAAAATAGAGATGCAGTGAGTTATCGCTTACTGATTAAGTTAGTAAGAGGATTGTTGGCTTATCGTGATCAGAAATCGTCACGACAGTTTCTCATCACTATTAAAGTAGTTCTTTCTCTTCTTTATAATAGGCGATAAGATGGCTTCTCAGATAAAAACACATCCAATAAGAATATCATAGATGAGAGAAGACGAATTCTCTATTCTCCGGGTCAGAAGTTGTTGGTTCCGGCTACCAAAAGAAGTTTTCGAAGAACATCTTCTACTAGTGCGAGTAGAAAAAATGAAACTGTCTTATCCTGAGAAGACTATCATCATAACCTCACGCACTTTAGAGGGCGTTAATTCTTTTAGTATGGCTGGTCATAGCTCGGTTAAAACTGAAAATCGAACCGAACAGATTCAATTCAGTTCAGAAAAGTTTGGTTAATAATTTTGTTTTCAAACCGAACCAAAATATTAAAATTATTACAGTTCTGTTATCGATTTTGGTAATAAAATATTAAACTGAACCGAAAACTGAATTATTAAAATAATGATAAAATTAATATGAATTTATTTATTATATTTAGTTACTTAATTTATATTTGAGTCTCAAAATTAGCTATTACACTACTTAATATATAATTATATAACAAATAAAACAAATATTTACTTTCTCTATTTTTTTATAATTTATTATGAGTTAAATCATTATTATGTACAAATTTTATTTAAAAAATTACTTTAATCGGTTTTTCAGTTTTCGACCGAACCGAAAAAAATCAATTCGGTCTAAAACCGAACCGCTATAAATCAGTTCTATTTTTGGTTTTGAAAATAGAAAATCGAATAATAAAATTATGTTTCAATTCAGTTCGATTTTGAACCGAACCGAACCATTGAACAACCCTATTTCTAAGACAAACTGTCATCGAAAGTAATTCGATTTGTACATAATACAATTTATGAGCAGATTAAACAATTATGACAAACAATTATTGCACTCAAAAATCACATTACCGAACATCAGCTGACCCCAAAAATTGTACACGCTGCAAGTTGATACCTACAAACGCACAAACATGGTTCTTACACATTTCCTACAAAGCAGTCAAACCCCAGTAATACCACCAGCTAGCAAATAGTTCGAGTGTGCCTGTCAAATTAAATGTGTTGCAAATATTTGAGCAGTGGTACAACCAACAGAAAAATATACGATTAGGTTTTCAGAAATTCATAAATTTGCACTAAATTAACATGAGTGAACAAAAACAGAACTATAGAGGAAAATCAGGCGGGTAATCCTTTGGGTGCCTTTTGATGGTTTCTCTAAGTGATTGCTCCTGCTTCGACAGAGATGAAGGAAGCACGTCATATACATCAGTGAAAATGTCTGCAATTGGAGGTTTAGAAGCCTTTTCTGCAACTTGAACAGCAAACAATATCTGCCCAAATAAAACATTTCAACCAGAATTCAATTACAAATATAGGTGACACTAGAGGCAAGGAAACTGAATGCTGCATGAGCTTGCAATTTAATTTCTAAAACCATTCATTACCATAGCACATACCTCTTTCCTTATTCTGTTTCTGAGCTCTGATTCCGCTTCATTATTCCACCAATTATTCCCTTCAATCCATTTCCTAAACCTAGCCACTGGATCGCGGGTTGTCCTCCACCACTGGATCTCTTCTGCTGGACGATATTTGGTTGAATCATCTGATGTTGAGTGGTGTCCAACTCTATATGTAAGGGCCTGAGAACCATAAGATGAGTAACAGATGACATGCTAATTCGTCAGTTTAAAAAGACAAATACAGTGAAAAATAACAATTCAACCTCTATCAAGATAGGTCTTCCTTCCATAATTGCCATTTCACGTGCAGATTTGATCGCACTTAACATGGCAATGGCATCATTACCATCTACGCGTATACTTCGGACTCCATAAGCTTGTCCTCTTACAACAATACCATCACCTAACTCAATTCACAAGAAGCGGTTGAACGAAACCTAAACCCTCATTAAGTCAACCTCAAAACAGAGAAAGCATCAATATATCGAGGGATTGCATACTTCGAAATTGGTCCTTAACAGGGGTACTGATTGCCCATCCATTGTTTCGACATATAAAAATAACTGGGGCTTCCATAACAGCAGCAAAATTCAGGGCAGCATGGAAGTCCCCCTTCAATATGTATTATTGTAAGAGAAACAACATAACAGGTAAGACAAAGCTACAATACAATGAAACAGAAAGAGAGATCGCTACAAAATGTATAGGAAAACCACACTGTCTAAACAATTGCTCATATGCAGGGTGGACAAAAGCTATCATTCGATAAAACTATTTTCTTTCCAAATTGTTCTAGTGTAGGTTCACAATCGACATCTATCAACCAATGAAAGGATCGTACAAGTTTTAACTACTCAATTTATTGTTGCAGTTCGGGAGACTATATTCTCTTCGCGTCCTTCCTTTGTTTCTTCTTTAAAAACTATAAAATATGTAAGTGAACATGACTACTTCTGAATGTAACAGAAATCAAACAAACTCTCCTCAGATAGAGAAAAAGCAGGCAAAGACACATTTAAAAGAAGAATGGGGTTTGACAGAAGAGCATAATGTACCTCACTAGAACCACCATCCCCAAAAAAGGTGACTACACATGCATCTTTCTTGTCCATCTTTAAGGAATAAGCGGCACCGACAGCATGAGGAAGTTGTGAACTGTGACGCATTAAATTGTCAGAATGATTCTGACTTTTCGCT
Source organism: Kalanchoe fedtschenkoi (assembly GCA_002312845.1). Classification (NCBI taxonomy): domain Eukaryota; kingdom Viridiplantae; phylum Streptophyta; class Magnoliopsida; order Saxifragales; family Crassulaceae; genus Kalanchoe; species Kalanchoe fedtschenkoi. The sequence goes on along the minus strand of NQLW01000043.1, from coordinate 1,957,097 downwards.
AAAGCTACAGAGAAAACATACAAATATATCACATAAAGATGTCTCACGCAATTGTTGACGACACAGTGAAGTAATTATGCTTGTTAGACCCATAATGGATGGGCATTTGCCGGCCCTTCCCATAATCAGAATTGTTTCCAAAGCACTGGTTTGCAAATTCTTGTATGGTGAAACCACGCCATAGAAGAACTCCAGGCTCCCTATACTGCACAGCATGCCAGGGATTTACTTCTGCCAGCAGTCCAGCACAGACTTTTGGGTATTTGACTTTTGCGAATTCAACTGAAGATGAATCGTTATTTTCTTGTCTGTTTTTTTTGTATTGAGGTTCACATTGAAAATATTAGAATGTAGCTTGCAGAATACGAGCATACCATGAGGTATGCTGAAAGCTGCATTCTTATTACCTGGGGGACTATGATATCATCATCGGATAACGCAGCTGCTGATGCAATGTTGATGGCTTCTTCTCCAATCGTAGTGACATAAAAAGAAATTCTTCCTTGTCTTTGAGCTTCATAGAATACAGCATCCATAGCTTGAAGAGTAACCATGTTGGTGTAAATCTTCAATGCAATTTCCTCAGTGACCTACAAATGCATGATGGGCATTAATATTCATCCATCATGATGCACTCAGTAGATAGGATGGAACAAGCTAATGGCCGTCTTCACTTGGAAGCAGAATGATCAAAACCTTACATTAGCAAAATCATTGGAGCAAATTTCATTCCCATCATCATCAAGAACTCGATAGCAGTGCACCCTTTCCTCATACGATTCAGGCAAGAACCTAATTTGAGATGTGAATCTAATCCCTCCTCCTGGAAAATCCATGACCTGTGGAAGGCCCGAAAAGATAAGACTACTTAGCCAGAATTTTATGGAAAGTGTACAGGAATAGTAAGTTTAACACGTAACTCGAAAATTCAATTAGTCGTGTAAAGTCAAGGGCAGCTTGTGCCTGTCCTCAATTAAGTTTTTGACTTCAAGGTTGTGATCTTTAAACAAAGACAACTAAAGATGCCAATGCACAAGGCAGATCAATTACTACCAGTTGCCAATGACATGTTAGAAATCCAACCTCTCACTCCCATAACCCTAAATTCTCAACGTCCACGAATACATCATCAAACCGGAATTACCATAAATCCAGCAGCTCATAAAGACCGTTAGTGCTCAGATTATACGAATTAAGCACGAGAAAGTACATTACCGAGCTGTTATCCCTGGTATCACGATGATGAGCAATATCATCGCGGCTGTGAACTTCGATCGATTCGGAATCACCGGCAGCGGTTCCGGGAGGCGGTGGTGAATCATCAGTTGCGTAGCTGGCGCGCGCTATGCGGGGAAGGTGGAATCCGATTCTACTAGACGACTGCGAAAATGGAGAATAAGCAATCTTCTCGCATAGAAGACTGGCAACGATCTGCTTCGATTTTGAAAACAAAAACGCCATCAGGTTGCTCAGGTTTCGTAGAGGATTCGAAATTTGATGGTTGGTGATTAGAGCAGCTGCCTACTTCTCCTTTTATTTTATTAATATTTATTATAATAGGATTACTAGATTTACTACTTAGCAAACGAAAAATGAAAAAAAAAAAATGAAGGGAAAAACCAAAATAGTGCGCAGCTTCTAACCTCCGGCAATCCATATGGCGGCGTTTGAAGATTTCGAGCCCATTTTCGGGGAGGCCAGAGCGGTGTCCAGCGATTCTAGTTTGGTCCTGCCAAGAAAATTTCTCTTCCGCGTTTATGCTCCAGATCCTGGTCACCTTGCAACTTGCGTCACTGATTTTCAATCAACCACATGGGTGGCCCGTCGATCAATTAAGCAGCTGGACGACCTGGTACCAAAATACTTTTCTTCTTCAGTCTGCTTTTAGTTTTGTATTTTCATGGGAGATTTGTTATCCTAGTATCATTCGGAACCCTGGCCTTAACTGTCCCCTATTGACCACCCTTTTTGTATTGAATTAAACTCTAAATGAACTGACTTGACTTTCCCTTGAATTTTTGTGCAGAGAGAAAACACTGGCATTGTTGGTTCCTGGCCTGAATTTTTAGATTATCTCGCATCTTCGCTGAAATCTGAAGATGTGAAGCTTATCCTAGATAGAAGGCGCAAGTCAGATGGTTAGTATTTGATCATTCTTTACTTGGTGCTGGATTTTGTTTTTCCACTGAGATAAATGTGCGTTTTGGATTTTGAACATCCTTTTAGTCTTAATTTTGATGCAAGTAAGGATCTGTCATTACTCATTATTCCTCATTGTTGCCAGACTTGACTATAGTATTATATGTTTTGTAAGGTTCAATCTCTGCCAAGTTAGTTGCCCAGAAATCAAAAGGGATGCCTCTTATTTCCATAACCCTTTCTAAACTCCTGGACGCTGACGCTGTTGAGGCCATTGCCAATTTTTCGCTGGAGCTCTTCAAAGCATACAAATGCATGAAAGAATCAATTGCAAAAGGTCCCTTTTTCCTCATTAAGAAAATATTTCTTTCTTAAAGTCTCGCAAACTGGCAAACTTGTTTCTACAATTGGATGCTGTGGAACTTGTGTCCTTTTCTAATCCTTTTTTGTTCTCATTGATAATGTTTTAGTTCATTGAACTTGTAGGAATGAGCAAGCACAGCTGAACCCATCTGTTGGCTTGCTTTCAAATTTTTGTTTTTAGAAAGCTGATACCTTCATTTGTTTGTTTTTTTTAATAGAAGAAGGGTCTTCACACCAGTCGAAGAAGGCAATTCCAGAAGGTCAGGTATACAGATGAAGCATGCATCACAAATACCAATTCATCATTAGCCATCAGTGGCGGATGCATGTAGGTTTGAGTGGGGTCAGATGACCCCGCTCAAAAAAATATTTTCATCTATATTTATATGTTATTTTAGGTTATGAAATTCAAAAATGGTTAGAATAACCCTTTTACAATGCAAAATGACCCCTCTAAAATTAAAAAATACAACTAATATACTCATTCTATATGATTATTTTATATTCGACCCCTCAATATTTTTTCTGGATCCGCTCCTGTTAGCCATGACAATTGTTATCTCATTATTAGCCATGAAAATTATTATCTCATTTTCATAGAAAGTGTATAAATTCTTGGTTGAATGTTGTAGCCTAAATCGTTATTTTTTGAGGCTCTTGTTTGACTTAATGCCGGAACTTATGTTGAATCCAGTGCACAAAGCTCTGATACAGTTTTGGTTCTAGGCAGCTTTGATTGCTGCTGGATCCGAAACTTACGTGTTTTTTTTTCATATTCAGTATTTTCTTTTGTTGTAGGCTCTCATGTTTGCCTATTTATTTGTTATCACAAATACATATGTTTGCTTGTTTGCAACCCAGAACTGCATAACTGTTAAATTATAACCTTGTGACCACTTATTTCTTTTGAAAAAGAATGAAGGTGCCAGGAACCAGAGAGAGTTGAACTCACATCAGAGAACCAAATACAATGTCCATAATGATGATGAGAAGTTGATCTCATTGTCCACCAGTGGCTTCGAAATGTCTCCAGGTGAAATAGAACACTCCTTTTTCTTATTTCTTATTGTATTTTGAATCATACTATAAACCCTGCTTGACGTGTGGGGGTTCAAGGCTTGCTGTTTATTTGCAATCAGGAATTCAGTATAAAGTAAGTTTGATTGTGATTACAAAAAGTTTGAGCTCCTGCTGAACAAGGATGAATGATACTGTCCAATTTGTATGGTGATATGTAGGCTGTTTATCTAGTTCAGTGAATCTTAGTTGATTGAATATCATTTCCATACTGATTTGAACAATTACTCTAGGGATCTGTTGGTTATGCAAATATCAATAAGTTTCTGTTCATTTTGAGTTCCTTAATCGTAAATATTCTGGCATGACTGCTGAATCTGATGGATGTTGTGTTATCTGCAGAGAAGGTAACAGCCCGAAGTAAAGTCACTAATCCTGTTGTCCCAGCATATCGCAGGTTAGGTGTCATCATTAATCTAGACGTTTAATTACTTTATTCATAATCCTGTTGACTCAAATGTTTATCCTGGGCAGGGCCAAGAAGCGAGGAGCCATTCTGCAGGATAGTGAGGATGAGGAGGATCAAGATAACTAGGTAGCCATTGTGGTGTTTAGGAATTTACAGACCCATGAACAAACCATATTTTTGTGATATTGTAAAGGAAAGGTTGTAGCGCGGAAAAGGATTAAATGAGTGAAGGAATTTGAAATGATGCTGTTTTTTTATCTTTTTTGTAAGTCTGCGCTGGAATCTTCCTTTTGCGTCAGTGAGACTTCTTATGTTAAACCATTTATTCCACTCAAAATTAAGCGACTTATTATAGATCCATTGTAGTAGCTGTTTGCGACTATGTCTCTTAACTGATCATTTCCTCATTTGATGTTCCAGATGGTCAAGACCTCATATCAATAAGGTCAATGTGAGTGTTTCAATATCAGCTTCACATTTCTTTCCGTATTCCTTTCAGTACGTATGTTTTTGGGAAAGGGAATACTTCATCATTTGTTGATATAACAAAAACAAGCATATCTTGATTACAGTTGGCATACAAGCAAATGTACTAGGTGAGCATACTTCCAAACATTAAAAACATTTGAACATTGTACCTCCCGACCATATCTGTAGGATAATAATATTATTTTAGTTGTAGGCTAATAAGTTTTCACTTGCAACAAGGTGTAGCTCTTCTCTGATAGCATTTGCATCTGAGTATAATATATGAAACGAACCTGTAAATCAAGATAAACCCTACCATGACAGCCACATTCCTCCATCTGCTTTCTTCTCCAAATCCTTCCTCGTGAAGTACATCTTCTCCATCCACAGCACATGCCCCAAACATATATTCTAGGCACTTGCCTGACCCGGAAAACTCATTGATTAGAAACCCTTCAAACGGATACTTAAACAGTGAGATATAATGCATGAAAATCCAGTAACTTGGAATTTCTTGCTTTGAGATGAAGTATCCCGAGAACAAAAAGAAAGAACCCATCACCCCAGATATGACTGAGTTGCCGACAATGAAATTGGGTACCAAGGCACTGAAGCAAACTACCACTGAATTGGCAGTGTAGAAAATCAGCCATATTAGCAGCACGAAGTGCACAAAGGCTGTGAAGCTAGGGTTAAGTCCTACAAGCCAATACACTGGGGTTGAGAACAAAACTGCCAGTATGAGTAGGAAAGGCAAGTAGACCAGGCCATTGGCTATTGCGTAAGAGGATACTCTATAGCTTCCACATGATGTCTCCTTCATCAGTATTTCCTTTTCTTGCAGAAAGACAGGGAGAGCCTCAGTCGTGCATGTCAGCAGATATGTCAGTATAAATGCAAAGAGCCCTACCCTCTCTCCGGCTCCAGTCAGATCATCTTTGAGGTGGTAAAAAATTGATCCCAAGACTAGCCCAGCAGTCAACATCTGAAACGTCCTGCAAACGAAAAGCTCTTTGCTGCGGAAAATGTTTTTGGAGAACCTATGAGTTAGTATTATTGTTTCTCTAAATCTAGAATTTGCAAACTCAGGAGCTGTTGTTTCTGTTCCAATGGTTATGCTCTCCTCATCAACCACTTTGGACTGCTGAAAAAGCTGTTGTAATGTGGATCTACGAATTTTATCCTCGTTCGGCTGATCATCTGATACAATTTTTTTGTTTTGATGGAGTTGGACTGAGTGTGCTGCTGCTTTCAGTTGTGCAGGTGTTGTCTCCTCTTGGAACTGCCTTGTTTGTGTTTCTTGTTGAATGGTCTCTATGGACTCGATGGCAAATTCCACAATATTAACACACAGAGGAAGCTGCAAGCCCATCAGTGTCAAGTGACGCCCCAGCATATCAACAGTACCATGATGCAATACAGATCCGTTGGCCAACAAAAGAACAGAATTGAACAACTTAACTATCCGGAATCCAGGTTGGTGTATGCTAAGAATTATTGTCCGGCCTCTAGTGTCAGCCATGGTCTTTAGCATGTCAATAATCTGAAGTGCCGATGTACTATCTAGACCTGATGTTGGTTCATCGAGTATCAGTACCTTTGGATTGTGGATCACATCTACTCCGATGGACACTCGCCTCCTTTCACCACCAGATATTCCGCGAACCTTTTCATCCCCGACTCGAGCCCCTGCCACATGACTGAGACCTAACTCTTGGAGCAGTGCATTAACCTTGGTTGAAAGCTCTGTTTTAGTCAGCCTCAATCTTAGTTCGGCACTGAACATGAGTGTCTCTTCCACAGTTAGGAGAGGAAACAATGTGTCCTTTTGCGTAACATAACCGGACAACTTCTTGAAACGCGCTTTGTCCATAATGTTTTGGTTAACTAACATAGTGCCACTATGTGGAGTGCGTTTACCTGCAAGAATCTCAAGCAGAGATGATTTTCCAGCCCCACTGGGACCAACAATGGCAAGGATCTCCCAAGGTTTGGCAGAACAGTTGACGTCTTTGAGTACCTGATGGCAAGCGCGGCAGGAGTCTTTGTTGGTACCCTTGAAATGTTGAGCTTCTTCAACATCCTGAGAATGCTGTTGGGGCTGTTCTTTGTTGATTGGATGAGGTGTTGCTCTCTTCGTGTATACGTTGTAGTTGATACCAATTGCTTCAATCTCACACCCTACTTGTTTCTTCATCGTAGTCTACTGAAAATGGGTCTTCAAGCTGAGGCTTTTTATGCTTTTGGCTGATGCTCTAACGAGCAAGGAAGTTGTATGTTGTTATTTCTCGGTGCAAGAAGAATTAGAGCTTTGCTGGGTCAAGGGGACATGTTGATTCTCTGCTTGATGCTTGAGTGGTGGTTTAGTTTGGTGTGTGGCTAGTAGCTGGGACTGAGTTGATGTTTGCATTAGTTATCAATAAAAGTGGTGTTGAATTAGAAGTACTTATACTTTACGAGTAAAGACATCCGTCGTTCCGACGGTTCGGTTCAAAAAAAATTAAAAATCGAACTAAATTATTAGTCATCCCTTTTTAAAATATGAAATTGTAAACCGAATGTTTAAAGGCACCCGTCGTCCCGACGGTTCGGTTCGAGAAAAATTAAAAATCGAACTAAATTATTAGTCATCCCTTTTTAAAATATGAAACTGTAAACCGAATGATTTTTTAAAATCTGAAACCGAACCAAAACGAACCGAACCGGACCGGACCGAACCGAACCGACCGATTCGAGAGCGCGACTGAAATCCTATTCTGTTATATATATAGATAGGGTGTATGTAACTGGGTTACACGTGAACTGGTTGATTGCGTCGGCTCGGCTGTAACCATTGTACTGTAGCTAGTACTTCACGTGAATTAGGAGTGTTTGTTTTTTTCGAGATCATAATCGAGCCAACTTATTATCTACGTCCCAAGGAATCAAGTTTTGTAACTTGATTTCAGCTTGATTCTTAATATGGATTGTGAATGGAATGGAATCTGGTCGCCCGGTTGGTTGGTGTGGATGAGACGCAAGGAGAGTGTAGCAGCATGTTTTATTGTGTGGATGGAAACTGAGCTTATTTGTAAAGTGAAAGAAGCCAAAGCGTAGATAAGCTAGGTGGCCCAATTATGATTTGGTCACGGACTGAGTTGTTTTGTGCACTAGTAGAGGCAGAGGGATTCACGGATTCGAATGATGAGTGTCTTCTAGCGTCTAGCAGCTTATACTTACTCATGTAGTGTGGACAGATTGTAAAGACTTGGCAACTAGACTGATTAGCTTCTCTAATAAAACAGTCATGTACTCAGTGTTATATTTTGATGAACAAACATGTGTAAAGCAACCTGAGATATGATGGATTGATGGTGCGAAATGTGATTAGTGTGACGAGAATCAGTTAGGGAGAGAGAACAATTTGTAAATAAACTTGTTGAGATTCTCATTGAAAATAAAGAATGATCAACAAGAGGATATATATATATATGCAGAGTATCAGTTCTGCATTTTGGGAAGAAAGGGTAGCAATAGATATCAAACGACGTCACTTTGGCTTTGGCGCTTATATTTGCAGCGGCTTAGTAAGCATATCAGCAGGTTGATTTGCCGATGGAAGATGGAACAGTGCGATGACACCCTTCTGAATTTGTTCCCTGACAAAGTGACAGTCCAGCTCAATGTGTTTAGTTCGCTCGTGGAACACATGATTTGAAGCAATAGCAATAGCCGACTTACTATCACACCAAATTGATACAGGTTGAGGGACTGGAATACTCAGCAAGGATAGCATATGGCGCAACCATACAATTTCAGACGCAAGGTGAGCCAGAGCCTGATATTCAGCTTCAGCGGAGCTTCGGGAAATAGTGTGTTGTTTCTTGCTTTTCCAAGATATAAGAGCATTTCCCAGTTGAACAAAATAGCCAGTAACTGATCTTCAGGTTTTAGGACAACCTGCCCAATCCGAATCAAAATACCCAGTAAGAAGAAGATCGTTATTAGACGAGTAAAGCAGTCCTGGAGCTGATTTAATGTGCTTAACAATCCTCAGAGCCGCTTGCAAGTGAACTTCAGAGGGTTGAGCTAAAAATTGGCTTAAGGTGTTCACTGCATAAGAAATATCAGGTCGAGTGATTGTTAAATAGACCAGTCGTCCAATAAGTCGTCTAAAGGGAGCAGGATCGGACAGTAATTCAGACTTAGTATCTGCAAATTTAGGATGAGATTCCATCGGTGTAGTATCAGGTTAAGATGCTGTGAGACCACAGTCCATGAGGATATCTAGAGCATATTTGCGTTGGCAGAGGAAAATTCCTTCATCAGACCTGGCAATTTCAATTCCAAGGAAGTACTTGAGAGTACCAAGATCCTTCATCTGAAAATGTTGTGCCAAGTATTCCTTCAAAGATTGAACAGCGACTGAAGAATTTCCTGTCAATAGAATGTCATCAACATATACCAAGAACACTAGAAAAATTGAGTCCTTAGCATATATGAACATGGAATGATCTGTTGGGGCCTGAGAAAAACCGTAGCTAAGCAATGCAGCAGATAGTTTGGCAAACCACTGCCTCGGTGCCTGTTTCAAGCCATACAGGGATCTCTGCAGTTTGCAAACAGGTTTGTGAAACTGTTTCCTTTGATCAATTCTGTAGCCTGGAGGCAACTTCATATAGACTTCCTCATTCAAGTCGCCATGGAGAAATGCATTTGTGACATCTAGTTGCCACAACTACCAATGTTTAGCAGCAGCAATAGCCAGAACAAGGCGAACTGTTGTCATTTTTGTTACAGGGGCAAAGGTTTCAAAGTAATCGACACCCTCCTGTTGAGTGAACCCTTTAGCAACCAGGCGGGCCTTATATTTGTCCACCGAGCCATCAGACCGATATTTGATCTTAAAGATCCATTTACATCCTACAGGATTTGCATGATGAGGTAATTCAGTTACAACCTAAGTGTTAGTGCTTTCCAAAGCATTGATTTCAGATTCCATTGCTTCTACCCAACGATAATCTTTGGACGCAGCAGTATATGAGGTAGGTTCAGTATGAAGAGAAATAGAAGACACAAAATTTTGGTAAGAGGGAGCAAGTTTATCATAAGATATAGTGGATGAAAGAGGATACATGACATGAGTGAGAGCAGTGCTTGATGATGGTAAACCTGCAGTGGAGGGAAGATGATAGGAGGAAAGCCAGTGGGGCAATCTCCTCTGACGCTGAGGTCTAGAAAGACTAGGGGAAGTCTGGTGATGGGAAGAACCATACTCAATGTGATCAGGTAATGGTATTTCAGGTAATGTGTATAACTGATCAGTGGGATCAGAGTGAGGAGATTGTATTTGTTCAATAGAGGGTACTGTATCAGGAAGAAGAGGGCAGAGTTCACAACCTGTAGTAGACAGGTCAGAAGAGGAGGCAGGTGATATGGTAAAAGGAAATATATGCTCATAAAAAATGACATCTCGACTGTAAAAGACCTGCTGAGTCTGTAAATTGTAAAGCTTATAACCTTTCTTTCCATGAGGATAACCAATAAATATGGATTTAACAGCTCTAGGATCAAATTTGGTACGAGAAGTGGGTAAGGTTGATGCAAAGCACAAGCAACCAAAGACCCTAAGGTGATTATATGTGGGAGGATCACCATTGAGTTTCTGAAAAGGAGTAAGAAATTGGAGAAGTTTTGAGGGGGTCCTAGTGATGAGATAAGTAGCAACAAGAATGGCATCACCCCAAAATATTTTTGGTAAGTGGGCATGAAATTACAGGGATCTGGCTACTTCTAACAAATGTCTGTGTTTACGTTCAGCTCGGCCATTCTGTTGAGGGGTAAAAACACATGAGGTTTGGTGTATGATGCCATGGTCAAGAAGGAGTTTTTGAGTGGCTAAGCAAGTAAACTCACTTCCATTGTCTGTGCGAAGACTGTGGACAGAAGTGTGATATTGTGTCTTAGTATAAGCTAGAAAATGGGATAAAAGGGATGGTACTGAAGCTTTACTAGACATGAGATATGTCCATGTGGCTCTACTATAATCATCTATCAGGGTTAAGAAGTAGCAACAACCATCATATGTAGGAGACTTGTGTGGTCCCTAAACATCACAATGGAGGAGCTGAAATATGGTAGTACAATTGGAAGAACTATTTGGAAAAGGGAGTCTAGTAAGTTTGGCATGATGACAGGTTTCACAAGGTGTTTCAGAGGAATCAGATAGCATGGAAAGATCATATATATGTCTTACAGATTTAGCAGAACAATGTCCAAGTCTAAGATGCCAAGTTTGCTTATTTGGAATAGCAGAATGAGTAACAGCAGAAACTGTGGGAAAATTGAAATGGTATAGGCCAGACTTCAGTTTACCAATCATTTGCACTTTGCTCACTTTGGGGTCCTGTAATAGACATGTAGTGGAAGAGAATGAAATGGTTAGTGGTGTGTCTTGGAGAAGTTTGGACACAGATATGAGATTAAAGTAAAAGGATGGAACATAGAGGACATCCAACAATGTTAGAGTAGAAGTCAGTTGCAAAGAACCAGTGTGGATAATTTGAGCTATCTGGCCATTTGGGAGGTGTATGGACGAGTGACTAGGTTGAGGATTGAGTAGCAAGTGAAATTGACTAGTAATATGGTGAGTTGCTCCGGAATCTAAAATCCATACTGAAGAATGCTAACACTTGAATTACAATAGAATGTACCTGCCATTGCTGGAGAGGAGAGCTGCTCAGTTTTTATCATAGCAATGATGTCCTGTATCTGACTTGCAATAAAATTGCTGGAACCAACACCTTTAGAGGTGGTGTCTTCAGAAGGAAATGAGAAGGCAGCATGGGCCTGTGCAGCAAATTTCTTTCTGTTGTTCAACTGTTGCTCAGTAGGCTCAGAATATAATTTGTGACCCACCGGATATCCAATGAGTTTCCAACACTGAAACTTCGTATGCCCAGCTTTTTTGCAATATGCACATTGTTTCGTACCGTCAGTAATAGGAGCTTTAGCAGTTTTGAGATAAGTAGTAGAATCAGTGTTGCTTTTTGGAGTAAAAGATACTTGTTTGCTGAGCAGGGCCGTTACTTCTGGGAGTGATTTGATTGCATACATTCTCTGTCCTTCGTCTCGAAGAACCATATTGTATACAACATCCAAAGTGGGATAGGGTTTCATGTTTACAATTTGCCCACGCAGTAAGGCATGATCTTCTTTTAGTCACATAAGGAACTTCATCACTTTCTTACGTTCAAAGAAGACTGTAAGATCTTTGTGGTAAGAGCAATATTCCACACAATCACAAGCACTGATGACTCTCATATTCTCCAATTCATCCCAAATGTGCTTAAGCTTGGAGAAGTAAGCTGCAACAGTTAGTTGATCTTGAAATGTTTGAGCCAATTCTTGCTCTAAATGAAAAATTTGTGGCTCTGTGTTTTCTCCGAACCGAGTTGCTAGGGCATCACATACCTCTTTGACAGTTGCAACATACATAATCGTGCAAGAAATCTTAGGTGAAAGAGTGTTACTGATCCAAGATAAGATTGTATCATTGCAGCAGTGGTAATCAGGAAGAAGCGGATCACCAATCTTTGGAATTACAACAGATCCATCAAGAAAACTCAACTTATTTCTTGTGGATAAAGCCTTTGTAACAGCATAACGCCATTGAAAGTAATTCTCAGTACCTGTAAGTATGACGGAGGTGATCTTTGTGCCAGAATGATCACAATGTAAAAAGGATGGCGCGAACTCAGGACGCTGTACTCCATAACTCTGGAATTTTCCGGCACAGTTCAATCCGTTGAGTCATTCACCATGACGAAACAGTGTATGTCAAAGCAACAGCAAGACGATCGGATTTGGAGAGTTGGTGACGAAGATGTAGGTCGCCGGAGTGATCGCCGAAGATTATGAAGAAACTCCAGAATCATAACCGTCTGATACCTTGTGATAAGTGTGACGAGAATCAGTTAGGGAGAGAGAGAACAAGTTGTAAATAAACTTGTTGAGATTCTCATTGAAAATAAAGAATGATCAACAAGAGGATATATATATGCAGAGTATCGGTTCTGCATTTTGGGAAGAAAGGGTAGCAGTAGATATCAAACGACGTCACTTTGGCTTTGGCGCTTATATTTGCAGCCAAGCCGAGAAGACATCGTTTGCATACAATATTTGTAACACGAAATCGGACCTAACATTGTGTTTCTATGAGCAATATGTCGAAGAGATGGCTTCTCGTCAATGGAGCCTCCCAATTTTCCATTTAGGTTCTCTTTTTATGGTCTTTCGCCACTATCTCTCATTCTCAATTCATCGTAGTTTTCTTCTCTGTCTTCTTAATTCATAGTTTGATGTTTTTTCCCGATATTCAATCATTTTCCAGTCGATAGCAGCTAGGCCTAATCAAATTTTCTTAAATGCCTCAACAGACTATTAATGCTCTTAAATCAACTTCAACTATAGGCAATGCAAGTTGTCACTCCTTTTAGCCACTTCATCGTCAATACCTATTTTCTTTTTCAATTTTCAAAGAAATATAGATGTGATCAACAACAATTGAATGGAGTTACGTTTAATAATTTGTATGTGAAGGATTTAGTTAATGACTCATTCGAGATTTATGAAGAAGTGTTTATCCTCCATCTAATTACGTAAATGATTTTATTAATGATGCTTAAAATGTTTTTCTGCTTTTACTATCTTTTATGTCAAAAAAATGTCATGATTTGAATTTGTTTTTTTTTGTTCACACCCAGAATTTTTTGTATTTATTTTTATTAATAAACTTATAAAAAAAATGAGCGGGGCCGTGTTGGACAACACTTGATTGGTATGAGCTATAGGGTTAGACCAGTAAATCAGTCGGCTTTCATCTCCATGCAGCTATGCCTTATTGCGTGGACTTCTTTTTTTTTTTTTAATCCAACATGTCCTTCAAAATCTTAGGCAACTATCAAGCCTTCTCTTTTTATTTTTCTTCTTTTGTTTGTTGGCAAAGATTAAAACAAGAGTGTTTTTTGTGTGCTAAATTTTTTCGTGTGTCAATTACCTAAAAAAGTTATATCTATATATACAAGCATTCTACCCTAAAAGTCTTTTTATTTAATTTTTTATTGTCATTCTAATTATTTTTTTCATTATCATTCTTCAAGATCTTTATTCGATGTGTTTGTTCATGGTTCTTTTTCATTGTGTTCTTTAATGTCCTTTATTGTGTTCTAAACGTTACATTATTCTCAATATTCTTCCCCTAATTACTTCTTGAGTTTGTCAATGACATCAAACTCGAGCGCAGCTAATGAAATCTCACTCAACCAAGCGATTTTGTGCAGAATATGTGCGAGCTAATTGTCAGTGTGAATTTTTTGGATGAAGACATATCCACTTTTGATGCACTCTTGGATGAAGTGAATGTGCTTGCTCGATCCTTGCATGAAAAACTGAGTTCTTACATGTTGAATTGCCGACTGATTGTTGACAAAAATGGTGGCAATGTCCACTGCTTATCTTTAGAAGCTTCCAAAAAGATGTTCAAGCCATAAGGCTTGGCATGCTGTTGCAGATGTAGCGATGTACTCAACTTCGCATGATGAGAGGGTAATTGCTGATTACTTCTGAAATTGGCATGTCACAGGTGCACGACCAAAACAAAATAGAACCTTATAAAGATTGTATTGAGTCTTATCAAGCAAATACATGTTTAACTAAAGTTGTTGTTGTTCAATCAGACACATGTCACGGAAGTGGTGCGCTTACGATCATCTACATCCTCAGCTATGTCCGCATCATTATATCTCATGAGCTCGAGCTAGCCTGTTTTCTAAGTGTAGCGCAAAACAAAGAGTGATGTGACGCGCATTATAGCGGAGGATATGTTTGACAACGCTTTAATGTGTGAGTCATTAATATCCACCTTGACGTGTTCTTCATTGAGAAAAACATAGTCACACAGATGTGATTTCTCGTCATACGTGTGAGGGTGCTCGGGACAGGACGTTAGCGAGACTAATTGAGCTATCAATAAGGATAACTCATCATCATTGCCACCTTCTTATACTAGGTGTGCCTCGCCTCTCTTCTTCTATCGGCCGTCTCGGACCCAAAGGCGAACTTTGCCACATTAGTGATAGTTATCCTTCTTATCGGTTTCACTGTCGCCGTTGGTGGATTGGGTGTCTTTCACATCGTATGAAGTCTCTTTTCCGCAATTGTCAGACGGCCTACCGCGGCATGCAAAATTACCACTGTCGTTGCCTTTGCTTTTGCCTCTAATCGCGCGCGGGTTCTTTTGCTCGTGTTTGTGTTGGCGTGCGAGTCATTTTTCTTCAGTGAGGTAGGGGTGGCTGCCCTTCTCGCGGACACTACTGACGTGCATATACCGCCGCTCGACAACGTGGAGACGATCCAAAACTTCCTTGATCAGAAGATCCCTCAAATCGAGCAATGTTCTCAATCTCAATTGCCACCTGCGTAAATTGATCCGGAAAATTTTGAAGTATTTTTTACTACTTCAATTTCAGTGATGTCTTCGCCTAGAGTGTGAAGCTGAAGACCTGGAAGTTTGAAATAGTTGTTGTATCCAACCGCTGTTTCAAACCTCCAGACGAAGCTTTACACTCTAGGCAAACCAATCGCTGTTTCAAACCTTGGCTCGAATGCATCAAAAAGTTCAAAGAGCTATCTCATTCAAACTGGTACATGACTTCAAATCAAACCGTCATTTCAAACGGCGTTTCGTTTAAGGCACACCGCGGTTGCAAACTGGTACATGTCCACCTGTCTGTTGACTGGGTAGCCCAGTCAGCACACAAGTCCAGACCCAGTTTCAAACTGCGGTTGGCCTTAAGCGGACCGCTGTTTCAAACAACGGTTCACCAAAAGTCGACCATTTTTGTAAACTTTTTTCATGTGAGGCCAATCGCTAAAGAAAAGTTCTAAAAGGGCAAAAATAGAACTCACCCTAACAGGTCCAAAGACCCAAATGAGTAGATTCAAACTATAATAAAGCGGGTCTTCACGAGTATGAGTGTGGATCTACCCTATCCAATTGACAACCCTAATCTAATAACCGAAATCAGAACTGAAGACATGAATGAACCGAGTAATTTGTGGTTCAATTGGAAGAGTGGACCGAACAGAGTAGTTTGTGGTTCAATCGGAAGGACTGAGAATTTGAATTGGTCATGAGTCAAGACGGAGGTAATACCATTTTACGCATTAAGTTACGAGCTAGCCAATGAGATGCCGTGGATTGTGAAGGAAGGTTCCCATACAATCATTATTTACATAAAATAATAAACATTATTGTAGATATAAAAAGAGGGCGATAGCAAATTGGTAAAGGTTTCAGTCTCGTTCACGCCTTCGCGTTGTCTCTGTCTCTCCGTCTTCACCGCTCCTCTTCCCAGGGTAAGATAAGAATTTAGTAACTTCGGTTGACGTTGTTTATGTTGTCAACCAGCCTTTTTGAGCTGATAGAATGATTTAGGGTTTTTGTTATGAATTGATTCTGAATTTAGGTGTTAGTAGTTAGTGTCCCAGTTTCAATTTCTGATGAAAAACATGCATTTTCGTTTAATTCATTTACGTACTCGGTATTTGTTTGAGATTAATCGGTGTTGCTATTGATAATTTTATCAGTGTCTGACCTCGAATGTCAAATTAGACAAAATTGAAATACTGTTCCCAGATAGATTGGCTTAGTTTGCTCATAGCAGTACTGATAATGCTGTTAACAGGGTAATTTATACACAGCAAATGACTTTTGATCTCAGCAAGACTCTTTCCTCGTATTTCCTTCAGTCCAACATTGTTTTCATGTGCCGGGGTAGGCTTTGGTGCTCTAGAGGCGTATGCTTCCGCCACTGGACCTGACACCACCACTTCCCCCTCTCCTTTTTTTCCTTCAGCTCCTATTTCTGCAACACACAATTTTATTTTGTTTCTTTTCCAGTAAAGACCCATCTTTTTGTTTGCAATATTGATAATTGTTCGCCTACCAAAATACGTTGAGCCGCACATTTTGCTGCTGTGAGGAAATTCTATTTCTTTTTTCCCCTTCTGTTTCCTACAATACAAAAAAATCTGGCTCTTTTTCCCTTCTACAAGAGTTCGCCCATCTGCTGATTAGATGGCACACAAAAGTCTTGCACCCGGCATTCGATTTCATCCAACTGATGTGGAGTTAATAAAATACTACCTCCAGAAGAAAGTGACAGGGAAGCACATCTGCTTTGATGTGATATCTGAGGTTGATGTTTACAAGTTCTCTCCATCTGATCTTCCAGGTACACATGTCTGCAAATAACTGTCCTTTTTTGTCTTGGTTTCTTTTATTATTTTCAAAGTTTTAACATTTTTTTTCAACAGATAAATCTCTGTTGAAAAGTACGGACCTTGAGTGGTATTTCTTTTGCCCAAGAGAAAGGAAGTATGCAAATGGGGCAAGAATGAATCGGGCCACTGAATATGGCTATTGGAAAACCACAGGGAGAGACAGGCCCATCAAGTACAATCATAGAACTGTAGGGATGATCAAAACTCTAATATATCATGAAGGTCGGGCACCACATGGGAACAGAACTGACTGGGTGATGCATGAATACCGACTCGAAGATGAAGATCTTAGTAAATCGGGGGTTGCCCAGGTATCTAAATGTCTCTATGTTGACTTTGTTTGTTACTAATATACTATTTTCCGGTACTGTCACTATTTTAGAGAACTGTTGGTGTCGATTGACTTGTAAATTTGTGTTTGTGAATTGAATAGATATATCATCAATATGCCGCTGGTTTACACTGTCTTTTAATATAAAGAAAGAGAATTTTGTCATCCCTGCTCACGTCTCTGCTCGCAATTAGCTTGCATATGTGGGCAATCACACAAATCTGAAGCTGTGCTATTTGTATCAAATTTTTGATGTAATATTAAATCTGCATTTTTCATTAATGTGCGAAGACAGAAGCTCAGTTTGCTGCTTGTTGTTGTTGTTGTTGTACATATATCTAAAGGAGAGACGAGCAACTCATTGTACATCCGTAAACATACATTGTTATAATGATTCAAATGGAACTGGATTACATGTTTGCTACAGTCCTAACTCCAAAGGCAACTAGGGCCTGTATGGTGCTTGGTGCAAGTTGTTATCTTTGGAATTGCCTGTAGTCTTTTTGCCTTAACAATTTATTATACAATTACTGGAAGTCAATTTCTTTTTCTGTTTTATTTACTGAAATATTTTGTCATTTCAAGTACTTGATATTTGAATTTCATAAATTCAAAGACCTATCTCATTGTTTGTATGGCATTGTGCGTAGTAGGGGTGTAAATATGGGTCCAAAATTGAATTTGGGTTGGGTTTTTCAAAACCCAAATTTATTTATAATAAAATAATCCAACCCAAACCCAACCCAAATTCAAAACAACTCAACCCAACCCAAATTCAAAACTCCTAATTTGGGTTGAATTTGGGTCAACTCATTTATTTTTATTAATAAAGAATTTAAAATTTAAAACAATTTAAAAAAAATTAAAAAATTTAAAAAAATAAAAAATAAATACATTTTTTAATAAAAAATTTAAAAAAAAATAAATAATAAAAAAAATTGTTTTTTATTTTTTATTTTTTTATTTTTAAATTTTATTTTTTTATATTTATTTTTATTTTTTATATATTTGTAATTCGGGTTGTGTTTTACAATTTGGGTCAACCCGAATTCAAATTATACAACCCAAAGACCAACCCAACCCAAAACTTACAACCCAAAATTCAACCCAAATAAAATAACTTAACCCGAATTCACTTTAATTGGGTTTATTTGGGTTGGGTTTTGGGTCAACCCAAAACCCTTACACCCCTAGTGCGTAGCATTGTTTTCCTCTGCTCTATCAGCGCCTTTATGTACCTGTAATATTAATAGAGTTAAGAAACTACTCCGTTCGTTGTTTAATTTTACTGAAGTTTGTTTTCACTTTATTTTCTTGGTACTACTATTTCGTAGATCTGAAGACCGAAAAACTTCTCATTGTTTATATGGCATTGCGCTTCTGCTCCTCTCAGGGTAGCTATTTGAATACCTTTTATATTAATCTTCACATCCAGGAAGCCTAAGTAATTAGCGAATCATTTTCTGTAGTCTTAATTGCATGTAACCTTTGTGCCTTAACAATGCATGCCTTGTATATTAACCAAAAAGCTACTATTTTTTCTGTTTTATTTTCCTAAATTCGTTAGTAGTTTAAGCTTTTTGCATTTGTTTTATTTTCCTTAATTTGATGACATTATTATGTGCTTGTGATTAGTTTTCCTTTATTCTTATTCAAGTGGTTTTATCTATACATTTGATTTAACTTTCCTGTACAGGATGCATATGTGATCTGCAAAATTTTCCTGAAGAGTGGTCCTGGCCCGAGATCCACGCAACATTTGTTTAAGGAAGAAGATTGGATTGATGGTGACGACGATGGCACCTCTTTGGATGAATGTCCTTTGAATGGATTGTCTTTCCCATCTGCACTGAACCTGATTAATCCAGGCAGCTCCACTGTAACTAATCCGTGTAATCCGGGCAGTATTTCAATTGATGCTTCTATTGAAGCAGGCCCATCTGCATCAGTAACGTTTTTGAAAGCAGCAGATAGTGATAAATATAATATCTTACTGTCAGAGCTCCCAAATTCTCCGAAAGAGTTTCCATCTTTGATGAATACCCAGAAGGATGTATCCTTGTCCGAACTACCTCAAGCTTCAAACAGTAATGTGTATGAAATGCTGACATCCACTAATTATAAACAGTGTCAAGTTGGCATGCATGGAAACCCTTGTTCATTTCCAGAGCTTTCAAATGATGCCATGTTTTCGACGTGGGAAATGCATGGTGGAGACAATCATATGCTTCCGAGCAGGTCTCATAGAGAAGAGGTACATACCCTAATGTTTCTATCGCTGACTAGATGCTATCATTATGACTGGAGTTGAAACCCTTTGTGAGGTATTATTACCTGCGTTATCTGGTTTAACTTGCTTTGTTGGTTGCTACCATCTCAAAGTGACTAATGTTGTTGACGCTAGCGGAGTGTTTAAGTTAATACTTCAGATGTCTTGCTTTCTCTTTCATCCTGATTCCATTCATTAATTAATCATTAGCAGACTGATGCAAATCTCTCTTGTTAGGTTGAACATTTGCCCGACATTAACCGTGGTGGAATGGTTCAGTCTTCCACATTAGCCCATCCTGATGTTTACAATGAGTTGGGCAACTTGTTTGATCTGGGAGTGGATGCACTGAATGATGATTCTTTCATTGAGTTGGATGATCTTAGCAATCCGCTGGGGGATGAGCCACATTGGTCTCATCTCATCCCAAGTGATGATTTATTAAGTGGGGTTGATCCTCACCTTAACCGAGTATCCTCTTTCCATCCTGTTGATGAATATGGTGGCAGCTTTTGTGACAATGCTCCTGCTGAGTCACTATTGTTGCCTGGGAGTTCTCTGGGATCTATTGGTCATACTGATATTCAACAGAAGGTGAGTTTTCTCATCTCATATAAGAATGTCTATTAACTTATGTTGCGAGGTCTGAGCTTTAGATACTGCTTCAGGACTATGCTGTTGACAATAGAAACAATATGTTCTTTTGCGCTGAAAAAAGGAGGAATCAGCAGGACTGAAACCACAGCCAGAACTGGATGATGACCCTCTTGTTGAGAATAGACTGAAAGTGATGATCTTCTGAAGACTGGTTGGTTGATCGATATCCCTCAAATGTTTGTGGCCTGCAAGGGCGCCTGGGTTGGTGCTGGCTGATCCCTTGTAGTTGAAACACTATTTTGTTTTGCAAATGTGAGACTAGACATATTCTGGAAGTGGGGACTGATATTTGCACCCATTGTATTGTGTTTCTTAAGGAAGACATTTGATAATAATCATATTATATGAGCAGCCAATGCATTCTATGCATAATATCAGAAAAATGCATTGGTTTCCATGTTCAGTATTTTACCAGCTCCAACTGCCAATGACTTTGGAGAGCTTATTTATCTGAGGAATCTCAATGACAACACAATGGGAATTCTGGTTAATAATAGTTTGATTATCTAAGTGACTATCAAGGTGATATTAACGTTCTTTGACATTAAACGCAAGAAATGTGATGCCTGGGCTAAGCCGGGTTATCTGGCATCCTTGCAAACTCAACCTTCCTGTTACAATATTGTAGTTCCGTAATTTTAAGGGAATCTGTGAAACTTGCTTATATATCTCTATCAATCTTACTATGCAAAATGTCACCGAAATGGTTTACAGCAGCAGTCTCTAATGATTTACTCACAAATCGCAATGGTTACTATATGGTTCTTAGATCAGTGTATATAATGTATCAGTTCTCTACTTTAGTAATAATGCGATCATTTTAATTAGAAGGAAATTGATGATAACAATTTGAGCAACATAACATGTAATTCTGTTGCTTCTAATTCCACGTTTAGGCGTTTTGCTGCAGCTCATTAGTGACGTTCTTTTT
>NQLW01000043.1:1910892-1932529 GCA_002312845.1 Kalanchoe fedtschenkoi | reverse complement strand
AAGTTTTTGTGCTGTAGTAGAATAAAATGCAAGACATGCTGTAAAGAGTGGACATGATGAAAAGACTGAAAATGAGTTTATTTTTCCTTGCTGCGCCCCCTACAAGTTTTGTTTTTGTGTCACCAATTTCAACATTCCTCATTGATACAAAAACTTAAAACTCTAAGCATTTGTCGAAACATTTTAAACTTATCACTCGAGAGTCCATTAGTATAGATATCTGCAACTTGCTCATCAATTTTATAAATCTCTAACTAATCTCGCCATCTTTGACCAACTCTCGAATATATTGATACTTGCTTCTAATATGCTTGCTCCTATCATTAAATACTGAGTTTTTAACTAATGCAATAGCCGATTTATTATCACACATTATCAATGTGGGCTCATCCTACTTGTATTTCAGGTCTTCCAATATACGTCGAAGCCAAAATGTTTGATAAGATGTGGTAATTACAATAACGTTCTCCCTTCACCTATAGAAAGAGCAACAACTTATTGCTTTTTCAAAGACTATGAAATCACTCCATCTCTAAGATAGAAAGCATATCCTGATATACTATTTCGAGTTTCCACATCATCAGCTCAATCATAGTCTGAATAGCTTGTTATATAAAACTCATTTGTGTGAGATTATAAAATTCTATAATCTCATGTTCCGCGAATATGTTGGAGTACCGCTTTGTTGCTAACAAGTGTGACTGTTGATGTTGCTCCATGAACAAACTTATGAGTCCCACTCCATACACAAAATCCGGCCTAATTGAAGTCCAATAATGAGACTTTCAACTATGCTCTTGTAGTAGATGAGGTTTACCAACTCGCTTGTTCCATCATTCTTCATCTCAAATCTCTCAGCAACTGGAGTACGCACTATCTTCATTGCCTCAAATTTGAACCTCTTCAAAGTATCTCCAACGTACTTCTTATGAGAAATGAAGACTCCATGATCAGTTTGTTCAACCTCAATCCCTAAGAAGTAGGACATCTATCCCATGCCAGTCATCTCAAATCGATGAGTTATCACCTCCCTAAACTCAATGAATATCGCCCCTAAACTCCCTCTGAATATCAAATCATCCACATACAAGCATGCTATCAGCATTTCACCATCTGCACTTGTCTTGATGTACAACGTGTGCTCATAAGAGCACTTATAAAAATCATTCTCCAGCATATACATATGAATCCTTGCGTACCATGCTCGCTGGGTTTTCTTTAATCTGTATAATGCTTTCTTCAGTTTGTAAACATTGCTCCATTGCCCGTTCTGACGTACTCTGGTGGTTGTTCAATGTACACCTCTTATTTCAGAACTCCATTCAGGAATGCCAACTTTACTTCCAATTGGTGTACCTTCCACTTGTTCCGGGTTGCAAGTGTTATAATCATTCGAATGATATCCATTCTAGAACTTGTGCAATTACCTCAAAATAATCAATTCCACGCTTCTGTTTGAAGCCTTTCACCATTAACCTCGCCTTCAAATGGTCAACTTAACCATTAGTGTTGTACTTCGTCTTGTACACCCACTTCACTCTGATTGTCTTTTTTCCTAACTTGCAAAAACATCAGCTCCCATGTGTCATTCTTATATATGGATCTTTCTCTGCATCCATGAGCTAAATCTATCATGTGTCCTTTGATGTCTCCTCAAATGTTACAGGATCACAATACAAATAGATAAAATTTAACCATAGTCTCCTCTGCTCTAGCTTGAGCGTCTGGTAGATTTTGGTTGGTGCAAGTGTGTTTTTACTGGCTTCTCCTCAATGATGATGCTAGCAGGTTGTTCAGTATCCTTCTATGATCAATCCTAGGACCCATCTTCACTAAAATGGACATCTCGACTAATAATAAAATCCTTTGTGATAGAATCGTAAAACTCTTACCCTTCGTATCAACATTATATCCAATGAAGACACATCTTTTGCTCTTTTCATCGAGCTTCCTCCGCGCTGCTGTCCGGTACATGAGGATATGCCACACACCCAAATACATGTAGGCAGGAAACATCTAGCTTCTCATCACTCTATGCATCATATCATGTCTTTCCGTGAACCGTCTTCGTTGGACACTAGTTCAACAAGAACACATGACAAGTTACAGTTTCCGCACAAAATAGTTTTGGTAGCATCTTGGCCTTCATCATACTTCTGACCATCTCAAAGATTGTCAGATTTTTCCTCTCATTTATGCCATTCTGCTGAAGTGTGTAACTAGTAGTTCGTTGTCCCTTGATTCCTTTGACTTTATAATACTCAGAGAACTTATTAGAAGTAAATTCTCTTCCTCGATCCGATCCTAGTGTCTTCAGCATATAGTCACTTTATTTTTTCACAAAGGTCTTAAACTCTTTGAATCTATGGAAAGCCTCCAACTCTTCTTTCATAAAATAGACCAAAGTCTTTCTTTCAAAGTCATCAATTAAGACTATCATATACCACTTTGTGCTAAGAGACTCTACCTCCAGTGGACCACAAAGACCTGCATGACCCAACTGCATGGATAGTTAAATTTGTTCATCTCACATTTTCAACTGGAAATGGTTATCTGTGTTGATTCCCAAAAAAGCACGCCTCACATGGGTGGCTAGGTACTTCAATGACAGATAGTCCTTTCACCATCGTCTTCGCATCCAATAATTTCATCTCTTGAAAATTTAGGTGGCCAAATCTCAAATGCCACAACCAACTACTGTTTTTCACCATTACCAAGAAGTTCATCTCAGCTTCCTTCTCAAGAATACATGGGAATATCTTGTTCTTCATAATTTAGACTATGACAACTATTTGTTGATCTTTAGCAAAATATGTCCTTCCTCACATGGGTGACTAGGTACTTCAATGACAGATATGTATCATCATTTGTCTAGATTTGAATATCATCTTTTCCTTTAATTTGGATCTTTGATTTATTTCTAAAACTGACTTCATTATGAGTAGATTCATATAAATGTGATAAAAGCTTCTTTCTCCTATTGATATGGTTCCTTCATCCTGAGTCAATGTATCACATATCCAAGTACTTTCCACAACCCTCAGTGGTCTTGCATGCTAGAATCATATTTTGTTGCACTTCGGTAGCCCACACCTGTTTCATTCGTTCATTCTCTAATTTTGCTTGGCATTGGAATTTGTAATGTCCAAATTGCTAACACAAGTAATACTTAATCATGGACTTGTTACATTCTCCAATATGACCTCCTCGAGCTCTATAAGAATTATTTTTGTTGGTCTGATCTTGTCTTGTGTTGTGATTTGGCATATACCTTGGCCTTGCTCATGACCTCAACCCCCACGATGACCTCCACAGCTTCCCATTTTGACTCGGATTTGCAGTGCTTGCTCCTGGCTTGAGTCATTAGTATTTTTGTTCATACGCTGCTCGTGTGAACATAAAGAACTCAACAACATTTGAGACGACATTTTTGAAATGGTGTGCCACTCTTCGATAGCGGCTACAACATATCTAAATTTTGTTATCGATGATGGTAGCACCTTCTCAATGAATTCTTGCTCATCCATCATCTCTCTGTTAACCATCATATTGTCAAGGAGAACTTAGATTCGATCAAAAATATCGATATTTATTTTGAGTCAGTCATTCCTTCTTATATCAACCAACCATTTTTTTTTCTTTTCGAGGGCATCAGATGCCTCTTCAAATATTTCGGTGTAGCCCATCTCAATCAAATTCCATAAATCTTGAGACCAAAAAAATGTTTTTTTACGAACTGACCATTTGTCGAAATCGCACTGTCGAACTGTGGTAATTGTAGTGAAACTGTGTTACACCTGATTCAACTACAATGCTCAAATATTAACCATGATATTTGTACAACATATCAGACTATGGTAACAAATGTTAGAATATGTTAATAATCTTGGCTCTTAGGGGGTGGGGGGCGCATGGTGTTAAGTATCCCAAAGTGCGTAAAAGAGTTAGAGATATGAGTCATTACACTAGGACCATGACTATTGATATCAGAGCGAGATTTTGATCATCGGCCCACCTTGAGTCTGATTTTGGATTGTTAGATTACTTCAAGCTCTTACGCATCTATGTGAAGCATAAAAAGTTGTATGTGTGGTACCTCAAGTATGAGATATGGGATCCAATGATAAGAAAACTCGTCGGGATTTTATGTGCAATTAATTGTGAATTTGATCTATGAGACCTTTACAAAGAAGTCTTGAGCTACCATAAAAAATCCAAAACTCGGGTGTGGCCAAGTAGGCAGTGATTACTTCTTTTGCTGCTAATCGTTGAGGTCTTGTGAATTTTTTCTAGAGTTTGTTTAATTTTTAAACAATTGATGGGTAGATCACCCCATCTTGGAAGTTTTTTTTTGATATGTCAAATATAACAAGAGAGCAGTAAAGCTTTCATAACTTTAGCTATTGAGTTCAATTTGAAATTTTGATTCAAGAAAGTCATGAGAACCTTGATCTTATAAATAAATTATCGAGATACATTTCAAACCTTGAGTAAATGAGAGGTGATAACTTCCATCATGTCAATAAGTTGTGGACTTGTTACATATTATTGAATTGAGAAATGGGTGATAACCGCTAACTAGTGAATAAGTTATTGACATTTGTTTGAATCTTTAATAATATAGTAGAGACATACTCTTCAACTTTTAAATTGTGCTTTTAAGTTACGATGGTCTTTTAATATGAAGAATTGATACCAGGAGTCAGTTGAACCCCTTTGAGTTTTATGGACATATTTCAAATTTTGATATAATTTTGAGTTAAATAATTGATGCAAAGTGTTGATACTAAACTGGAGTAAAATCTTCCTCTTGAGTCTTGAACGGTTAGTTGCGATACTCAATATGAGCAAATGATTGATGTGTTAAATTAAGTCGAGATGAGTTGATGGTATGGAGTTTGTGGTGAATTTTGAGGATGACTTGTATGTGATCTCTTAATGGTTATGCACATTTAAACTTGATAATAAATTGCGGCTGAGAAGAGACCTTCTTACATAGATATATATGGAATTATTTATTTGATATTCCTTAGAGTAGAAATCAGCAAGTTGAAGTACTCAATAAACATTGTGGACAAAGTTACTCGAATCGATCCACCCAGGATGAAGGTCAGATGACCGAGGTACAAGTTTGGATTCGAGAAGTATGACAAAAAAGTACATTTTATTGAACGTTGAATGTAAGGGGATAACTAATTTGACCCACGAGTTAATAGTTTATGTGAATTTGAGGAGGAGTTTACGAAGAGAATATACTTTTCTTTTGTTGTGTGAGAAGACATATTTATCTTTTGCATGTGCACAAAAGATGTTATTGAGAAGTGTGTGAGTATGAACAACAATGTGTTCTTGTTTATGGTAGTTATAAAGAGAGATACTTCTCCTTTGTGCGGGTGAGAAACATTCTTATCTTTTGTTGTGGGTAAACATATAAAATCTTCTTTTGTGACTGAAAAGAAAATTTTATTCTTTCAAGTGAATAAAGAACTATTGAGATTTGTGTGAGTATGATCAAAAAGTAGACTTGAGAAGTTTATTTTTGATAGTATTAACTATGTGTTGTGGGAGAAAGATTTGCGACGATCAAAATGAAGCATCTGTGGACTCTTTAGAAATGTAATCGAGACTTTGTGAAACTGAATAAGAGGATTCATGATGGTCTCGAAGGAGCACCAGAGTGTGATTCCCGATCATAGAGTTGTTCTAGTGGGGGCAGTTCGAGAGCTACGAGAATCACAAAGCGGTTTCATACAACTCTAAAGTTGTTGGCCACAAGGAAAGTCCAGAGATGAAATTGATAAATATGTGTTGTCCTTGTGCGAAGATGTGATTTTGCAGAACAACTTAGAAGATAACTCCAAATAGATATTGTGTGTATCGAATGTGATCAGATTGATATGTAATTGAAGGAATAAATCGAGAATATTGTGGGCATCATTATGCCACTATGAGAAGAGTCCCTTGAAATGAGTATGTGAATTTCAAGTGAAACATTAAAGAATCACGTGAGTTCAACGAGATATTATGTCCTTATGAATATGTGATTGATACAATATTGAAATATTGTGGCGGAGGCCAACAAAAAATGTGTCGAGGTGCACAAAATAAGTCTAAAGGCTTTCAAGTCCTCAAAAACTTTGGGCAGTTGAAAATAAAAAAGGTGGAAACCCTTAGATTGAGACTTTGGACGAGTCATAAAAGAAGTGGAGACTCGTAATGTAATTGTTCGGATTTACTAATGAGGTTAGAGATCCTCATTTTGAGTTCATTGATGGATTTTACTGACGAGCCGTTTAAGCTTTATATCCAGACCTTGAACGTCAGATATGTGTACATGAGTGTTGGATGCAATTGTTGAACCAAATTAGATGATAAACATTCACTGTTTGACATCCATGGGGATTTTAACTTTGATATAAGTTGAAAACTTACTTGGTGCAATACCAATATGTGAAATGGGTCATCAAATGATGGCAAGTTGATGAGGCTTCAAATAATATGAGTGGATGAGAGTGTCAAAAATCTACTTTAACTTAAGACATTCAATCTTTAGTTCATGATCTAGCAGGCATGGATTGCCACTTTTGGGTTAAATATATCTTGATAATCAACAAAAATAAAATAAGTATGGGAGAGAAGGTCAAGATGAATTTAGATACTGAGACACCTCCACTCATGGTAAAGAATGTTAAGATGGGACTAGATACTAAGACACCTCCACTCATGGTAGAGAATATCAAGATGGGAATAGATACTAAGACACCTCCACTCATGGTACCTAAATTGACGAGGCCGTCAATAACTCGAGTGTGACAGTTTAGCCTTGTGACAAGGCTTGGAGGCCACAGGTTAGCCTTGTGACAAGGCTTGGAGGCCTTTTCTCGATCTCATTGGCATTTTCATAATTATTGAGTATTGGACCTTTGAGATGTCGGGTGATGAATCGGATGATGAACTATGAAACTAGACTTCAATATGAATCTAATGGTATGTGCATCACATAACTCGAATAAGTGGTTGCCCTTATAGAGCTAACATGTAAGGAGGGACAGTTGTGATGTTTCCTAAGAAAATGGAAAAAGCTCCATTAGCTTTTCAGGAGGGAGTGATGGGGACTTCGGCCATCCCGGGGTAATTACTCGTATTAGAACCTTAAGTGAGCCTAATTCGAGTGGGACATGAGGGAGGACTTTCGAGAGTCTAGCAGGACTCAAAGGTCTCCGTAAAAGTGTTGACCTTACAAATATAGTTCAAATGGAGTGAGATCCCGACGGCACACATTGAGTCACCAGTCGAGACAAGGTATATAATGATCTCTTAACCCATCCATTGGATAATGCATATATAAGAGCAGAGGGATCCTTGGATCAGATCAAATTTTTCATAATTTGATATGAGAATCAGAAGGGAGTAACTTGAAAAAGGACTTCTTATATATTAGTCGGGGACTTGATTGGACGAAATCCCTTGATAGATCTCATGGATTATTGGATTTTTGAACTGAGTAAAATACGTCCGTTTATAGAGATCCTCTCGTGAGTCACTTGATGATGTGTGATTGAAGATAATCTCTCATTTCTTTCAAGACTCGGGTAAGTATAGAAACCCCAAATACTGAGAAAACAGATATTAATCCGTAAAGATTTAGGCGCCGCACGGTGTTAAGTATCCAAAATGTGTAAAAAAAAAAGATATGCGAGTTAGTCGTGGCACAAGGAAATATAAATAAATAGGTTTAGGTTGTGGCATCCAAGCGTGATGCATAGGGGTGTAAGAATGTGACACAACACACAACTCAAAATTCAACCCAATTAAACTCATTAAATTGAATTTGGTTTGATCTAATTTATTTGGGTTGGATTTTGAGTTACACTTTTTGAGTTGGGTTGGTCTTTCGGTTGAACAAATTGAATTTAGGTTGACCCAAATTGTAAAACACAATCCAAATTATAAGTATATATATAAAAAAAAATATATAAAATATACAATTAATAAAATATAAAAAAAATTTATTTTTTATTTTTAATGAAAATAAATGAGTTGACCTAAATTCAATCCAAATTAAGATTTTTGAATTTAGGTTGGGTAGGGTTATTTTGAATTTGGATTGAATTTTTTTATCACAAGTGAATTTGGATATTGAAAAACTCAGCCAAAATTTGACCCATAATCCATATTTACACCCTATTAATGCGTATCAATTATCCGGCGCTGTGACATGCCCGGCCGAGTTTTTACGTCGATTTTGGACAATATCAAATCAGAAGATGGGTGCAGTGTAGCATATATCTGTAAAACTGACTTGATGAAAACAATGAATAACATGTGTCTCTTTTGGCTGGTAAGTATGAAGCCATTGGCATTGCATGGTATTCTATCGCCAAACCAAACCGTAAGAAGCTAAAATGTTTAGTACTACTTCAATCAATGGAATTTTGATTTACTGATTGGAGGTAGCTCAAACAACCACTGAAGGGGTAGGCCACAAACAGAGCACACAACCCACTTGCATAACACGAAACAGACCTAAAACTGTGGAGATCTCACACACATTTCTTCGTTCTCACTTCTTGGGCCGAAGGAGATTGGGATAGGTGGATCCCGTTGTTGGCGTCAAAACCTACTATTCCTTCAGCTAAGAGTCTCTCCAGTCTCTAAAGTTAAAATTTTCCATACCATCACATGGATGGAGAGAGTCAAAGTATGGCCATTTCCAACTTCACTTAATGCTCAAAACGCGTGTGCATATCATTTACTTCTCTTTTCATTTGTTAAGTTAGTGCTGAGCTCGGGAGTGGGTTCGGTGAGTTTACAACAATAACAAGCAACTAGTAATTCATTGTCCGTCTTTTCCATCATACCATTACCACTCTCTAACACTGACCTTTCCTTCTCCTTATATACTTTTTTTAAGGTCCATAGCCACATATTGACATTGTATTTCTTTTTATGCCGATTATTTCTATTAAGGTATCATTAGACAACTGTGATTAATATCAACACCACTCATATCGAAATGGACCAGTTTGAACAAATTTATAGAACTGTATTGAATTGAGAAGTATCTAGAATGATGTTCTGAGCCACATTTGGCCCGAGTCCATATCATATGCTGCTTTATCTTCAGGATCGTCCTCATTTTGATTGTTGATAACCATCAGATGATCCGTAAAACCATTCCAACCAATGAATAGTAATGGTTTCTAAATCTTGCACTGACATTTATTTAGGAATACTAAAATTAAATGCAGCAAACTTTTTTTATTTTTGTAATAAAATAAAAATAATTTAAGATAAAGAAAAAAGAAAAAGAAAGGAGAGGGCAACTCAAAGTCACTTGCCTGCAGTCGTTGGTTCGTATAGGTTTCAACGCTCGTCGAATTTGAATAATCAAAAACTGCAGATCACCAACACTACATCTCTCTCCTTCGAGCTTATATAAGTAATATTCAGAATCAATCAATCACTTCATACTCACACCCATTCCATTACTCGGATCGAATCCTCACGTCAATCCCCATTTTAGGGTATAGGGGGGTTTTGTTAATTTTTTTTAGCTGACTTCAAATTGAGGTCGTACCAGCCAGCTCCAACTCCTACTCCACCTTCACCTGGGCTGCTGCGTTGCTTCGGTGCTTGTGAAGCTTTTTCTTGAGATGTCGCGGCGTCTCTGATCTATACATAGCCAGTACAAGGTGATTCTCTCAACTCATTCTTTCAGACGATTTTGGTCATACCAGCTGCTTAATACGATGATGATGATTGGTAGCCTTATTGATTTGTAAGTCCTTTCCTTTATGCTCCGGCCTGTCAACCCTTTTCCTTACTTTAGTTTTTGATCGCTAAATTTCTATCCAGGGGCTGATTGTTGCGGCTTTGTTTGTTTAGCTTCTGTATTTGTTTTGAGTTTTGTTTTTTTCTTCTTTTCTATATTTTTGTACATACTGGATCTAATACAGCATAAACTAGTATGATCCTCCACATAATCAAAGCTTGCGTCTTTTCTTCCCAATTCCGTGTTTACTAGGTTGCTATTACTAAGTTTATAATGTGAGGGATTGTCATCTTGTTTTTCCTTCCTATCATTGCGCATCCAGTTCTTGATGCCATTTGTTTTGGCTGCCTTCTTGACCCACCCAATCCAATACCATTCTCATCAGCACTACCTCTATTGTTCCTTCATGTCTCAACCGTCAACTGACAGCTGTGGCATAGCTTTCTGGCCTATGGTTGAACTTTCACGCATTTATTGTCTGTTCAACAGTATCTTTCTTTGCTCTAGAAAAAGAACAAAAAAACATCACCTTTTTTCCCTAGTTTTGTTGGATTGTTGTCTTGATTGAAAAAGCTGATCACTAAATTAGTTTCTTATGCTTTAGAATTCTGGCATATTTTTCAGTTATAGATTCCCCTCGATTCAGCTCTACAAAGAAACTACCCTGATGATTTTATACTTGACGAAAGAAACCCTTTATTGCAAGAGGCAAACGATCAAGTTTCTAGTCCAGTAAGAACAGAAGTATTCAACAGGCATGCTTTCTCGCCTGAGTCTCCACCAGTGCTTTACTAGTTTTTTCATTGTTTCCCTTATTTGAAGAGCTGTATTTTTGTTGAAGACTGCAGCAAAATGCCAATCATGAGGTGCCTTTCTCTTGCTGCAAAATACAAATGCATCTAAATGTTCATTTTCATGTAGGTCGTTATCTGCAATGAAACCTCATGACAATGCTGATGTTGATTTGGAAGATGGTAAACTACTTAAAGACAGACTTAAAACAGTTCGAAGCAACCGGATACATAAGATACCTAACCAGGCGCTTCTGTCTGGCCTTGCATATTGCATTTCTTCATGCAGCATGATATTGGTCAACAAGTTTGTCCTTTCCAGCTATGGTTTTAATGCCGGAATATCTTTGATGCTTTACCAGGTCACTCTTTAATTATTCTTCTAATCGTTCATTAATTTACTATTCATTCATAATGGTGGATATTGATGACATGTGTGTCCCATTGTCAGTTCAAAGTTCGGCAGCACAATGTTCTTCTGTCTTTTTCTTCATATTTAAGTTATTTAAGAAGCTCACTGAATATTATGGATGCAGAATTTTGTTTCAGTTGTCGTTGTTTCCATGCTGAGCTTTTTCGGGGTCGTGTCAACTGAACCACTAACATGGAAATTGATCAAGGTCTGGTTACCCGTGAATGTAATATTTGTTGGGATGCTCATTACCAGCATGTTTAGGTATGAATTTTTCAGTTTCGATTTATTGTTACCCACCCTTTACTAGCAAAGACTTGCATTAGTTGCACTAGCTTCTGGTAGTTAATTTACTTTCCAAATTAATTTTGCAACTATTATACAAAGCAAACAGGCTGACCTAGTCTTCTTTCTGCAATAAACGCACTTATAATGAATGAGGCTTTTAGCACATGTCTTGTTTTTTGATTGATAAGAACTATATTTTGGTCTTTTCATGCATGGAACTCTATTGTAAACCTTTTGCATTACCCAGGTTATACAGCTGTGTTGACTGAGCCTGAGAAAAAGTTCTCTTTTTCAGCATCATTTATTAATAAATACTCCCTCCGTCCTCTAATACATGTCATTTACGGTTAATTTGAGTAGATTAAGGTGAAGTTAATGCTAGCGGTTGAACAAATTTAATAGGTAGGTGGTTAACAATTTTTTGAAAAAGTTCGTGCAAAAAGTAAAATTGGTAGATGATTATTGGTGAGGAATATATTCTTTATTGATTATGATAATGAAGTGATTAATGTTTGACATTTTAAAGTAGTTGTTGATATTAAATACGCATTGAAAATTGGTAAGTGACAAGTAATAGTGGACAAAAAAATTCGGTTAAGTGACATGTAAAAGAGGACAGAGGGAGTAGTTTTTGAAGCAATTAGTTTGACCTGCTTTTGCCGTCTTTGAAAAAATTGGTTTGCTGTTACTAGACTAAGATTTCCAGCCCAACTGGACAATGCCTCAGTTCTTTACTGATTCGTTCATGCCATTTGCAGTTTGAAATACATTAATGTCGCTATGGTAACAGTCCTGAAGAATGTTACCAACGTGATAACTGCACTGGGTGAGATGTATCTATTCCAAAAGCACCATGAGAGTAAAGTTTGGGCCGCACTTTTTCTAATGGTACGTAAACAGGCAGGCTTAACTCACTCTTTTGATAGATGCCCTTGAAGTAAAATGAGTCTTGCTTCCTTTTTCTCAGTTCAGTTTTCATACGTTTGAATAAACTAATAGGTGCTATAAGTTGCATTCTGAAGGTTCCCTACATTTTTTCGGGCACGTGAGCAAATTAAGATTTTATTGCATTAATCATAATGCTCTTTTTACCATGTCGTTCTAAATGACTAAAGAATTGGGATCTGAAACCCGTTTGTGTTTTCCATTGTCTTTCATACATCCAGTGTATTACCTCACCGGGATGACTCTTGCCTTATCATGCTAATTATAATATATCTAACAAACACTGTTGAAATGATGCAGATAATATCTGCAATCTCTGGAGGGATTACTGACTTATCTTTCCATGCTGTTGGTTATGCGTGGCAGATAGTCAATTGCTTCTTGACAGCCTCATATTCAGTGAGTTCCTTAATCTGATAATAGACAACTCCGTGTGTCCATTCAGTCTAGTGATTCAACCAGTTTTTGGTATTGTTGCTGATTTATGGATTTGTGGAGATCATTCTTTTTTTTTGTTTCACTTTCTCACTACAAATAACTGTTCCTTAATTATTCTCGCTAGCCTTGGCAGTTTGCTACATTCTCCCATTGGCAATTACCTGTATATTTATCTTCTTGAGTTTTATGTTATTTTTGTTTACAGTTAACGTTACGCAGAGTCATGGACACAGCAAAGCAAGTAACAAAATCTGGAAATTTGAATGAATTCACGATGGTGTTACTAAACAATACACTGTCCTTACCTCTCGGGATTGTCCTGATATTTCTTTTCAACGAGGTGGATTACTTAGTCACAACGTGAGTCAATTGCAACTTACGAAGTTTTTTTCTTTTTGCCCTCCACTCTGAGTCTCTGACACATTTGTGGTAACTCGAAAAAGCTGCTTTGCTGGTCATCATATGATCATATCTGCTATATAACTACAAGCAGCAAAACTTATCGCATTAGAAATACTTTAAAACGTTTTTTCTAACTTTTTTTATTAAATGTAAATTACAACGCCCATACCCGACCATCAGGGGATTCGAACTCTGGTCATGGGGATTGTCATATGGGGAAATACTTTAAATAGTTGAACAAGAGTAGATGTCTCACAATGTCAGGAATATAAATTGCAAATATCTAAGAGAGTTTTTGCTGTAGAGTCAGAAGCAGTGTCATCTTCTTCATGATCGATGCTATGAAGATTAATATTTAATACTTTTTTTCTTTTCGGTAATTAACATCACTTAAAATCTTGTTCTTGGAACAATTATGTATGGTGTTATTCTATTGAGCTTTTTCCCGACCTCTTATTTTCTCTTTTTCTGGTCTGTTACCGAGAATATATATCACACACGAGTCGTATCTTAACAGATCCTAGTTTGTGACAAAATAAGGGATATTCATGGCAGATGGTGTCCTTCTTAATTTGGATTTTGGAATTAAAATTTAGTATTTGCAATCTGCAGGCCTCTTTTAAGGATGCCTATCTTTTGGATAGTGACGACGTTAAGTGGATTCCTAGGTCTTGCTATCAGTTTCACTTCTATGTGGTTTCTCCATAAAACTAGTGCAACAACATACAGGTAAGCAGTTTAGTCATAGTTCTCAAGTGAGTTTATATAAAATGGCCTTTCTAACTCAACTGTTACTCAATAGGGGATGCAAAGAAACTTAGCCCACCATTTACATTCTACGACTAGATAAAGTGCATGTGTACTTATTGCTTAATTTTCCCCTCCTGGAATAAAAATATGATATGCTATGATGAAGTTCGAACTAGTTCCAATTCTAAAGTAGGCCATGGTAACACATTCTGGTAACTGACATTTAGCAAAATGATTATGCCCAAGATATGCTTGTCTTGACAGTTACACGTTTTTATGAAGATGAAGTAAAAGCTAAATAATCTCTATTGTTATTTATCATGATCAGCCTTGTGGGATCACTAAACAAGATTCCTTTATCTATTGCCGGGATCGTTCTATTTAAAGTCCCTACAAGTCCAGAAAACTTCACAAGCATCTTGTTTGGTGAGTTTTGAATTCTTTAGAGTATGATTGTGGCTTTATAATACTAGTTTATTTGAGCGCTGAATTGTCTCTTATCACAGTCATTCGTGTTAAACTGTTTTTACATACAGGAATACTTGAAATGCTGAAGAACACTTTCTATTTTCTTACACTAATGCTGAAGAGTTAAACTTTCACTATACAGGTCTTTTGGCTGGTGTATTTTTTGCAAAGGCTAAAATGCGCAGTCCCGCGCAATCATAAAGATGATACTTGTGACACTTGGAAGCTGACCTCAAAGTGGATACTGGGCGCAGAGTCAATGATGGCCATAAGAGATGTTCAATCTAAGAGAAAAATGTGTGCAAACTGAAGTTGTAGAAGAAGAGGAACTATTTTCTGATGGCTGAGTCTTTGACATAGGCAGCTTAATTTGTTGTATGAGTGTAAGTGCTGGTATGGTGCACAGCAGAGATTAGCTTGAATTGATGTGTTTGTATTGGGTTGGGGAACACAACAATCTCCCCTCACTTGTTGTCACTTACAGACTATGAATAACATCATGGATTTACAGACATGCTGTCCTCAAAGGTTAGAGGCACATCATCTTCAATACCTGTTATAATCTAAATCTACAGAGGAAAGTAGTTCAAAAGCCGAAAGAAGGGAAGAAAATACGAAAAGCTTAAAGTTGGAAAGGTGCAATTTTCACTTATTTATCAAACCCTATCTGATAGCACTACACTAACATGCACAACTTTAAAGAGAGACCGTTTATTATGAGAAGGCCATAAAGTCCGTGACTTTCTTGTGTTGGAAAATGAGGTAGGTTCCAAACGGATCCGGCTAAGCCTAGCCTAGTGTTTGCTAACAACCAGCCAAGCAGAACCCAACATTGAATTTTATTAGAAACAACCAAAAGCATCAAGCTCATATTCACGATGACAATTGACGCTATTATGCAAATGCACATCACCTCACTGTCTTTTTTCGTACAGTGATGTGAAGCCAAGCCAAGCCACAACTAGTAGGCATGGAGTTCATATATCCACCAAGCTGCGTATCTTCCACATAAAAAAGAGTTGAAACTTGAAAGTCCTGATCCTGAGTGAAGCACTAATAGCCAATATGTCTCAAGTTCACTGCTCTCTTCTTTTTGCCGCTCTCTCTGCCGTTTTTCTGTCTTTGCACCTATGGCCTGTGGCTGCTGAAGCTGATCTGATAGCCAAGACTTGCCAGAACACTAAGTTCCCCAACCTCTGTGTCTCGTCTCTCAACTCAGACCCAACCAGCCCGAATGCGGATACCAAGGGCTTAGCAGTGATTATGGTTGAGATTGGAGTGGCCAACGCCACAGCCACCTCCTCCTACCTGTCCTCCCAGCTGCAGTTTCTTTATAACAAAACTGTTTCTTCAAAAAACATGTTGATGATGAAGAAAGTGATCAAGGAGTGCGCTGATAAATACTTGTACGCGAGCAATGCCCTGAAAGCGTCGCTGGAGGATTTGACTGAGGAGAACTATGACTATGCATTCATGCACATTAGCGCAGCTGTGGATTATCCGAATGCGTGTCACAACGGGTTCAAGCGGAATAAAGGGTTGGTTTATCCTTCGGAACTTGCGCATAGGGAGAATGGTCTGAAGCATATTTGTGATGTGATTTCTGGAATTGTAGACTTCTTGGTTGGTGAGTGATGATGATATATAATTATCTGATTCTTCATGTTTTGTCATTTCAGACACATAATTATGTATGTGATAGCTACTACGTGAAACCCTTGCTTCTATGTGATAGCTAGCTACTAGTCTTGTGATAATTTCTACTCGTCATCAGTTTCACTGCTGCAAGAAAGCTTGCTGAGAATTGCACTCAGTTTGGACATACTAGTCTTCGTCTACAACTGTCACAGAACGTTTCACTTTCACTGTTTCACATGTGCCGAACAAGAAGAGCCGTAACTTCAAGCAATACAAAGTATGCACAGCCAGCACAGGACATGAATGGCTAATAACAGAGCAATTCGCTTCTTGCATTTAGTGACTTTCGTTGTAAGAGATCAAAAATTTGTCGCTAACAAATTATGATATTAAAGTTTGACCTTTGTGTATAGTATCAGTCTCCTGTAATGAAAAAGAGGAAAAAAGAAAAAAAGATGCCTAGATTGTAAGAATATCATAGTTTCAGGCTTAGATGTAAATTCTCAAAACTAGACGAGGGTCCAGTGATATTGTTATAAATTACAGGGGGCTTCGGCCTTTGGGCTTCCTACAAATTGTCGATAAACCATCATGGAGGTTGCGGAAGAACATTAACAGAGACAATTGTGAGCGTGTTCCCGCCAAATTGAGCCAGCCGCCCCGCCAGTAATACAATTTCAGCGCCCCTTTTGCCGACGCCGATTGTGTCAGTTAGTTAAATCTCTCGATTGATCTTCCTTAGCCTTTTCCTCTTCTTCTGAGTCCTCACTCGGCAACCCTTCAAAACACGGTCCGGCGGGGATTAGGTCGGAGAGGCGGCACAAACCCTAGAATTGAAACAGAAAGGAAGGTAGCAGAATGAAGGGTGGGACGGTTCAGATCAATTGGCACGACACGAAGCCTGTTCTGTCCCTCGATTTCCATCCTCAATCGGGAGTTCTCGCCACTGGCGGCGCCGATTATGACATCAAGGTAACGTCTTACTTTACACTAGGGAGATGAAATGACATCAGATTGAGTATTATTTGATACTTTGTGCTTGTGAGGTTGAATTTTAAGTTGGCAACTGAGATCTCATCATTTCAATTGAAGTTATCTCCTTAACTTGAGCTAGTGAAATAGAAGGAAGAATATGTGGTTGTTACATCACACATTGTTGTATTGTGATGTTACATTACATGTGCGGCTTCTGCTTGTGTTGTCAGATGTGGCACATAAGCTCTGAGAACGAGAAGAAACCCCCGACTGCAACTTACCTTAACAGCCTCTCTTATCACAGCTCTGCTATCAATGTGCTTCGCTTCTCACCTTCTGGTATATGAAAATTCGCTTCCGTTTTCATCTTAGCAGAAAAAGTACCATGGTTTATATACCAATCCATTTAAGGATAGTTTCGATGATCACAAGTCTTAACTCTTCTTATCATCTGAATCTTGCAGGGGAACATCTTGCCTCTGGTGCTGATGGTAGGGATCCCGTTATTAGTCCCTACTCAAGTCAATTTTCTGAACAACTTACATCACAGTAGTCCTTTTAATTGGCTTTGGGAAGAATTGATTTTTTAATTATGTTTTGAGTATAGGCGGGGAGCTAATTATATGGAGGTTAAATTCTACAGAATCTGGGCAAACATGGAAAGTCCTGAAAACATTAGCGTAAGTCATTCAAACAAATTGACATTTCATTTTCCTGAATTTATGTAGTAGATACTAGAGGTGTACGTAATTTGAGTTGACCCAAAATCCAACCCAATTAAACTAATTTGGGTTGAGTTAGGTTTAACCGTTTAATTGGGTTTGGTTAGGTTTAATTTGGGTTGGGCTGTGTTGGTCGGTCAAGTAAAATGAATTTGGTTTGACCCAAAAGTGAATCTGACCCAATTATAAGTGTGTTTTTGTGCTTTATTTATAAAACTTTTTGCAATGAAAACATATTAGTTGACCCAAATTCAACTAAAATTAAGAATTTTGAATATGAGTTGAGTTGTTCTGAATTCGTTTTGAATTTGCGTATTAGCCACAATTCAACCTAAATTCAGTCTAACCCAAATTTACACCCTAAGTAGATGCATCCAAATTTGTTTCAGTCGCGCTTTGTTGATGCTTCACATTCTGAAATAAGAGCATGATGCATGCAAATAACCTGTGTTCGGCTGGTTCATATCACATGAAAGTCATTCTACTTAGAAACAAAAGAAAAAAAACTATCTGAAGTAGCAAAAACATCATGAAGACAAAACAGTAGCATAGCATGGAGTTTCCTCCAAATTTAGAGTAGCTTGAACTTTTTAATGTACTTGTCTCATGTTCAATTAACTTTTGACAGGTTTCATCGTAAGGATGTTCTGGACCTGCAGTGGTCATCTGATGGCACATTCCTCATTTCTGGGTCTGTTGATAACTCTTGTTTAATATGGGATGCTAACAAAGGTAATACTCTATCATCAAATTATTTACAATTGTATTGTGGTCCAACTGATCATTTTGCTCCAGGTTCTGTGCATCAGATATTGGATTCACATTTTCATTACGTTCAAGGCGTCGCATGGGATCCCTTGGGCAAGTATGTTGCATCTCTTAGTTCTGATAGAACTTGCAGAATATATGCCAATAAACCTCAAACCAAAACAAGGGGAAATGAGAAGATAAATTTTGTTACCCATCATGTTATTGCGAAGGATGAAAAGAAAACAGCAGAGGATTCCAAGGTTTGACATCGCTTTCTCAACCCTTCATTGATGATGTTACTGCACAACGTTGTAATATATGGCTTGATTGCAGTCCACGAAAAATCATCTCTTTCTCGATGAGACTCTACCATCTTTCTTCCGGAGGTTATCTTGGTCGCCAGATGGATCATTTTTACTTGTTCCTGCAGGTAGAGTTCTAAAGGCCAAAAGTGCTATGCGAGTACTATCTTTACAGCTATAGAAATTCAGTCAACTGCGCTGTTAAAAATGTTTAGTCAACTCGAATCAAATGGACAAGTGGTCAATTTTTTGTGTCCACATTCCGTGAGGTTTGTTTTATTCCATTTCTTATTTGATTTCTTACCTTCCAGGTTCATACAAGTTGTCTCCTTCTTCTGATCCAATCAATGCTGCATATGTATTTTCAAGAAAAGATCTATCAAGGCAAGTATGATGTTGCATTATCATTATCTATATGTTTCAGGAAAATATGTGATATCTCATTATTTCTTTCTTTACCCTCAATGTCTTGAATCTGTCTTCCGTATATGAAACAATAGTTTTCGGAAGTATAGTTTTGCCATATAGTTGGAGCTGTTGTCTTTGGATCTTCTTTAAGATGTTTTATAAAAGAAATGCGGCTTATTGAAAAAAGCAATAGCGCAACTGCTGAAACCTATATTCATTTCAATTACCTTCATGATGTCTGTTCTTTTACACTCAGGCCTGCTATATATCTTCCTAGTGCTGGCAAACCTGTAGTTGCAGTGCGCTTTTGTCC
The DNA here is from genome assembly GCA_002312845.1 of Kalanchoe fedtschenkoi. Classification (NCBI taxonomy): domain Eukaryota; kingdom Viridiplantae; phylum Streptophyta; class Magnoliopsida; order Saxifragales; family Crassulaceae; genus Kalanchoe; species Kalanchoe fedtschenkoi. The sequence goes on along the minus strand of NQLW01000043.1, from coordinate 1,913,152 downwards.
TTTGGTTTTAAGCCTTCGTGGCTCAAACTTAGGTAACTCCTTCATTTACAATTTTCATGCGTAATCAATATATCAGCTGAAAGAGGCACAACACTCTAGCAGTCAACTGAATATCTACCTGTCTTCTACAGCCCATCTATTTAAACTCCCTTATCGTTTTGTTTTTGCCGTGGCAACCTTGAATTCTGTGTATGTATATGACACAGAAAGTGTGTCACCGATCGCTATATTGGCCGGTGTACATTATGCAGCAATAACGGACATTTCATGGTAAATTCTTTGTTCTTCCACTCAAAGTTGTCAACATATCATTTTTCTGGTCATTAATATATGGGTAAAGGGATTCTCCTTGTCACAGGAGAAATTTTTTCTACCTAAGCGGATGAATGGTCTAAAATGCCCTTATTTCTATTCTATGCAAATTATTAAAGCAGGGATACATCTGTCATTATACATATATGAAATAAATAAAAAAGTAAATGAACAATTTCAAAAAGACTAAACTACCCCTGTTATTTATTATTTTATGGATAATGACAGATGTATCCCTGCTTTAATAATTTGCATAGAATAAAAATAAGGGCATTTTAGACCATTCACCCGCTTAGGTGGAAAAATTTTCTCCTGTGACAAGGAGAATCCCTTTACCCTTAATATATATACGGATCACATTTCTTCGTGCCTGGGAGTCTGATATAAAAATGTATTATTCCCGTGCAAGGTCGCCGAATGGCAAATTTTTGGCAGTCTCCTCCCAAGATGGTTACTGCACTCTCATAGAACTGAAGAATGAGGAACTAGGATCACCAGTGCCCTCACCAGGTGATATTACTTTTGGTATTTGATTCATTCATATATTCCAGTACTTGAAAACTCTATTATACTTGCCTTCTAACTGGTTCGGATAAAATAGGAGCTGTGAGGAGCACCTGTGAGTGTTTAAAGAAAACAGAAGACATGGCAGCAGAACCAACTCCAATGGAATGCTCATCAGGAGAGCACTCAGAGATGGAAGACACTCCTGCAACTATAGCTCAAATAGATTGTTCAAATGCACCAGTACTGGGTGAGATAAAAACTGAAGCTGAAAGTTGCACAGAAAAACAGGTAGCTATAAGATCAAATGACCCAAGCAAGCCTGTAAAGAGGCGAATAGTCCCAGTGGCCATCAATCCATGATAAATGCAACAAATTCATAGTTTAGTTGATCCATGTGAACTCAACTGCAGAGCTCAAGTTCGAATTGCACCTTGTAAAAAAAGAAACATGTGTCGTCATTATAGGTTGAATTCCAGCACATCACTATCATTAGATTTACCTTTGTTGTATGTCCATGACTTCTTCAACTCAACATGTGATGAGTTTTTTGCTAATTTGACGTCCTCGCTTCGTTCCCTATCAAAACCACAACCCCGTTTCATTTTTTTTTCCATATTACCCTTTTCGCTCTTCAGTTGAGCGAAAATGTAGCCCATTTTCGCTCTATCGGACCGCACAAATGACACGTGTTCCACTTGTCTGATTCACCTGCTGATGTGGTATTTTCGCTATCCGGTTAAGCGAAAAGACAGGGCAATTTCGCTATTCCGAAACGCGACAATGAATTTTCGCTATTGTGAACAACGCAAACAGGTTTTCGTTTTCCAGTTTAGCGCAAATGTCTTAACATTTTCGCTCTTAGGAACAGCGAAATAAATTATCAAATTGAAATTGGTTAACCATTTTCGCTCTCAATGGCCCCGCCGCGAGCCCTGGCTGCGCTCTTCCTCCTGGTGGCGCTATACTGCCAGCTCGATCCCTTCAAGCACAGCGCGATTTCCAACTTTCCGCACTTCGAAGCTCTCAGGATCGACCTGCCGCCGCGGTCCGAGCTTCCCCTTGAAAGAGATGGTCAGAATCTGCTTCAGAAGTCGGAGGTTAGGTTTCTGAACCAAATTCAGGGCCCCGAGAGCATTGCCTTTGATCCCCAGGGACGCGGTCCTTATTCTGGACTCGCCGATGGTCGAGTCGTGTTCTGGAACGGAGATTCATGGTTTGAAGTCGTGTTAAGAAATTTGTGCTCAACTGGAGAACGAAAATCTATTTGCGTTATTCACAATAGCGAAAATTCATTGTCGCTTTTTGGTATAGCGAAATTGCCTTGTCTTTTCGCTTAACAAGATAGCGAAAATACCACATCAGCAGGTGAGTCAGACAAGTGGAACACGTGTCATTTGCGCGGTCCGATAGAGCGAAAATGGGCTACATTTTCGCTCAACTG
>NQLW01000043.1:1893455-1905902 GCA_002312845.1 Kalanchoe fedtschenkoi | reverse complement strand
TTTGAGAGCGAGAGGATTTTTGGTTGTGGCTTGTGCGCAGCAGAAAGTAATTAGATAGAGGAATGTGGGCGGCAGCTGCTGCAAGTGAATCCCTATAAGAAAGTTTTCTTCAAGACGCGAAACCCGAATCGGTTGGAATGAGAAAAATGGAGAGAGTGGATTTGGAGGCGGTTTCAGCAAATAAAAAGAAGACTAGTTTGAGTTATATTGAATAAGAACTTTCAATAGTAAAAAGGAATGGGGGTGACTGATATATAATTTGGCAAAAGGGTTAAGAGAGTTGTGTGGTATTAAATTTAGGATAAATTATAAATACATTATCTGTATTTTCACCTGATTTTAAATCAGGTATCGTACTTTGTAATTTTTCAATTCAAGTACTCTAAGACTAATTTTGAAACAAAAAATAATACAATTCATGGGATTTAGTACACCAACACTATAAATCATATAGTCTATTGCATGATAATGAGAATCCACATTCAATAAGGTGAATTATAGTTTTTTTTAATTTCAAAATTAGTCTTAGAGTACTCGAATTGAAAAATTACAAAGTATAGTTTTATCTCCGACCATTTTAGGTTTATGTTAGATTTTTATGTTTAGTTTTGTAGGATTTTAAAATTTTAGGTAAAACGAAAATGTCTAACTCTTTAACTAGTTTATATGTTGTGTCACTACATATCTGGCAGTTCTAAAAATAAAAAAAATTATGTTATTTTTCTAAACTTATAATCATTTTATTGACAGTATATAAAATAAATGAAAAAATATAATAATCATCACAAAGTTTGATGTGTTAATTAAGCAAGTGCTCGTCGGGCCGACTTCCATGATATGAATTTGATGGCACAACAACATAAGAGTACATTACCTGTTTTATCTCCCGGTTTAATAATGAACTGACTGACTTATATTATTTTTTTCAAACCAGCGACTTGCTGAAAAAAATAGAAAAGACAGCCAGAAACCAAATAGTAAGAATAAAGCCTTGCCTAATTCGGCAAAAACAATATTCGGGAAACAAAAATTCACTAGACTGCTATAACTTGGGCTGGGCTAGTTAATTGGTCTCCAAAAAAAAAAGATATTCTATTTATGGTACCAATAAGCTGTCGGTCCAATGATTTAGAGTGTTATCTAGCAACCACCAAATCATTGGTTCGAGTCTTGATAGTAAATTTATGGAGATATTTTGGACAACAAATAATATAAAAATGACAAACTTGAAAAGATCAATCCAACAAGACTTTTTAGGATGTCTACTGCCCACATCGGCTGTGTTAAAAACATAGAAAATTTAGTTAAATTTTTAATTTCTCAAATGGATCAGTCACATGCCACAAATCCTACTATGTGTTTTGCATTGCTGGAAACCCAAAATAATGAATTGAAATCTTATAATGTATCCATTCACGTATCACCTACAAACATCTATGGTGCACAAAGACGGTAATGACAAATGATGTCGTGGACTGATTTTGATACCGTTTACAATAAATTAATAGAGTTTTAAATGCTGTATCATTGTTTTTCAATTGAAAACATGTATTGATTCATCAATATGCATCTGTGCTTGGTTGAAACTTGTTTAAACAAACTTGAAAATGAATGTTGTTGTGAGTCAAAATGTCTTTTGAAAAGGATTTAGTGAAAACAAATCTAATATAAAAAATAACACTATTGACAATGCTATTGATAATGTTTATAGGTTAAAAGCATTGTCAATAGTGCGTACGTATACATTCTAATTAATTAATAAAAATATGAATGACATAACTTTTGAATGATAAGCGTCGTTTATAAGTATATAGATCAGATGACGCTTGTATACAATATACCACACTTGTGAATCCTAAGCGTCATCTAATTATTTTATTCGACACTTAATTATTCATAATCAAAAAACTATTGTTTTTCGATAAAAAAAATCACTAGTGTTTTAAAATAAAATAATAACTGACACTAACCAAAAAAGGTCGAAAATATCCCCATAATTTTGGCCCATTTTTTGCGGTTTCGACCTCTTATTTTCTGAGACTTTTGCACACAAATATTTTTGACTGAAAGTTCTTATAAAGTGGTAAAAAATTGGATGGATATTTTGGTATATTTCCGGTCATTTTAGTAGCAAAAAATAGGCCGGAAACTTAGAATCAAAATCACGTAAGTCCTTTTCTCCCCCGTTTTCTTCCTCCTCCTCCTCTTTCCTTCCCTCGCTGATAAATTTGATGCGCAAATCTCTCTCTCATCCACTCCTCTTTCCTCCCTTCAATGACCATTTGTAGTCCTAAACCCACTATCACCTCTTCGCTTTCCTTTTCTCTGTCACCTCTCCACTACCTATAAGCACCCACCACCGCTGTCTCGCCCAACCAAAGTATACCACCTTAAAGTCATTGTCACCTCTCCCCCCATTATCGTCCCACACCAAATTCTTGTTGAAGATCAATGCCTAATTAGGCTTAATTAGACTAGCCCAAAAATATTATGAAGGTAGCCCAAAAAGAAATGATGGAGCCCAAAGAGAAAGAGAAGTCCACACTAGAGTCTTATGAAAAATTCTAGAATTATGTGGAGGAGTGTAGACATGAGATGTTTTTAGTGGAGTATTCTAGTAGCATAATTGTAGCCGTTAGATTAAACAAATCTCCACCGTCCATTAGGGAGGTGAAGTAGTATAAATAGGGGTGTGTTGTATGGGTTGTGTGCACTTGAGTTGAGAGTGACACACTAGAGTGAGAGTGAGTGAAAGGGTTTCTTCCATTGTAGCTTTGATCCAATAAATAAAATCCGTCTTTTGTGAGTCGGAAACTCAACAATCCTAATTCTCCCTCCAAGTAAGAGTTTGATTTTAATTTTACAGAATGATTTATAAAAGTAGAAGTGTCAGCGTACATTTTTGTAGTTTTGTATAAGTTTATATAATTAATTTACTTGAAATATAATAACAAATATACACTTTGTTAATTAATCGTTTTTGTATATGTTGCAGTCATGCGTCTTTTAAGCCCCTAACAGGAAGAAGGGTAAGGCCCCGTGAGTGGAGTCCCCAACCAGCCATGGGACAATTGACAAGAGTATGCTCCCTTCCCCGAGCGGCAGCTCACTAGGGTGTCGTCCTCTTTAGTCGCCTGTCAGACCTAGCTAATTCGCATATCATAACCGGGCTGACCAGTTTTCTGATAACTTTACGTCTTAAAGCTCGTTCAACCCCCACGCTTGCTTCTCCAACTAGGCGTGTCGACTAAACGGAGCCCAGAGCCCTAGACTTTGTTCCCTTAGTCGGTCCATTTTGGAGCTTCATTTGAAGAAGCTATAAACTCCATACATGGCCCACAAGTTGTGGTTGACGTCAAGTCACAAGGAGACTTGGCGAGAAGCCAGGAAGCTGAGTGGATATTATTCACCTCAGTTGAGCCTAGTGGGTAAGTCAGATGCGCAGTTGTTATTAATAAATTTATGAAAGTGTGTGTAGTTTGATTATTATTTTTGATTTAATGATGTGTTTTTATGTTCTTATCTCAGGTTTCCCCTAGACGGGGAGAACAGGGAGGTGCGACCGATCATGCACCTCCATTGTTGTGGGCCCTAGATCAAGGACTCCGATATTCCAACTAGTGGTTCGACAAGTTCAAGATTAGTTACCTTGAGATGTTGGAGTTTACATATTTTATTAACACTTTGTTAACGACCTAACATTTACATTTTGTTTTAGGTGAAATATAATTGGCAACCAAAGTATGACTTGAAGGTCTCCAAATGCTTTAAGGTGACATGATTTGGTATTCTATTAGACTCACTTTGCACGGTTCGGAATGACATCATAAAGCTCGATTTAGCCAGAGAAGCTTTCTGGTCAGAAATGATCGAGCAAATGAAGACGTGGCAGTTCCAGGAGGTGTTGGTACAGAACCGGCACAATCAGCTCGACACAGTCATCGGATGAGGACCGACGACCCACCACTTTGAGTCGAAGGGTGTGCACTCGGACGCGAACGACATGATAAAGTCCCTAATCCTGTTGCCTTTTAATTTGTTGCTATTTTTATTTCTATAAAATATAAAACTTACAAAACTACTCAATATTTTATGGCGAATGAAGAGGATCGCGTTCAGGAAGGACTCCAACTCGTCGGATGTCTACAAGGTCATGGAGATAGGAAAGCGAAAGGACAAGAACATCGTCGAGCCCGAGGAGGAAAAAACTTTGTAAGTACACTTACTTGGTACTAAGTTAGGAGTGAGCTTCGGAACTTAGGTTTACCCACACCACTTCAAAGCCTATTTCATAGTGTCAAAACCCAAGTGGGTTCAATAATTCTAAAATCAAATTTGAAACATGCTTGAGTTGTTAAAATGATAAACTTGGCATTTTAACAATACAAACAAGTTTCAAGACTAATTTTCAGGTCTTGGAACCCAAGCAGGATCAAAAAAATTTAAATCCAAATTTCAAACATGTTTGAGTTGTTAAAATATCAAACTTGGCATTTTAACAATGCAAAAAAGTTTCAAGGTCTATTTTCATGGTTTTAGAACTCAAATGGGTTCAAAAATTCTAAACTAACTTTGAAATATGTTTGAGTTGTTAAAATATCAAACTTGGTATTTTAACAAGGAAAACAAGATTCAAAGCCAATTTTTATGGTTTTGGAACCCAAGTGGGTTTAAAATTTTTAAAATCAACTTTGAAACATATTTGAGTTATTAAATGCCAAATTTGGTATTTTAACAATGCAAACAAGTTTCAAGGCTTGTTTTCATGGTTTTGAAACCTGATAATAATTTATCTATTTTATGATACTTATACTTACGATATTTGAGTCATTTTTTAAGTAATTATGAGTGATTTATAGTTAATTTATTCTCTTATAGGTTAAATATGAATTAAGAAAAGTGGTTTCAGAAGAGAAAAATGATGACAATGATGTAAATTGGATTAAAATTAGATAAAAAGTCAACTTCAGAGGGTCAAAATGTAAAAAAGATGAATCTTAAGGGGTCGTTGTGCAATTTCATGAGGCTGGGCTCGACCCCGCTCTAGCTAGAGATCGAGTTTACGAAGGAAGGATGAAGGCATGACTCAGGTCGTGTTTCCAAGTGAGATACGACAAATGGCTCGATCAAGGTCGTGCCAAGTTTCCTCGTGCGTGACTTGAATCGTGCTTCCGGCTAGAATATGACAATAGGATTTACCCGGATCGAGCTCAACCTCAACCCAGCACAACCTAAATCTAGTTTTTGAATCGAGTATGACAAATAGCACGACCCATATCATGCTCAAAGCTTAAGGCAGTATGACCCTGATTGTGTCGTGTCTGGCACAAAGACTAGCAGTTTCAGATTTTATCGTTCTAAATTATTTTGATGATAATAATTATTTTAAAAATTATCCAAAATTATAAGAAAAATACATACTGACAATCCAAATATAATAGAAGACATAGGCCTCATTTTTCATATTTTCACACACATACAAGAGCCTAGAGATTCTATCGTTCAGATTCGTATCATCACGAGACTAAGCTTCCTTCTACTACCTTAGATTTACTTTCATTGTTATTGTGATTATATTGCTATGATGAGTAGTGAATAGTCTTATTATTCTAAGATCCTACAGATCCTAGGTTGTTTGTATACTTGAATTTATGTTATTTAATTTAAAATATTTTCATACATATTTATTTATGCTATTTGAATATACTATGTATGACTTATGTAGGATTAAGTGACAAAATTATCTTACATCTATTATCCTAAGGACGCTTAGGAACATATTTATGCATGCTGCAAGAACTTTGTTTAGGATTAAATATGTTACCCTCTAGGCTAGAATATTTCATTTCACGAAGACCAGAATCGGGGATGGAATGGCCGGATATTTGCTTAGTTGTAGTCAATGACTCTAGTCAGTCGAAGACCAGAATCGAGAGTTTGCATAAAAATATTGAGTAATTTATTTATTTTACTGCATGTATAGGAAATATTAGTGTATCACAAATAAAAAATTAATTATAGTTAATAATTTACTGCATATGAACACTCAAAAGTCAGACTTCACTACTACAGATTGAGGCTTATTACCACGCTTATTCGAAGGCTTTCACCATGTTTCACAAGCGTGGTGAATACGATCGTCGTAATTGATTAAGTACGGAGCGTCGTAATAGGTGGTGATTGTTCATGTTCAAAACGGTGGTCGTTTTTATCGTCACTTATAACCACGCTTTTAAAACCCAAAGCGTGGTAATAGACTGATAAAGAAACGCTGCCGTCTTTTAGCATAACTTATTACCACGCTTGTTTATAAATAGCGTGGTAATAGGTATAGCGCCAATTGCATACACACCAATTACCACGCTTTATTTGATTTACCACGGTCATAATAATAAGCGTGGTAATTGGAAGCGTGGTAATTGGAAGCGTGATAATAGCCAAAATTTGTAGTAGTGCTTGCATGTAAATTATGAAGTGATATGTCATATTATTAAAATTATATGATACATTGTGAATGATTATTTGAGCTTTAAGAGTAACATGAAAGTTTGCATATAATTTAAATGAAGTAGAAATTTTAAGATATTTTCATTAACTAAATACAAAATCCCTTTCGCAATTTCTTTTATTTTGCGTAGTGATTTGCTTAGTTCTAAAGTAATCGTCTCGGATTGAATAAACATTAATTAGGATATTAGTGCCTCTGACAAGCCTTATTTGTTTTATTGGGTACTACTCAGACTTTCTGAATTTATTTGACTGCAATTGATCCCTGAAATAATATTGATATTTACATAGGATCAAAAATACGCTTGTAAGAAGCCTAGTTGATTCAAAAATCCTAAATCAAAACTTTAAAATATGTTAAATACGTGTGTAAGAAGCCTACTTGATTCAAAAATCTTAAATCAAAACTTCAAAACATGTTTAAGTTGTTACAATGCCAAACTTAGCATTTTAACAATTCAAATAAGTTTTAATACATATTTTATGGTTTTGTAACCCAAAGGGATTCGAAATCCTAAAACCGAGTCCAAAACATTTAAGTTGTTCAAATGTCAAACTTGGCATTTTAATAACTCAAAACAAGTTTCAATGTCTATTTTAATGATTTTGGAACAAAACTGAGTTCAAAAATCCTAAAACCAACTTTGAAACATGTTTCAGTTGTTATTTTAACAAACAAACAAGTTTTAAGGCCTATTTTCATAGTTTTAGAATCAAAGAGGGTTCAAAAATCCTAAAACCAACTTTGACACATGTTTGAGTTATTAAATTATGAAATTTAACATTTAAACAATTCAAACATGTTTCTATCTATGTATGGATCACATATGATATACGTGTAGTTTATTAATATTTAATTTTTTTATTTTTAATTGCAGACGAATTTGGAGATGCATATTTCCTCCAGAGAGATAGACGACCCATTAGTTGCTTCACTGCCATGAGCAATGATGGAAATGAGGGTCTAGGACGTACTCTTTGGGGAGTCCCAGAGCGTCTACAATTACATGGTCTAGGCACACACAGGGCTCTCAGTTCAGGGAGATAGCTGGCAGTTCGCATGGGTCCTCTGTTGCTTCTTTCCCACAACAGGGTTACTAGAAATTGGTGTGAAGGCACCAAAGCGGTGGCGCTGCAAACACATCGAAAGTTTGCCCGGAATAGTCGGCCGGAAAATGGCAAGAATGTTCCCACCAAAAGGTTATCGGCGGCGGCGTCCGACCATTTTAATGCTGGAAAAGCGATAAAAACTAGCCGGAAAAAATTTTTTTTGGTTAGTTTCTGACCGTTTTCCCGACCAAAATGATGGCCAGAAAATAAACAAATTTTGACAGTGATTACCCCACAGCACCGTCTAAAATATACATATATATATTAGACAACACTTAAAATCTTTGACTTCCTGAAACTCCCGAACAAAGATAAACACCGTCAAATGCCCAAGAAAGAACCGTCTAAAGTCCCTTCTATAGTAGTGATATTTTGGATCACTTATCCGCGTGGTGCCCAACTAGGATTTCCCCGAACTCGAAGCTAGACATGTCTTTTCCAACGAGGATTAAAGAGAGGACTTGGAGAATATGAGAGAGATTTGTATTGCTAAAGAGAGGTACAACTCCTTGAATATATTGAGCAAATGAGTCCCTCCACTTATGTATACTTACACATTCCCAATGGACGGTGGAGATTAATCTAATCCCACACGACTATGATTCTCCTATCTGAAAACATCTCTCAAAATATTTAGATATATATTTATATCTCACACACATTCCATACAATTTTCACACTCTTTTAAAATGCGGGTTTTAGAATCTCTCCCCCTTGTCCTCAATCCAGTCGGGCTCGACTTCTCTCGAACCTCCAACGCAGAATACCCTCGAACTAAGTATTGTATCTTTAAGCTTTATCTGATTAGGCATATCATAACCTGATTCATGTCTTATTTTTGACTCAGGCATCCGGCGTGCTAACTAGCTAGCCAGCTTTGGAGGTTTACAGGCGAGAGATGCTGATGGAAGCGGAACCCAACCAGCATGCATGTTACATAATTCAAGCTGGAAGCATGTTTCTAGCCGCAGATAATTAAGTAGCTAACATCAATTAAATTCCGGTGTTCATTTTATTTATATTGGTACCTCATTACTGTTGATGACGAAAACTTCCTGCTTTATGTATGCACGTTCGTCACTACGTGATTTTTATAATGCAAGTAGGTTCCGGAATAGGAGGTTGCCCCAAAACAAACTTCCCGGCCAACCTGCCGCTGCCGTTACATATAAACTAAAATCGCCTGCTGCCTTCCACAAGATATATGAATGATGATGATGAGGTGAGACTAGCTACGTAATACTGCATTATATTATATCTCATCCTTATGACCACATGTGTATATACATAAATATTTATCTTCTGACTCGATAAATAAGTGATATAGAAACAAAAACCTTAATCTGACAGAAAGCTAGCGACCATGGTATAAATTAATTAATATGTAACAGAAGATGAAGATACTAATGGATCGGAGGGGGATGGCTGGCCTGGCTGGGTAGAAAGAACATGCCGTAACATAATAATTATGTATATATAATAATGATTATCAGATGCGCACACACTTGCAAAAGTCAACATAATCCTAACAAACTAACCCTCCCTTTTCTGCTTCTTCTTCTTATTATGCTTCATCCGCTTCAGTTCTACATTTGCTCTCTGCGGCCTCTCACCAAGCAAAAACGCAGATGGTATATAATTTGATTTCGTAGAATCACGATAATTAATGTCATACTTACAAATCAAATCAGTAGCAATGAGCAGCTCTACTTAATTATCAGCTAATTAACATTTCCCAACCATGATCACAGCTCAACAATTAATCTCTGTCCTCATCACAACTCGGAGACCACATCTGCCATTTTGTTTCTCTATATCTCCTCCTCCTTCTGCATCAGTATATAACTCAACACACACAGATTCAAATCCTTGAAGCTAATGAATTATTCCCATTCATATTAAATTTCAATGACTTACCTGATAATCCTGGTTTATGTTGGCACAAGACAGAAGCCACAGATAATGAAATTCACAGTAATTGTAATGTACCAGCTGATTGCACCTTAGTTAATCTTGACTCACTCCCACCTCTGATGCTAGTTGTAAATTCTACCCCTCGTTTGAATAAATCTATCAGCTGGTGATGGTGACTTGAATAACAGAACTATTTTCCATAAGCCGGTAGTTTGTCCATAATCGCACTGCTATTCAGAAAGTGTAATGATATATCATCAGCCTGCCGATCATCATTCTGAAGGAGACTGACAGTGCTGGTGTTATTAGCTGCAGTAGTGGAGTCAGCTGAAAATAATCTCACGTACTGCTGGTGCTTGTTGTCGTTGACGGTGACAGTGAGATGATGGTCATCAGCACAAGTGTTATTAAGATAAGATTTTGAAGATTCTGGGGCAGGCATCAGCACCGGTGGTGGCTGCTGCTGAGGATGATCATCTTGCTGTAGATGCCTGATTTGTCTTTTGAGGAACTTCACATACCGAATGGCTTCATCCAGCATGGAAGCGGTGTCCATCTTCGTACCACCTGGAACCAGCCGCTGAAGAATTCGCATCTTCTCACTGATCCTCTCCCTCCTGTGGCGGGCAGCCACGCTCTGCGGGTCATCACTTATTCTAACGTTGCGCCTTTTAGGTTTACGGATGGTGGAAGGGTCTATGTCCACCGGCTGCATAGCTGCTATCTTGTACATCATTTCCTTCATTGCACTCAGCTCTTCATCCACCTCGTCGTCATGATCGTCTTCTTCATTATTCCTAGCTGCTACTAGATCTCTCCTTGGTTGATTGTTACCCTGGTCTTCCTCCTCCTCTGGGATATGATTGTTGTTGTGCTGATGATGCTCATGATGATGGTGATCTAGTAGTGTCAGCTGATGATGCTGGGCCGCAGGAGAACCAACGAAGAAGAGCGAAGCTGAGGGAGGTGATGAGACTATCTGATGTGAGTGGCTGAAGGGAATACTATAGTTGTTGTAATGATCGGATGAAGATGATTGCTGCCAGGCTGATGAGTGATGATGATCCAAGCAAGGAAGAAGAAGATGATGGTGTGGCTGATCATGGAAGAATAAATGGGAGTGGTGATCTTCCATGGAACTGGCCATGTTTTGAAGACTGCTAGGACTAGCAGTCTCACCCCAAGCAATGCTATGGCTGATGAGCTGCTTATGGTTATGGCCACGGGTATGGGGATCCATAATATATTAAGATCATTCAAAGAGCAAAAAAAGATAAACAAAGCCCCTCTTGGGATCTCTCTCTCTCTCTCTTCTTTTGCAGAAAGAAAAAGAAAGGAAGCACAAAGAGAGAAAACGGAGAAAAGTAGGAGCCCTATTTAATGAAGGGATATCTAATTTTCTGCCTCAACCTAGCTGCTTTTGTGTCCTGTATGAATACAAGCTTGGACGCCCATTTCTAATTGCTTGTATAAGATTGAAGAGTAAGATGTCACTTGCAAGGTAAAAAGCATGATGATTCGTGAACATGAGGCATATAATTAATCAACTCTTTCTACTAGCTGTTGGAAGATTGAATTGATGACCAAAAGAGCACACATACATATTTGTACATATATAGAGACAGAGAGAGAGCTAGCTGCTTGTGACGACATCCATGTATATATACTATATAGCTAGAACGCATGTGAAGATTTTTGAGGAGTACAATTATCAACACAATTTGGATGATGCAACACATCCATGTGTCCCATATTCAACTACGTACTAGCTTAAGTCTTTAGAATAATATTGTATGAAGTATCAGCAGACTGCATTGGCATTCAGTTACTTGTAACTAATGTCCCTCATAAGGGACGACAAGGCGGCCAAGTCGTCTATTGGATGGCGGTGCTTCTAACTGGACCGGTTGACTATTCTGTTGAGTATATATTAATTATTACTAACACCAGCTATATCTATCATAGCTACGACGAATGATTTTTGGGTAGATATAGTTCATCATGTGTCCGTGGACGTCATCAATCACAAAGCGTCACATGTCGCGTTGAAAAGTCAAAGTAATACGTTACGCTTCGCTATTAATTTTAAAATATTTTTTACTTTTCAACACGACATGTGACACTTTATGATTGGCGGTGTACACGGATACGTGGTGGACTATATCCACCCAAATATTTATGAATATAATTGAGACTCAACTGGATTCTGGAATAATCTATATATCTATGATGAGTAAATGCCTGTTCACACAGCAGCGGCTTCCGTTTTGACCCCAAGATCCAGTTCACATAGCCACAGACTCATTATATTTGAAAAAATCTCTCCACTAGTGATTTATGTATGCATTACAGATTAACAAAGCATTGCATGTAGTATGCATTTCTTGACTGTACACCTACAAATGTACTCCCCGCCAGTTACCAACCAGCTAGTTGCAGGCTTATTTCTCGTCTCATGGGACAGTTCAAGTTCTACCTTGCTCAGGTTTTAATTCACTACGGATGATCCATTATTACACTTATACCATGCATTAGTTAGATAGGAATTAGTTATTGTACATTCAAATCTGATGCCGGCCAGTAGTGAAACTGTAACATGTTAACAGCCTAGTATATATAGACACTGTCTTTAGGCTTTTCGTCACCCAATCACACCCTTATGCATCTTCTGAATCACGCACACTTGGTATCTAAATGTCCAAGACACGTAACTAATCGTATAGGATAGTTATCAAGTCATTTTTTTACACCCTTCTTCCCCTTTTATTAGTGACCCATGCATAAAACCCTTTCGGTAGAAAAAGAAATTAAAAGTAACCACTACTAAGTCTAGACTGCCCAATTTGAGAAATAGAGACATTTGCCACCGTGCTAAACTTATAATACGTCGCCGTCATTGGCAAGGTTTTTTCTTTG
>NQLW01000043.1:1872703-1892915 GCA_002312845.1 Kalanchoe fedtschenkoi | reverse complement strand
CAATGTGAACTTCTAGCAGTTGCGCATGCACCCTGCAATCATCATATGCTGCTCTCTCCTTCATTTTACAAGCAGATTGAACATTTGCCTAATTGATTATTATTCAGCAAGCAAGCCGTACGTAAACATTAATATAACTATCTCATTTGATACAATCGAGCAGGGAAGATGACGCTGAAATGCTGAGACATCCAACATTTATTACTAATGGTCCCATTGGGGATAAAAAGCAAGAGAGAAGCTTAAGGTGAAACAAAAAAATTGTACAAAAGGGATGCTTCATCCCCTTACCTTCAAACCACTACTTTATCAGAATCTGAGGTAAGGAAATCTCATTCCTACCAGACTGGAAGAACGAACGACGCATTCAATCAATCGGACCGGATCTGACAATCTCAGGCCACGCATGCATATACGGTATGGCCATTAACCTCCAATGACGCTGTTTTCAGCAGTTAAATGTTCCATTTACATGATATGGCCCTATATATTAAGCTAACTGCCATTAACTCGATTTACAGCTAGATATGCCAACTATGATAATAGAAAAAAATAAAAACTTGAAATCAGTGAAGAAAAAGTTGGTATGAAGAAATAGGGGGTTTAAAAAATGGAACTGAAATCTATGCTTCTGTTGGCATGCATCCTCAATTTTTGAACTGAAAATGACTTGCATTGTTGGGGATTTATAGATAAAAGTGGGTTAATGGTGAAGTTGGTAATTTGGGGAAAAGGGGAGAAAAAGTTGGAGTGAATCTTGTTGGGTCTAAAATGGGTGGTCAGATGGCAGCTCAACAATAGTAATATGCATCATTTCAATGCAGCTTGCATTGCTTGTTAGCTGCTGGCTACTGACTCACTTGTGCATTACTGCTAACCAGGATTGTTGCTCTCATATGCATATGCAAGTATCCTAGCCAAAGTCATTGCAGAATGGCAAATGTGGTTATCATGATTAGCCAAATAGACATCGGAAAGGTACACAGCACTGCAGTGCGTGCTTTTAGAAATCTTCGTCTACTGCTTCTTCTTTCAGTTTGTCAAGAAATGAATTACAACTTCTTCACATCCATGCTTGTATTAATTCTACCTGTGTACTGGAGATTTGCTTTTTTGATTGGTTGTTTTCATTTAATGCTCTTCTATGTTCTCTATCCATGTACTGTCCACGTGTTGTGTACCAGCTAGACATATCAATTCAATGTGATATATATTTGGATAAATATGTTGAAAATGTCAAAAGGAGTTGGAGGAAAAGAACATGCAATAATCTTGCTTTCTCATCACATTTTGATACATTCAATAAACATGAGTTGTTTGGTAGTTACCTCCCAATGCAAAACTTACCAGTAGGTACACGTACATAAGCCTCCTCCATATTAGAAATGGAACAATCAGGATGATACGGTTTTGTTCAGCCCTTGCCGCGGTGGGATGCTAAGTCTTCAGCCTCCAGAAAGAAGTCCATACTCATCAGGCTCTTCATGAAAATGTCTGCAACATCTTTGCCGATGGCCCATACAAAAACAGCCCTGCAGCTTTGTTTGTGCCAGACAGACATTACCTTCCGATAAGTTCAAGTCATTGGCATTTTGATGTTAGAAATCTTCACGAATAATGTTGCACGGAAGGAGAATAATATTAGATTTAGAACAAAACTACAAAGTACTAACAGAATACGGCCTTCTAAGATGGTTTGCTTAAAATTCCGCAATCTTAAACATAAGCATGCTGTCACTCATCACCAAAAATTTCTTCATATTTGGTTTCACCAAATTCCCAATAACCGAAGTCTGATGCAACTACAATGTTTATGGGGTGGCGAGATTTGCAAGATAATAATAACCCTTTTCCCATTCTTGTTTGATCCATAACTTGCATATATTTATGAGATAGTAATCCAGAGCTAGAAACTCAACAGTACTAAAAGGATATATACAGAAAAAATAACAGGAAGCATAAAAGAAACGTTGTCCGCGCAGTTGCAGTTATCAGCAACAATTATTGATAGATAGTGTCCAGAGCAACTACTGATTAAGACATATTTCACATAATATCGAAAGCAATAATCTATAAAAAAGGCAATAAAACTTACAAAAAGTCGGGCATCCCTAAGCTGCCAGTTACTGCAGAGACGTGTTTTTTCTTGCCTACTGTATGTCCAGTTACATAAGCCCTGTTAGTAATTCACCTATCATTTTTCCTCCCAGATACTTTGAGAATTATTTGATTTCCATGCATCCTATACACTGGAGAATGCTCAGCTCAATTAGAAAATACGTCCCTGAAAATTTCACCAAATTTAAGATGTGTACCACTCAAGTAATTGTAGGAGCATGCCAGTGCCGCAAGAACATCTTATCACAGTTACCAAATTGGCAAAATAAAATGAAAGTGGAACATGGTCCTCAAGGAAAAGACATTAACCTCCGAGACATCATTTACTAACTTGGTATAGTAAAACGTCTCAAACGTTAGACGTTTTCTTCTAATCTGCATGATGTCGAGCTGCCCTTCATAACTCCGCAACACCAACAAACTGTGCCATAAACCCATAAAGTAAATATCTGAAACACATACAACTAAATCCTCATACTAAGGGATTGGAGTTATCTCACAAGCTTTGAGCTTTATATCTGATCATGGACTACTCAACAGTATGGAGTATGGAGGACGTTTTTATTGACAGAACTAGGAGCTGAATCAGAAAATAATGATGCACAAGAATCTACGGGCAAAGATTCATACAATGAGTCAACAAGAGAAACATACAGTTATAGAAACTGAGGACATTTGAATTCAGCTTAGAAACAAATTTGCGATGAGAAATCTCACGAAGTTGGTCAATTGATAGCATCACAACTATGACGAATGCCCGCTACCACAAGTCTATTAAAGATTGATTGGCATACCAACATTGACAGCATTTAAATTACAAAGTCTGGAATGAAAACAAATGTGATAATGACATTACTTCACATATAAATATGCTCAAAACTCCCACTTAACACGTGGTGGGAATTAATGTTAGGCTGAATTGTGTGTGGCAGATTTACATACGACTATCATTTTACCCAACTCGAAGAAACTGTCTGGAACAAAGCTGTTAGGTTTTAATGCTCGCTCGGCGGATGCTGAGGGTAATACCACCACAAATATCAAACTTAAAATTTTGATTAACCGAAACACACATGCAACACATGCTCATGACTTTGAAAATGTCTGCCTGCATTTCACAGATCAAAACCCAAACCCTAAATGAGGGATGCCAAAACCCAGAAAATCACTCAAATCAACAACCTAAGAGAAGATTACTGAAACTCGAAGAAGAAGACAAATAAGAAGAAAAACGTCAACTTTCTATGATACTTGTATTAAAGATGAAGCCTCCAGTTTGCCCCATTGTTTTGTTGACGCCTTCATGTGATGCCGGGACGAGACTCATCGCACAATCATCAAATTCCCAGGTTCCGACGAAATTCGGAAATTGGGGTTGCGGACATACTATTCCAATCCCATCTCGCAGTCCCGAATGGAACCGCTCGGTTCAATTTTTACCTCCGAACGAACCAACCGGTTTATCGAATTTCGAGTCGTTTTGTGGGCGAGCCGATCGATCTTCTCCATCGATCGCTCATCGGAATCCGACAACCTCAAACTCGACACTGACACTCATACCTCAGTTTCTGCAAATCCAAAACCCCCACAGTTCCACTTCTCGTGACCATCATTCAATTCTATAAATACCCAACAAGACGACAATGTTTATGCAACACAGGAAGCACCAGCAGCAGCAGAGAATCATCCATCAAATTCCAAAGCTGACACTTTTAGTGGCATCAATGGCTACCTTCTTTCTCCTCACCTTCCTCTGCTTCTACCTCCTCTCATCCACCGCCACCATCACCGACCTCCACCCTTTCCCCAATCTCAAGCGATCCGCGCATCCAATCGCATCCTGGATCCAGCCGGGGATCAAGCAGGCCTGCATGGCCTCCCGTTACCCTGACACATGCCAATCGTCACTCCAGCTGCTACCCAATTGCCTCCCTCTCGACCGCAATCCAATCAGCTTCGTCCACTCCTCAATCTGCCTCTCCGCCCACAATCTCAAAATCGCCCAATCCATGGTCACCCAGATTCTAAACTCGTCTCCTGCGTCCAACCCCAATCGCCAGAATGCGGCCAGTAGCTGCATGGAGACTCTCACCAATTCCGAGCGCCGGATCTCGTCCACCATTGAAGCCTTGTCGCACGGGAGAACGAAGGACGCGCGGGCGTGGATGAGCGCCGCCTTAGCTTACAACTACGACTGCTGGTCCGCTTTAAAGTACGTCAATGAGACCCAGTTGGTCAATCAGACAATGTCGTTTCTCGACACGCTAATCATCTACGACAGCAATGCCTTGAGCATGGTCGCTGCGTACGACATCTATGGCAAGGATGACGTTAGTTCTTGGAAGCCGCCTCGGACTGAGCGGGACGGGTTCTGGGAGGCTAGCGGACCGGCTGAGCTGGGGTTTAAGGGAGGGCTTCCGGCTGGGCTCAAAGCTGATGTGACTGTGTGCGGTGAAGGGTGTGATTTTAAAAAGGTTCAGGACGCTGTGGATGCGGCCCCAAGCGACTCCTGTTTGAAAAAGTTTGTGATTTGGATCAAAGAAGGAGTGTATGAGGAGATTGTGCGAGTTGGGTTGGAGAAGAAGAATGTGGTTTTCTTGGGCGATGGAGCTGGGAAGACTGTCATCACCGGCTCCCTCAATGCAGGCCTTCCCGGAGTTTCAACTTATAATTCGGCCACTGTTGGTGAGTCCTCTCAATCTATCATGGTCTCAGTTCACTCAGTTGACATGTTTAATGTCGTTGGCCAGTGGCGGAGTAGAAAATTTTTTTTTGGGACAAAATTACATAATCAAAATTTTGGGTTGAATTTGGGGGTGCAAAATTAAAAATTTCGTTGAAATTATACATATAAATTTATTTTATAATTTTAAGTGGGATTCGGGGGCCGGGCGGCTGCCCCCAGTGTATCCGCCTATGTTGTTGGCTGTAGGCTGACGTTTTGCAAATGGACATGTGAAGAGATTGTATCTGTCGTTGTGATGTGTAGTTTTGATGTTCTGCAGGGGTCTTAGGTGATGGATTTATGGCAAGGGGGATCACATTCCAGAACACGGCGGGTCCAGACGTGCACCAGGCAGTGGCGTTCAGATCAGACAGTGATCAATCAGTTATTGAGAGCTGTGAGTTCTTGGGGAACCAAGACACACTTTACGCTCATTCCCTTAGACAATTCTACAAATCATGTCATATAGAAGGTAATGTGGACTTCATTTTCGGCAACTCAGCTGCTATCTTCCAGGACTGCACTATTTTAGTCCGTCCGCGTCAGGTTCACCCCGAGAAAGGGGAGAACAACGCCATCACAGCACAGGGCAGAACCGATCCTGCCCAGACCACTGGCTTTGTTTTCCAAAACTGTCTGGTAAATGGGACTGACGAGTATATGAGATTGTATCGTAGCAAGCCAAGGGCTCATAAGAATTTCCTAGGGAGGCCGTGGAAGGAATATTCTAGAACAGTTTTCATCCATTGTAACTTGGAGGCTCTGATCATGCCTCAGGGGTGGCTGCCTTGGAAGGGTGATTTTGCTTTGAAAACCCTTTTCTACGGTGAGTTTGAGAATTCTGGAGCCGGGTCTGATACATCCCAGAGGGTGAACTGGAGCACCCAGATACCGGCTGACCATGTATACATTTATTCTGCGGACAACTTCATTCAAGGAAGTGAATGGATTCCTACCTCGTCATGATTTGTATACTTTTTGTAGTGTGACTTTCATGTCATTAACCTCAACTTGTACAACGAACTGGTGTGTAAACAAAGCCCAGAAACCTCGAAGGTCTTGCGATTCTGCAGTTTGTATCAAATGCCGTTTCTTATTTTACATCAGACTCTGAGAAATGGTTCTCTGTAAGTTTTATAGAAATTTTCAGTTCAGCTCAGCAAAATTCAGCTTAGAGCAACAGACCCCAAGTTGAAGATAAAGGTATGAGACTTTGGAAAGGATTTGCTGATCACATGTTGCTGTAGGCCTGTATAGGTGTCAACAAAATAAAAAAGAAGAGTCCACAAACAAGAAACAAAAAGGGATTCAATCAAAGGCATGCTTATTTGAATTGGGTTTCATTTGCTTGACAACTTCACATGTCCCAACTTCCATCATATGTGAGTTAAGACCCCACACTTGAATAATGATCATTCAAAGAAAGAATGCAATAGGTGGTGGTTCACATGTGAAGCTAAACATGAATGATGCAAAAGAATTGAGCAGTCTTTACTCGCAAGCTTTGTCTGGTTTCAGTAATGATAGTGGGATTTGCAACTTAGTTTTTGTTACCCAAGTGCCAAGGAGATCTATTGTCGAACTTACACATTAAATTCCAGAGTTTTCCAGTAGTAGAGATAAGCTTTTAAATCCACACTTTTCTGTTCCACTTCAGGCCAGTGTGCAGTGTTGACAATGGGGTAGGTTCCTTTTCCATTCAGCAAGCACGTTCGGCTTTCCATTGTAGTGCTAGTGCTCTCATCTACTGGTAAAGTATATCTATACGGCTCCCTCCACCATATGGATAGAGATTAGTGCCTCACTGTTCAAAGTAATGCTCTCTCTTCATTTTTGAAGGTAGTGCTCTAGCCTCTATCCCCATTTTTTCAGCACGATGCAATAGCTGGCCAGTGTTAGGTAAGCTCTTTGGTTGGCTCATTTAAGTTTCTTGCTACCCCATCCATCTTTTGCTGTGAATTTCCCCTAACTCAATTGGACTATTGTTTTATTGTGACTTCAAAATTAAGGGTTGTAAGTGATAGTTCTATATTCCAACTAATTTAGTTTGAATGGATTATAGCTAACTTGGAAGGAAACATTCTTTCCCTGGCTCATTGATCCTCTCATGAGAGCTAGATCAAGGCCACATCTGAGTTGAAATGAGAAGGCTAGCATTGCAGATGGAAAGGGACAGAGGAACTCAGATTCTCCTGTTGGTTTGTTATCCGATCAAACAAAGACAACGTTCCAAAGAAGAGATATCTCTAACACAAATCATAAACAAATAAATACATGAGGATAACGAAGTTGATGTTCCTCGAAATAAACATCATTGAGCCAGCTCGTTGTCCATTCCACCACCTATACTGAAAGACATGTTGTAGCCAATAGAGTAGAAGTAAGTGGGGGTCGAAAAAATATAATAAGAACTTACATGTTTGATTGGTAGATTAAATTTAGGAGAGTAAATATGTATTTTTTCAATTTAGAAGGGTCAAAATGTTCAAATTGAAAACAATTACATATGTTAATCTCTAGTTATCAGAACCGGACCGGAGGCCGAACCGGTCAGGGCTCCAGTTCTCGATTTTCGGTTGAACCGACGGTTCAAACCGGTTCGACCGCCGGTCCATTTAAATGTAATTATTATTAAATGTAGGGAAGTCCCAAGGGCTGGGTTCGAATCCCAACTCAAACATTTTAATAAAATAAATTTTTGGCTATTAATGATATGTAATTAAACCTTAATTAAGCCATCAATTACACTAAATCGGTTCAACCGGACCGATCCGGTTCACCGATTTTGTAAAAAATCGGCCGGTTTCTCCGGTTTTCTCCGGTTCAGTTTGCACCCTGAAATTAATTTCAAATCGGACCGGTGTTCCCGATCCAACCGATCGAACCGTCCGATCCGGTCGGGTTCTGATAACTATGTGTTAATCTAACATTTTGTACTAAATTGTAAATTGAACGGTGACACCCCTGGACTACATGTGGCTCGGCCACTGGTTGTAGCCATCATCCATACACAACTATCCTTGAATTACATTGCATGTTTGTCCATCTGTACACATCCTGAGCAAAAAAGTTAGACGTGGAAGGTTGAGATTGCGATGACACCTCTCAAGCATCAATTTGGTGCAAGGTTTTGTGAATATATCAGCAATTTGATCTTCAGATGCAATGAATCGAACATCCAGTGCGCCGAGTGCAACTTTCTCTCTTACAAAATGGAAATCAACCTCTATGTGTTTGGTTCGAGCATGAAACACTGGATTTACTGTCAAATAGGTTGCGCCGAGGTTATCACACCACAAAACTGGAGCTCTTGGCTGAGGAACAAGCAATTCTTTCAACAGCGACTACACCCAAGTCACTTCGGCCGTTCCATTTGCCAAGGCTTTATATTTTGCTTCAGTGGATGATCGAGACACTGTAGGCTGCTTTCTAGCACTCCATGAGATGAGATTAGAACCAACGAATATTGTAAAACCACCTGTGGATCGCCTGTCATCCGAACAGCCGGCCCAATCAGAATCTGTGAAGACACTTAGGAGTGTTGATGGAGACTTCATTATCGATAGTCCAATGGCGACTGTTCCCTTCACATAACGCAAAATGCGTTTTACTGCTTCACGATGAGCATCAGTAGGAGCTGAAAGATACTGACATACTTTATTAACAGCAAATGAAATATCTGGCCTTGTAAGAGTAAGATATTGCAAGCCACCAACTATACTGCGATACAAGAAGGCATCTTCATCTCCAAGAACTGTTCTGATATCTCGAGAAAGCTTTTCATGAGCAACCATGGGTGTTGAGACGGGCTTACAATTCTCCATCTTAGCTCTTCGAAGAAGATCCCTGGCATACTTAGACTGAGTAAGACTGATCCCTCGGGAATTGGGAGCTACCTCAATGCCCAAGAAGTAACGGAGAGGACCAAGATCCTTGACTGGAAAATCTTGAGAGAGACGAAAGATGAGCCGTTGTAAGGCACGGGGACAGGAGCTGGCAATGACAATGTCATCAACATATACAAGTATGTAAATCGTTATATCGGCTTGTATTAGGATGAATAAAGATGTATCAGCCTTGGACGTAGTGAAGCCAAGTCGTTGAAGACGCTCACTAAGCCGAGAATACCATGCACGAGGTGACTGTTTGAGGCCATAAAGTACTTTCTGGAGTTTGCAAACATAGGACGGGTGACTGATATCTTCAAAACCAGGCGGCTGGCGCATGTATGCAGTTTCAGTGAGGAAGCCGTGAAGAAAAGCATTGCTGATATCAATTTGATGAAGGCTCCAACCCTTTGAGATGGCAAGGGAAAGAACTAATCGGACGGTGGTTGGCTTGATAACTAAACTAAACGTGTCAAGGTAATCAACTTCATAGCGCTGAGTGAAGCCCTTCGCAACGAGGCGTGCCTTATACTTGTTGATTGTGCCATCTGGATTTTCTTTGACCTTGAAAACCCATTTGCAGCCAATGACATTATGTCCTGAGGGTTTGGGCACAAGAGTCCATGTGACATTCTGTTGGAGGGCCGAGAACTCATCTTCCATCGCCTTGCGCCACTCTGGATCTGTCATGGCAGCTTGATGTGTAGTAGGCATAGCAGAGAATCCCTTATGCCGAGGATCATAAACTATTGTTCCATCGGTAGGAACACGAGGCGTGGCGATGTTGTTTCGAAGCCGGGTCATCATTTGGTGTCGTGGAGGAGCAGTTGGCACTGAATTAGTGGGTAACACAACTTCTGCAGGAGGTACCACGTCACTACTAGGAGCTCCATCAGCTGCTGGCACAATGTCAGAATTGGACATGGAACCGGGTGAGGCTGGGGATGGGTCAAGCTGAGACGGAGTATTATTGGTACCTTCAGGGGATGACCGACCTGCGGGAAACACAAAGTTGTTCGAGGTATGATCAATAGGCATGTGATGATCATGTGTTCTGGGTGAAACAGAGGAGTCAGTGTCACCATGAGACGTAGAAACAGTAGCAAATGGAAACACGTCCTCATCAAACACAACGTCTCGAGAAACATAGATGCGACCAGTGGTTCGATCAAGGCACTTAATCCTTTGTGCATAGAGCTGTATCCAAGGAACACGCATTGTCGAGACCGAAAGTTGAGCTTTCGGTTGTTATACGACCGTAGGTTGGGCCAACAGGCAGAACCAAATGCTCGGAGTATTCCGTAATTTGGTTCTTCCTTGAAAAGTTTAGTAAGAGGAGTGGAATTACCAATTGATTGACTGGGCATTCGATTGATGAGGTAACAGGCAGTAAGAAAGGCTTCATCCCAAAAGCGAATTGGAAGCGATGAGTGAGCCAAAAGAGCTATGCCTGTTTCGACGATGTGGCGTTGTTTGCGCTCGGCAACACCGTTCTACTGTGACGTGTGCGGACAAGTAACACGATGTGTTATGCCAACATGTTGAAAATATTGATGAAGACGGCGGTACTCACCACCCTAATCAGACTGAACAGAACGGATTTGTGTGTTTAACTGGCGCTCAACATGAGTTCGAAAGACACGGAAGGCACGTTCGACATCAGACTTGTGTTTAATCAAATATATCCATGTAAAGCGACTGAAATCATCAAGGAAACTAACATAATATTTGAAGCCACCAACTGAAACTTGAGCAGGTCCCCAGACATCCGTGTGAACCAAATCGAGAGGAGAGGTGGATATACGAGTATAATGGCCATAAGGCAACTGACGAGCTTTAGCACGTTGGCACGCATCACAAATTGAAGACTCCTTAGCTGGTGCGCAGGAGAGTTTATTTGATTTAATGATAGACTGAACAATACTTGAAGATGGATGACCGAGCCTTTTATGCCATTGTTGAACTGTGAGCTTGACACCAGAGAAGGCTTGGTGACTTGACAATGGGGACAATGAGCAACGAAGGCTGGGCATCAGATAGAGACCACCACGACCTTTACCTCGAAGCAACACCTTCTTTGTGACCTGATCTCTTATACAAAATGAGTCAGAATGGAATTCCACATACACGTTGTTATCTGTGCAGAGTTTATGAATGGAGAGAAGATGTTTGCTGATATGAGGAACGTGAAGGACATTTTTAAGAACAAGTGGTTTAGATGAGCCAGTAAGTAATGATGACCAAAATGTGAGATTTTCAAACCTGCTCCATTGGCAACTTGAACATGATCATTGCCTGTGTAGCGTTCATGGACAGTGAGCCGATCAAGATCGCTGGTCAGGTGATCAGATGCGCCGGTGTCAGCGTACCAGTTGGTGTCAATTGTGTAAGGACTGGTGTTTGCAGCATTGCCGAAGTGCTCGTGGTGGTCCTCTGGTTGAAAAGCATGATTGAAGCGTTGTCTGCACCTCAGCGCGTCATGACCGAACTTGCCACTGACTTGACAGGTGACTTTAGGTCCGTTAGGTCTGTTCTTACCTTGGCCACCCCTGTTGCTGTTATTTCGGCCACCGCTGCCGCCGCGACCGCGTCTTTGGTTGCCACGACCGCCACTGCGGTTCTGGTCATGGCCACGAGATGCATTATTTGCGGAAGCTTGGAAAATTTCTCCCGGGCCAGCTTGTTGTTCAATGCGAAGTTCGGCACTGAGAAGATAAGAATAGAAGTTGTTGAGACTCACTGGATCTTCATGGGCTGTAATTGACGCAATGAGAGGCTCGTACTCAGAGCCTAGGCCGGTGAGCATGTAACCTAGGACCTCTTCATCAGACATGGGATGCCCGATGGAAGCCATGGTGTCGGCGAAGCCTTTCATCTTTTGGAAATACTCTGCAGCGGACATGTCTTTCTTTTTGAGTGTTGATAGTTGGGTACGAATTTGAATCTTGCGAGCTCGATTCTGGGATGAGAACATGGAGTGCAGAGCTTCCCATACACCATGGGCCGTGGTTTGCTACGTAAGCTGGCCAAGGATGTCCTCAGATATGGAGGATAGGAGAGTGCTAAGGACTTGCTGGTCAATCTGAAACCAGCGAAGGTACTCGGGGTTGGGAACCTGGACGGCAGTAGTACCTGTCCTTGTGGTCGTGAACTGTACCGGTGGTAGAGTGGTCCCTTCGACATGGCCGAAGAGTTGTTGCCCGCAAAGAACGGGCACAACCTGCGTCTTCTAAAGAAGGAAGTTCTCCCGAGTGAGACGGACAGTGATATACTGACCGGCGAACGGCATTGGGACAGTGACACTCGGTGTAGAGATCAGGGCGCCGGTGGTGGACATGGCAAACGAATGATCTCGGCTCTTGATACCAAGTTAAAGATAATGAACAATAAAGAATGATGTTTTGCCGTATCAACTTAGGAAGTTGTTCTCCTCTTTATATAGATAAACAAACAGATAATAACAAGAGTGTAACAAACATACTAAACTATGGTTACAACAACCTGATAGAGATAAGTTCGTAATATATATATCTAATAGATAGATATTGATGGTTTAACAAGCCTCTTGTAAGTTACAAAACCTGTTTGTCTGGCCCTGGTCAAAAACACAAATAAAGCTAGTTCTTCAGGCACCTTTCTGGCTTTCTGAACCAGTCTCGCGGTATGTATGCATTGAGTTGATTTATGGCCGGATTAGATGGTGAATGATGGCTGTTATATATGTGGAGGTGAGTGTCTTAATGTCTAATCTTACCGGGTCTCGATTCTAGTCAGGCAGGTTGGTCTTGAGATTTTATGGATCCTGGGCAAAATTAAGTTATGGGTTCATTCAATTTTTGTTTTTTTTTTGTGTATTTATATATTTTAGGAACGAAAACGAAAAATTGAAGAAACAAATAGACGAATAGTTTTGTGTTCAAGAAAATCATATAGGTTATAGGTTCGATTCCTATTGTTGCTGCTTGCTTATTTGAACAACAACAATGAGCATATGTTAATGTATTCCTATTAGATCCACGCTTCGAAAGGCAAAAATGAAGAATAAAAAAGGCAAATCTTTGAGTGTTGAACAAGAAAAAAAAACAGTCGAAGTCCTCATATCCAAAGATCATAAGAAATAAGTTAAAATGTTAAAGATTTCATGTCACTTACTAGTTTGAAGGGAGCAAGACTTAGATCTGTTGAGCTGGAACGTCCTGAACAAATTGATGGGGGGCTTTAGAGATGTACAGTTTGAAAACTTCATCAAGCACTAGACTTTGCTATAGTTATAAAAAAAATATGGAAGTTTATGGTATTAATATACAAAAATAGACTACCGATTGCGAGTTGTGATGTTCTGCTCAGATTTGAAGATTATATTAAATGTTATACATCCTAAAGGATAACATAGTTCGTCTAAAAACATGGTTAAGTGACATTTCAATATGGAAGCCTGATGTTATTTTTGACTCACAGAACAACATGGTTAAGCATCATGAAAAATCATATAGGGAATGAAATTGGTATTGCTGAACATGTTACGTGTTCTCTGTAGTTTTTGTCTCAATCCGTTTCTTCTTTCCTATCAAGATGAGACATTCAAATTTCATTCTTTAAGAACTGTTTCATGGACAAATCACTGAAATGGATCCCTAAAACATGTCTCAATCCCATGAGACTTGTGCAATAGTCTTAAAAGTTTTATTCCATACTATGGGCAAGTTAGATTTTATTTTTATTTTGGACCTGAATCACCAAGATTGTAAGTACCCCAATAGAAAATAGGCTTATTTTTTATTTTTTTTCTTATTTTTTTCATCATACGGACTTCTGTTTTTGAAACCGAACTAGAATCACCTTCTACTTGTCATCTAGAAATGTTATAATAGTTTCCATCTAAATCTATTTCTTCGGGCACATTTTTTCATGGATAAATCGCAGAAACGCATCTTTAAAACGTGTTTGAATCATGTGAAACTTGGCTAGTATTCTTAAAACTTTTCATTTTACATTGTGGGCATGTTATTTATGGTTTTGTTTTTTTGAATCACCAAATTTTTAGGTATGCCCTACAAAAAAATTGGTTAATTTTGATTTTCTATAATTTTTCCATCCTGCGGACTTTTATTTTTGAAACCAAGCTTAAATCACCTTCTACGTGTTTTCCAGGCCATGACAGTTTTCGTCCCAATTTATTTCTCATTTTCTGCCCAGAGCAGCCAATCATGGTTCCTTCTTCGAGCTCGATTTTTCATGGATAAATCGCTTAAATTAGTCTCTAAAATGTGTTTGAATCATGTGAAACATGGTTAATAGTCTTAAAAAGTTTAATTCTCAATATTGGGCAAGTTAATTCAAATTTTTATTTTTTGACCCAAAATATCAAATTTGTGGATATACTCCTTCGTCAAATAACCTATTTTGATTTTCCGTTATTATTCCATCCTACGGATTTCTGTTTTTTAGACCGAGCTATGATCACTTTCTAAGTGTTGTCTAAAGATGTCACGATCATTTTTGTCCAATTCTGTTTTTCTTTACCTATCCGGATCAATCTTTCAAAGTTCGTTCTTCGGACACAGTATTTTATTGATAAATCACTGAAAAGGATCCATATATGTCCAAATCCCGTGAAACTTGACTAGTAATCTTTAAAAAAATTATCGTACATTGTGGATAAGCTAGTTCTAATTTTTTATTTTTTAAAAGAATGACAAAATTTGTTAGTATGTCTACGAAAAATGGGCTGATTTTAGTATTCACTTATTTGTCCATCTTATGGACTTTTGTTTTTGAAATCAAGATAGGATCACCTTCTAAGTGTCATCTATATATATCATGACAATTTTGGTACCAATCCATATCACCATTTCTGATTGGATCTACCTTTTAAAGTTCATTTTTCATGCACTGTTTTTAATAGATAAATCGTTGAAATGAGACCGTAAAACGTTTTTAAATCTTATGAAACTTGACTAGTAGTATCAAAAAGTTTCATTCTACACAGTGGCCAAGTTAGGTCTATCACTTCCAAACTTTAATCACCTAATTGATAAATAAAACTCATTTCGGTTTCTCGGTTTCGAGCGGCGATTCCTTTTGTTTAGAATCTCGTTCACCATGAATGGACGAAACATATAAATTGACTTTCTACTTATTCGAGACAATGTTGTTACTCAGCTAATCAACCATTTTATGTTCCGAAGGAAGATCAATTCGCCAGTTTGCTGACTAAGACTCTCTGTTGAGCATGGTGGTATTATCCCACATCACCTAGTGGAAGCACTTAATTGATCCTTATATATAGTTGGGCTCCCCCACTCATTGTCAATTGGTTTTGAGTGTGGATCCGACAATTTTACATATGTTGAGCATATTAAATGGTATTATCCCACATCGCCCAGTGGATGCTCTAAATTGATCTTTATATATAGTTGGGCTCCCTCACTCATTGCCAATTGGTTTTGAGTGTGGATCCGACAATTCTACATATGTTGAGCATATTAAGTGGTATTATCCCACATCGCCCAGTGGAGGCTCTAAATTGATCTTTATATATAGTTGGGCTCCCTCACTCATTGTCAATTGGTTTTGAGTGTGGATCCGACAATTCTACATATGTTGAGCATATTAAGTGGTATTATCCCACATCGCCCAGTGGAGGCTCTAAATTGATCTTTATATATAGTTGGGCTCTCTCACTCATTGTCAATTGGTTTTGAGTGTGGATCCAACAATTCTACAAGGTATCAGAGCGGGTTTTAGCCGCACTCTTAGAACATGCCCGTGACGGTTAACTAAGTCCGCACGAGGTCCCACTTGTCGAGGTTAACAAAGGTCCTCGCAAGTGAGGGGGAGTGTTGAGCATGGTGGTATTATCTCACATCGCCCAGTGGAAGCTCTTAATTGATCCTTATATATAGTTGGACCCCCCACTCATTGCCAATTAGTTTTGAGTGTGGATCCAACAATTTCACACTCTCTCGACTGCACAATTTCTGCAACTTATATCCAAGTTCAATCTCTACAATTTGTATTCAGCTGAACTTACGGGGATTATCATAAGAATGATGAGGATTCTCTGATCACCAGCTCAAGGGAAGCTGCTCCGGAGCAGCCAACAGCTCAAGCTGCGTTTCATGCCTTGTCGTCGTGCGTTTCGTCTTGCTGAAGATAGAGAGTTAAGTTTTGCCAAAACGATATCATTTCCAACGGCGTCAAATGAGCCTCCACACCTTAGCAAGCGTCTGTTTAGCTCACCCGAGTTCTCTTCTTCTTCTATTCTTGGCTATAATTATTAATCTCTGGAATTCATTGAGATAAGACTTCATCAATAAAAATCAAAGTTTATTTACTCTGGAAACTTTCAGTGGAATAATTAGCTCTGTTTTTTTTCCTGGATCAATGTACTTCAAAATATTTCATGCACCTCAAATTATTTCTTTTCGTGGGCGCGACCAAATTCTCAATGCAGCACATGTTATAATCGCATGTTTTGATATCAGTTGAGCATAGTGATATTATCCTACATCGTCCAAATTGAGTTCGTAGATCCGACTAATCTACAACATCATTTCGGTCACACTTTCTGAACCTCCGCCAGACCAAGTAATATCTCCTTAAACGCCCGCTCAGCATCATTAGCTTTTACCTGCCCGTATTACATGCATACTTCTGTTGCCAGAATTGAGATTAGTGAGATCAGAACTAGCGTGTTTAGAATAAACATCTCTCAAAATCTTATTTACCTGCAAACTCAGGCATTGCATTGGATTGTTTCCAAACTTATATATACTACGGAACAGTGGTAAATAATCCATTCAGACTCTTTGCTAGTTTGAATCTTCATGCCATTTAATTCGCTTTTCGAAATTGCAAAGAAAGTTAGATGAATCACAACCAACCTCGACCTTTTCACCTGCCTGAATCAATTCCAAACCAACCAAGAAAAACACGTAAATGTACCCATCAGCAGTTAAACTTCATGCCCTCATCTCCTTCAACTTCACCCACCATCTTCTTCAACAAGCAATCCATGACCACTATGTTTTCCGCTGCCGTTGACAAGCTTTCACCGTGCACCTACGTCACTCTTGCAATATTTTTTATCTTGGTCTTTGTGGTGAAAACCAAGCCAAGACGCAGCAGTGGCAGGCACAAGCTCCCACCAGGGCCGAAACCCTGGCCTTTTGTCGGCTGCCTGCCTGAACTGGTCCGCAACAAACCAACGTTCAGATGGATTCATGGCCTAATGAAAGAAATGAAAACTGAGATTCTATGCGTTAAACTGGCCCAGACACATTTGATTGTCGTCTCCTCCCCCGAGATCAGCAGAGAAGTGTTGAAGACTCAGGATGCGAAATTCGCTTCCAGGCCATCTACAGCAGCTACAAGGATCATCACAAGAGGGTACTTGGCCACAGCACTGGTTCCGCTGGGACACCAGTGGAGAAAAATGAGGAAGATCATGACCTCTGAGCTGCTCTCTCCTACCAGAATGAGATGGACTTACGGAAAGAGAGTAGAGGAACTGAATCACATAGTTCGCTACGTCCATGATCAGGCTAAATCACCAGTTGATATCCGGTCCCTGGCTCGCGGGTACATGGTGAACGTGATACGGAGACTTGTTTTCAGAAGGAGGGGTTTAGGCGGACCCAAGGGGAGTGGGCTGATGGGGCCGCAGGAGGTAGAGCATGCAGAGGCTCTCTTCACTATACATGCTCACTTGTTTGCCTTCTGTGTGGGGGATTACACACATTTCCTGTCATTTTTGGATCTGGAGGGGCACAAGAAGGCGATAAGGGACGCAAATGCCACTGTTGACAAGTATCATGATCCGATAATTCATTCCCGAGTCGCCCAGATAAGGAGTGGGTCGCACACAGAAGCAGATGATCTGCTACACTTGCTTATAATGCTTAAAGATGCAGAAGGGATGCCATTGCTGTCTTTGGAGGAAATCAAAGCCCAGGTCACGGTATGCAGGATCGTTTATGTTCATCTCTGTGTCTTTGGACTTGGTTTTAAGAGCAGGATCGTATGAATGTTGAACAGGACTTGATGCTGGCCTCTGTTGATAACCCTGCAAGCTCTGTCGAGTGGGCATTTGCTGAGCTGATAGATACTCAAAAAAGCTGTGGGAGAAATAGACAGGGTGGTTGGTAAGGATGGACTGGTTGAAGAGACACATATCTCCAAGCTCAATTATCTCAAGGCCTGTTTGAAGGAAGCCATTCGGCTTCATCCAGTGGCACCCTTCAATGTGCCTCACTTGTGCATCTCGCATACAACCCTTTCATCAGGCTATTTCATTCCCAAGGGAAGCCATGTGCTGCTAAGCCGACTAGGCTTGGGGAGAAATCCTCTTACATGGGCTGATCCACTCAGATTCCATCCAGAGCGTCACTTGAATGACAATGTTACAGATCTGCCACTTGCTGATCCGGAGGTCAACATGCTGTCATTCAGCGCCGGAAGACGTGGCTGTGTTGGTGTTACACTTGGGACGACGCTCACTGTCATGATCATGGCCAGGCTAATTCAGGCATTTGACTGGAAACTCCCACCAGGAGTTCAAGCTGTTTGCCTGAAGGAGTCTAAAATGGACTTGTATCCCGAGCTCCCTTTATTGGCTTTCGCTACCCCAAGGCTCCCTGCAAGTCTCTTAATGTAACTTAATTTTTATCAAACAAGAATGAAATGCCGGATCTGCTGCAACACAATGTGGAATACCATTAACCGAGTTCAGAGTTCACGCTAATAGTTGCCCAACATGTAATGATGGCCAGGCAGAATCTACAGAACTATTAGCTGACAGCTTTACAAATTTGCGGCAACTGCTTACTGAGTAGGAGAAAAGATCCAGAACTTTCCTTACATATATTAGCCTAATACTGCCTTATCTCCATCAAGTCCTAATGTCGCAGATATTATCAAAAAAGTCACAACTGTAAGTGCTATAAAATTCGATGGTCAATCACTATTAGCCCTCTCCCAAATCTTACCAAAATTCCGCACATAAAAAAGATACCCACAACATGAAATCAAGCATCGAACACCATGGGAAATTAACTGTCCATGTCCTCAGATATACACCAGTCCCACTGAAAATAAAATGTCTATGTCCTCTCAGCTTGGGAACTCCTTGTCCCACCAATAATAGTGCCAACCCTTTCCCCCAAAATTGCTTTGGAGATGTTACCAAGTTTATTTAGATTGAAAACAACAACTGCATAGGAAAAGCAAACACAAAATACCAGGTTAATCGAAGCAGGATTTTTGCTTGAGATTAAATGAGTTATCATTATATTACAGAATCCTATTCGACATACTGCAAACTTATAATAGCTTGCCAACGAGAGCAATGACTTTTGCATTAAGAACAAACAATAGCATTTTGGCCTACAAATCAACTTACCTGGGAT
Source organism: Kalanchoe fedtschenkoi (assembly GCA_002312845.1). Lineage (NCBI taxonomy): Eukaryota > Viridiplantae > Streptophyta > Magnoliopsida > Saxifragales > Crassulaceae > Kalanchoe > Kalanchoe fedtschenkoi. The sequence goes on along the minus strand of NQLW01000043.1, from coordinate 1,873,776 downwards.
GTTGTTTTCTTGGCATAAGGTAATGGCTGTCATGTCCATCACAGAAAGATCCTTGGATGTCACTTCCTGATAAGTAAGTGTATCCAGAAGACGTGCATTTGGGTTACTCCTTGGATCATCATCAAAGACTCCATCAACGTTAGTTGCTTTCAGCACTACCTCAGCATTAACTGAATAAAAATACATGAGACCGAATCAAATAACAGAACAAAAGATCTATAACTGAATGGAGCAGTTAAAAACAATAAAAATCACTCGAGGAAGACCAACCAAACTCAAAAATTCGACTTACTTTCAGCACAACGCAGAGCAGCAGCCGTATCGGTAGTGAAAAAAGGATTACCAGTACCAGCAGCAAAAATCACAACCCTACCCTTCTCCAAATGTCTAATAGCTCTTCTCCTTATGTATGGCTCTGCAACTTCAGACATTCTAAATGCAGTCTGGACACGGGTTGGAATCCCAATGCTTTCCATTGTTGCTTGAAGAAATATAGCATTCATCACAGTTGCCAACATCCTATTAGAAAACATTTAAAGATACATCAGCATGTAGACTTTTAAAAATGAATAATATAATTGAATAGGTTAAATATCAATCCAGAAACCATTACATAATGAATCATCTAGTGCCCACCAGTTCAACAATAAAGATCTTTGAAGTGCCATTGAACGTACTCTTCGAAAAATGGCATCAGCTATCAACAACTCTTGCCACAGAAAATCGGAATAATTTCATTCCTTGAAAGGCAGAAATGCAATTAATAAATATTCTTTAATAAACTATCCATACCCAATATAATCAGCTGAAGATCGATCAAGGCCACTACTTCCGGTCCAAGAGGCACCGCGGAAAATATTGCCACCACCAACAACAATTGCAACCTATATAATCATGTACATGTAATAAATAAACAAGTGACAACCACATGAGGTTGATCATACAGAAATACTAAATAATAATATTACAGTATGCAACACAGTTATAAGAAAAGTAGGAATGAACAGAAGATTTTATTGGACAGCTACATATGAGCTCAACAATTATTTCAAATTACATTATTATGTGATTAC